>JAOPSE010000023.1:57030119-57510795 GCA_029449295.1 Zea luxurians | reverse complement strand
CGTTTATTTTTCGCTATAAGCTCTGCATTCCCTTTGGAACGACTTTTGAGCAGAAAACTTACACTGCGCTCCCTTAGGAACAACTTTTTGTTGCTTCGGGAGACTTACACTGCGTTCCTTAGAACGACTTTCTATTGCTTCGACAAAACTTGTAATGTGATTATGAACCCCGCTCCCTCTTAAGCAACTTTCGTGCTTTGCCAATTTTTTGGATTTCATGAGTTTGTAAAAGAGATATATTTCCACTATGACCAAAACGAAGCTATTACAAGGAATTGAAAATGACAGGAAAAAATTTAAGCCTTTAACGATTGTTCTCTATTAAAAAAGAAAAATGATAACGAATGCCAGAACTATTTCAGAAGTAGGATATCTTCTAATAGATGTGCTTTGATTCTAGCACAGTACTGTTGACTGTGCGAGCTTCAGACTCCTCTCTGAAGTCTCGTTGCTGATGGATGTGCTGGCTCCCTTCTGGCTGCTGGCCTCGTTGCAATGGTGGTGGGGGTGGAGGCTGTTGCCAAATGCCTGAGGTTGGCTTGCCGAAGCAACAGAGACTGCAGGATGGTTACCCACGTACTCTGGAATGTACGATGAGTGGTACGACATACTGCTTCGGCTGACTCTGTTGGGCTGCAGCTTCTGCTATCTCTTTCTGTTTCTGGATGGTGATGTGGCACATCCTGGTAGTGTGGCCCTTGTCCTCACTGCAGAATAGACAATAAATTTTCCTGTGCTGATCCCCAAACCTTCCTCCGAAGCCCCTGGCACCTCTGCCCCTTGGAGCTGGGGGCCGAGGATAGCTCTGTTGCTGCCCCGAAGCCTGGGAAGAATATTGCGGCCTCTGTTGTTGACTTCCCCTGTCATCATTCTGAGTGGAATGAATTGATCTGACGTGCCTAGGGTGGATTCTCCCTCCGAAGCCCTGGTCATTTCGGAGAACCTGTAAGCTTCCTCCCTTCTCTGTCGAAAATCATTGTCAGCACGGATGTATTCATCCATTTTCTGAAGCAGTTTCTCTAGGGTTTGAGGGGTTTCCTGGCGAAGTACTGGGCTGAAGGTCCTGGCCGAAGCCCCTTAATCATGGCCTCAATGACAATTTCATTGGGCACTGTTGGCGCTTGTGCCCTCAGGCGCAACAACCTTCGGACATAGGCCTGGAGGTATTCCTCTTGATCTTGCGTGCACTGGAACAAGGCTTGAGCGGTAACCGGCTTCGTCTGAAACCCTTGAAAATTGGTGATCAGCATGTCCTTCAGCTTCTGCCATGATGTGATTGTTCCTGGCCGAAGAGAGGAGAGTACCAAGTTTGTGCAACATTTTTGACTGCCATGACGAAGGATTTTGCCATGACAGCAGTGTTGCCACCATACGAAGATATAGTTGCTTCGTAGCTCATCAGAAACTACTTCGGATCTGAGTGTCCGTCATACATGGGGAGCTAGGGTGGCTTGTAGGACGGGGGCCAGGGCGTAGCCTGTAGTTCTGCTGACAGAGGAGAAGCATAATCAAAAGCAAAATTTCCATGATGGAAATCCTCATACCAGTCATCCTCGTTGAAGAAGCCCTCTTGGTGCAACTCTCTGTGGTATGGCCTTCGATTCTGCTCATCTTGAGCAAGATGACGTACTTCTTCGGTAGCTTCGTCAATCTACCTTTGCAAGTTAGCTATCCGAGCAATCTTCTCCTTCTTCTTCTAGACCTGCTGATGGAGCATGTCCATATTCCTGATTTCCTGGTCCAACTCATCCTCTTGTGGTGTTGGACTAGTGGCCTTCCTCTTCTGGTTTCGGGCTTCTCGAAGGGAAAGGGTCTCCTGGTTCGGGTCCAGCGGCTGCAGAACGGCAGCCCCTGTTGCTGAAGCTTTCTTTGGTGGCATGACGAAGGTCGATGCTTGCTGAAGGTGGTCGAAAAAAGGGTTCACCGGAGGTGGGCGCCAATGTTGGGAACTTGTTTCAAGTGCTATGAGTTAAGAACAAAGCACATAGAAAAATGTTAAATTAAAGCCCTTCGTCCTTCGAAGCATTATTTCCCTTAGGATATAATGATTTTCGGAGGACGAGGGTAATGAAGTATATTCTTTGTCAACATAACATATAAGGATGAAAAAGAATCGTATAAAGCATAAAAAATAATATAAGTGGTCATATATTGTCGTTATCTCATTTTTATTTCATTACTATGAAAAAAATAGAAACAATATTAGATTACAAGTGTACCTTCGACTTGAAAGAAAGTACCACGTGACGCAATGATCAATGTCAAGTCAACGTGAACAGTACGGAGTTACTGTTCATCTATTTATAGCACGGGACGCAGCCCATGTAAAATTACACCATGCCCTTTACATTTATTAACAACTCTGTAGTAGTCCATCGAGGTTTAAATAGCCTTTTCATCTTTAAGTCGGTTTCCTTTTTCTGCTATCATGCCGAAGCTCTCCTACGCGCAGCTTCGGCTTTGCGCTATCCTTCATACTCCTTCTCGTGCTTCTTCACGCTGTGGTTTCAACTTAAGTCCGAAGGTACCTGTTCATGCATTGTACTTCCAGAAACATTGTTAAATCATGTTTTTGAGGACCTTTGGAAGCCGAAGGCCCCCAATAGCTGACAACCTGAAATCAAAGAAAAGCATGGAGGTAAACTCGAGGTAACAAGTAACTAAATTTCTGTTGGCAGTAGAGAAATCAATTTCGACACAAAATCAGACAAGGACTTTGATGAAGAAATTCGATAGCAAACATAACTTAGATAAGTTTTATGGATTTTAAGCACATGCAAATTCATATTTATCATTTCTCCTTGCCATCATAACATGTCATGGGAGATGAATGATAGTACTATGGCGTAAACGATAGACTTCATAGTAAATTAACTCGAGTTAGTGTCAAGTAAAGAGAAGAAATACTTATGAAGGATAATCTTAATAGGTACACTATTTTGCATATGGTGTGGGAAACGTGAACATCCCTACATAAGTGTCAATTTTAACCATGCAGAGTACAAATGCTGTTTTGGAGAAATTCAATACTTGAGGCTTAACTTCTACAATATGTTGGCCACTCTTTACAGGGACTAGTTCATTGGCCAGGACACTGTTCAAATAGTCTAGAAGTTCTTTCGCTTGTGAAGATCGAAAACCAGGGTCATCATCTTGGTGATGCCAGACCAAAGCGCTCTCTTTGGTTTCAATATATGATCCATCAGTTGCCTCTGTGTACAGTTTCATTACTGGCTCAGCCATATGCATCCATCCAAAATCTGATGTCTGATGTTGTATTTGCCATTGTTCGTCTCTGGTCCACCCGTAGACATAAGCAATTGTTGAGATATGTCCCAAACTTCCTAAGGAATCCCAATTTTTAACACCACTTCAAGTTCACAAATATCCAAAAGAACCATAGGTCATTTGCTCGTATTCATGTCCAAGGTCGTACCTCACATTTCCTTGCGATAACCCGGTTGATGAGGTGGTCACTGGCCCCTATTTGACGGGCCAAGACCGACCAAAGAGTCGATACAGGGTCCAATAAGGAATGACTCACTAAAATGCCCACTACACCAAAATAGTGAACTTCCTAAAGCCTAAACCCTAGTAAGTTAGCCCTAAACTCTAAGAAGTTAGCTAAACTCTCGGAAGTAAAGCCATCCCGTCGGAAGTTTGGCTCTCGAAATTTTTTTGTCGGAAGTTAGCTTAACTTTCTAGAGCCCTCTAGGAAGTTAGCTAACTTCCTACAGCCAAATGAGCCTCTCGGAAGTTAGTAGGTTCTCGGAAGTTAGTAGCTTCACGCCATCAGCGCCGTCAGCTGACTAACTTCCTACGACTAACTTCCTACGGTTAAGTGGTTAACTGTAGCCCCTAGAAAGTTAGCTGGCTACGGCTGACTGTAGACCTAGGAAGTTAGCTAACTTCCTACGGCCTAATTGGCCTCTAGGAAGTTAATTTGACCAGCATTACAAATGTTGTTTATTTTATTTTACACCACATTCCACAATATAACAAATATATCAATACTATATAGCACACATATTTTCACATAAAACATCTCACACACAATCACATAACAATATTTAAATCCATAGTCTCATCAATTACATCACAAAAGTCTCATCCATAGTCATAATAACACACATCTCATCCCGTACTAATAAGAGACAATATCTCATACATAGTCATAATAAAAGTCTCAAGTATCACAAACATAATATGGAAGCTCACGATCGTTGATCACCATCGGGGTACAGTGACGAGTGATGGTCGATACCTCCACTAGCGAAGAGGTTTCGACAAAGTCTAACCGTCTTCTCGTTCATGCGTCAGCAAGATAGCTGGAGGGGTCTAATATACATGTACAAATAATATTTGCTAAGTTACATCATAATATAATTAGCAACAAGTAAATGATGATGAATTTGCATACCTGATGTTCGGTAGGTAAAGAACATGCATCTCAGCACAAGATAAAGACCACAAGTACGCTTCTTCAAGTATTCCTCAATCATAAAAAGCACAAACAGCAGTGTTTGGTATCCCTGTGCCCAGTGCAGCTTGCCTTGCAGGAGCTTGTCCCAAATTAGCACTGAAGATATGTTTCCAAAAGCAGACCTCCTGCGCAAAACAATTCCATTTAAACAAGACTATAAGCTTGAAAGTAGGAAGGTAGCACACTTACCACCATCAGCTTGAAGAACTTGAACAAATATATCAATATGCAAACAAGTATAATAAACATTGGAAGCTGGCACCGGTAACGTTTAAAACTAAAGTTCTAGGATATCACCTGTGAACGTGGCATGTAAATTCCTGTAACATGTCCTTGCCAAATCGGGGATAAATCTTTGCTTGCCAAATTCAATAACTGATGTCCTTGCCAAATTCAATAGTTCAAGAATTAACAGCTACCACTCCATTGCTATCTCTACCTGTGTGTGCTAACTCCATATTTTAAATAAAGTCATCGTGGACTTGTGAAAGACTGCTTACATGGTCCAGGAAGCCTAAAGAGTAATGTTAGACTAATCCAATGGTCATTCATATGTTTTAGGAGGACCCTAACATCTTACAAGGGCTGTTTATTTTAAATATTGCAGTACATAAGAACAGTTGCGAAAATCTCATCTACATTATTTCAAATAATCCATTGTTTTACAACTAGCATTCACCCCTCTCGTGTAGCATGAAAGCAACATTGCACATATGAAAAATGAGGACCTGCTCCTTTCTGCTTACCTGTACAAAAGTGTCGAATAGCAGATGTTTACCTGATATCAAACCTGCAGAAAATAAGAAGTAGAGATATAATTACTAACCATAACGAGTTCCTTTTATCACTGATCCAAACTACAATTTCTACATTTTATGCATAACACGCCCAAATAACACAAAAGTCATTAGCATTATATGTAACATGATTTTTATCCTAGTCTGTCTAGAATACATTTCTTGAAAATTTGTAGAAAATTAAGAATAGACCCAGTGTCAGACGCTCCCACATGAGTGAAGTTTGGTAAAGAGATAACTGAAAAGCCTTCTCGTCGTATTACGTCACAGAAACATAATAGAAGCGTCACCTGATTTCATATTCTAAAACTACGTTGGGAGCTTATAAATATACGAGCATTTGGCTGTTTGACCCTAAAAAATGATGAATTATACACTGATCAGATATTTATAATTGACAAGAAAAAACTCAATTACACCAAATTTCATTTACATGAATGTAAGCCAAACAGATAATCATTCTTATTAATTTTATTTTCATCCCAATGCTAAGTACTAGTATTTCATAGGCATGATTAGGGAGGTACCTAGTTTTGCAGCATCGTCAGCTTTCACTATCTCCATGACAACGGTTGCCTAGAGCCCTGAAACAACACCCCTTGTCAGTCTCCTAGTACTGTGCTACATGGCCCCTATGTCCCCAAAAAGTTGTGCCAGTTCTACAGCTGTGGATGCGAATGCATGCGTACGCTGCTAATTGTAGTTGTGCTCTCTAGAAGGCCAGCTACCAGGTTCAGCATCCCCTATCCACGATCGTTCCTGAAGGGATAGAGTTTCAATGATGCTCACCACCAGCTAGACAGTTACTGCTTACAATATAATTGCACAATCCTCCTCACTCTACCTGACCACTAAATTCTATAGACATTTAACCAAACAACATAGTGACGATGAGCTATTCTGAACAACAAGTGCTATTCTGAACATGAAGATTGAAGAGGCACCCAGACAACTCAAGGTCAAAAGAATTATTTTAGCTATGCTAGTGCCTAATAATAAGAGCAACAGTGTATCCGTCTGGTAGGTTAGCGCCCGCCTAGCCAATCCATTTGGCATCGACATCCTTCACACCTTCACCAACAGAAAAAATCATATGAACTAAGGTACTAGCTATTTAGGAGGAGATAAAATTTGTGAATTACCAAGGAGGGCGCTCACGAGGCCACCGGCGCTGATCTCAAGCAACCACTAGTCCTCGCCGTAGCGGTTGGCGAATACAGGCAGGCGCGAGCCAGGCACAGCGGCACGTAAGGCCAAGGCACGATGACGGACTAGGAGCACGGCTGCACACTGGGCTAGGCACGATGGCTTGTGGGGCCAAGGCACGGTGGCGGCTCGGGCGACGAGGGTGCGGGAGATGCAGCTCGGGCGACGATGGGGCCAAGGCACGCGGAGGACAGCAGGCCGGGCAAGATGCTGCGCTGAGGTGGTCGCCGGTGAGACCACGGATGGAGGGACGCGTGGGACAATGCGGCATGACGAGATGTGAGAGAGAAGCCTGTGAGAGAGGAGAGGAAAGGAAAGGAAAAGAAGATGTGAGAGAGAAGCCCGTGAGACAAGTGGTTAAGATAAAAAATATAACTTCCTAGAGTAAAGCCATAGGAAGTTACTTAACTTCCTTGAGGTTGTACATGTACTCTAGGAAGTTAATTAACTTCCTAGAGCAGACCGTAGGAAGTTAGCTTTTCGTTTGACTGGTCAAAGCTGAAAGCCAACTTCCTAGAGGAGGCCATAGGAAGTTAGCTTTTCATTTGACTGGTCAAAAGCTGAAAGCTAACTTCCTAGAGGAGGCCGTAGGAAGTTAGCATGGGCAGCTAACTTCTTAGAGGTGGCCGTAGGAAGTTAGCAGCTCGTTTGACCGCACCCGCGGATCAACAACTGAAAGCTAACTTCCTAGAGGAAGTCGTAGGAAGTTAGCAGGAGAATCTTACTTTCTAGAGCAGGCTGTAGGAAGTTAGCTTTTCGTTTGACTGGTCAAACGTTGAAAGCTAACTTCCTAGAGGAGACCGTAGGAAGTTAGTTGCCCATGCTAACTTCCTAGAGGCGGTTGTAGGAAGTTAGCGGCTCGTTTGACCAAACACAAGGGTCAGCATGTGAAAGCTAACTTCCTACAGCTTTTATAAAATACCGTAGGAAGTTATGTTTATTTCCTAGAGCTACCAGTTGCCTCTCGGAAGTTATTTATTTCCTAGGGTTTGTTATAAAAGCTGTAGGAAGTTAAAAAACCATAGGAAGTGTATGATTTTGGTGTAGTGGCCCCCAGCAGGCCGAGCCCCTAGTGAGACCAATCGCCAAGACTAAACCCTACTGGAGGGTGGTCAGATCTCACTTGAATAACCCATTTGTAGCTCGACGACCTCCTTCCCCGCGCCGACTAGGTCGGTGGAGGACAAACCTCCCCTCAAAAGAACCCTAAAAGGTATTCCGAGGGGTGCGTGCAAAACAAAAATCAGCCCCCAAAGGCAACCAATTCGAGGGCCCATCCTTGAAAGCTATGCTCGGCTCCGGCACTAAAAGGACATACGCTCAGCACAAGCCAAGAACTGTGGCGACCATCACAAAAAAGGGTTCATCCCAAAACTATGAATATACTGAATAAACCCTCGAGCAATCCTTATGGATTACTCGGGGGCTACATCTAGCAAATGTGCTTGTGTGCACCAAGGAATTTGGTCCTCGACAAGAGCCAGGAACCATGGCAACCATAGCAAGAAGGGTCCGTCCCAAAACTGTGAATATATACCAAATAAACCCCCAAGCAATCCTTACGGATAACTTGGAGGCTCGGGGGAACATCTAGCAGATGCGCTTACACACACCCAAAACTTTAGTTCCCAATGAAAGCCTCTACGCAACTCTAAAAACTTACATGAAGGCTCAGGGCTGCTGTCAGGTACCGAGGAATCAGGTGCCCGAAGTAGGCCCAAGACTCTCGACGGCCCACTTGCCGACCAAATTCACTACCAAGCAACTCAGGGAGGCAGAGGTCCCGACCAAGTCCCTGCCAAGCAACTCAGTAAGGCGGAGGTCCCGACTAAGCCCCTGTCGAGCAACTTAGCGAGGCGGAGGTTCTGACCAAGTCCTTGCCGAGCAACTCAGTGAGTCGGAGGTCCCGACCAAGTCTAGGCTGAGCAACTCAGCGAGGCAGAAGCCCCGACCAAGTCCATGCCAAGCAACAACTCAGCGATGCGGAGGTCATGACCAAGTCCCTATCAAGCAACTCCGCAAGGCGAAGGCCTCGACCAAGTCCCTATCGAGCAACTCAGCGAGGCAGAGGCCCCAATTTGGTACTATTAACCCACATCAGTCACGACAGGACGATCATGCGCTATATACCGAAGGGGTGCCGGGAAGTCTGCATCAACGTGACGGTACGCCACCACATATGGTCTCTGCCTTATTCACAATTCTTATACATCTTTCTAAGATTATTCACGCTAAGTTCTAACATTTATTCACGTATCTTATACATTTTTCTTGTAGTTTCATAAACTACAAGAGAGATATAGTTTTTATGGACAAATTTATTTTTATTTTGTCATATGAAGAAATGACCAAAATATAAATTATGCATCTTAATGAGTTATACAAATTTGTAGTTGAAAACTTTTTCATCTGAATTAATTTACTGCTTCAAAATACAATTTTTAAATTACTTTTGCCGAGTGTCAAAAATAAAACACTCGACAAAGAAGCTCTTTGTCGAATATCAAAAATAAAACTCGGTAATGAAGCTCTTTGCCGAGTGTTAGTTTACCGAGTTTTTTTTGTTGGCACTCGACAAAGAACTTTTTCGCCGAGTGCCCGCAAAAGAAAACTCGGCAAATTATTTGGAACTCGGCAAAGAGCGAGATTCTGGCATTGGAAGTGTTTCTCATAAGGATATCAAACTTGAATAATATTTGTTGGTTTCCACTAGGGAGAGGATAATATTGTAGTGTCCTTTGTTTAACGTTTTTAGAACTAGATCTAAAGCTCTGGACGAGACCCTTCACTCAAACATTGTGTTTGAGACCACAATATGTGGGTCGTATCACTCATTGTGCTTCGATGACAACTGCACAGCAAAGAAGAAAATGTTGTGTCGAGTCAATTCATTATGCTTCCAGCAAAGAAGCAAATGAATTAGCGAGTACCCAAATGAATTAGTGGTATCAAGTACGACAATACTATATGTCATGATTAATTTGTAGCGTACCTCTAATTTTGACATGTAAACCTGCATGCTAAGACCAATCTGAATTTGCTTCTCATGAAATGTATCATCATAGGTTTGTTCTGGCCCATGCCTTTTTGTGCTCCATAATGTTGTGAATTAATATTTAGCATTATGTTGGGTTGACTGCTGATTATTTGAAACGTACCATGTGAAGCAATATCTTCTATAAGATAAACTAAGGTTAGCTGAAATAACTCCTTTTATTTTTAAACCATGCCATTCTGATATGTGGATTTCTTAATAAACACACACAATCTGTCCTAATCTGCACATTCTGACACAGTATATATTGCACCATAAGTTGCATCTTACCATCCACATGTATTTGCGTACCTCTAATTTTCCATATGTAAACTAAGGGTAGCTCATGTTAATTGCAAAACTTTAGTAATCTTTTATATTTATAAATTTCAGACTCTAGGCTGTTAAGAATGTCAATGCAATATGATGTATATCTTGTTACAGACAAAAATATCCAATACAGTGTATTGATCCGTACTCATAAAATGAAGCACTGATGGGAACATACCGAAAATGTCTCACGACTCGCATAAGCTTTAGGTATGCCACTAGATTGTACGAGCTTTTAAGTACAGATGGTCATCTAGAAGATTGATATGTGTGCATACTAATTTACAGGTAGAAGAAGCAATCATGCACAAATTGTATGAACCTATGTCTGTCGAAGGTCTACTTCCAAAGACGCTACTCGGTTTTTTAAGATTTCAAAATGCTTTGTGGTATTGCTCATAAAAAAATGATAAATGGTTCCTGCATCTGGACAAGCGAGCGGCAGATGGCAAGCGAGAGGAAACCAAGCCAAGCCATCCTTGAGTTTGTTCTCCTGTTCTTTTTTTTTGAGGAATCGGCAAAATACTTGCCTCTTCAATGTATTAGGCCCCATTTGGTTAAAGAGACTGTTGGAGACTTGTTATCAAATACTATGAATTAAGAACAAGGCAACATAAAAATGTTAAATATTAATGTCCTTCGTCCGCTGAAGCATTATTTCCCCAAGGATTTAATGAACTTCGGACCAAGACCATGAGTGAAGTATCACGAAGGTCATGCCTTCGTGATTGAACTTACAAAATAATATGAAATAATATATAAAACATGAGACATTAAAGATAGATGTATCAGAAATAAGTAACATCATTCACATATTTTATTATATGAACATAAAAATGTTAGAACATAGAGTTTAAGTACATTTATACCTTCTCCTTGACAGATAACAATTCCCGGGCAATGCGTTTGCAATTACATGAATGCCTGAACAGTAAAGGAATATTGTTCACTATTTATAGACATAGGACACAGCCTGTAAGGAATTACAATCATGCCCCTTATAAAAGTTTACAACAATGACTCAGACCTTTATGGGCTAAAAAGGTCATTCTATCTTTAAGTCGGTTCGATCCTTCGTTTTTGGGCATGCTATAACACCGAAGCTTCATGAGTGGTAGCTTCGGTCATCATGTATAAGCAGCTTTAGCCGAAGCTGTTTCTTCCTGCAGGACCTTCGGCGACGAAGCATGGTCCCAACAGTAGCCCCTTCGCGGTGCTAGATCATTTTTCGTAACGAGCTTGATCCGTGAAGAAAGTCTCTTAGGCTTCGGGAAGCCGAAGGTCCGAAAAAACGCCTTCCCTGAGCTCGTTGACGAGAAACGATACAGTTTTCGAGCGTGGAGCGGTCTTACCATGCAGGTTCACCTTCTTGGTTTTTGCGGCCCACCGTGCAGTGGGTGCGAGTGACTGTTTGCCCGGTGAAAAAATCCTGACGATTCACCTTCTTACCTGCAGCACTATATAAACAGACAGGTAGGTGTGAAGTTACCACGACATTCATTGCTATTGCACTGTTTTGCTGCCAAAAATTTAACCATAGCCGAAGCTTGATTTTTGCATTCAAAACGAAGCTCCAGCTTGGTTTGTGCTTCGTCACGAGGATAGCTTCGGAAAAAAGGTTATTGACTTCCAAAGAATTTTTTCAAGAAAATTTAAAATCAAAATGGCCAGAATACGCTCCACTGCTAGGGTTGAGCGTGATGGAGACGAGACCGAAGCCGTTGAAACTGTTCCGATTTCTGAAGCGATGAGGCGTTCCCGGGCTGGTTCCACCAGAAGACACACCTGCTGCCGAAGCAACGCAAGCTGATGTTGAAGAAGTTGGTTCCGAAGATGAGTACAACTGCGGGATGCCAAGTAAACCTAGTCATTTGGACTTTGGAAAGTCCACCATCTCTGAAGCTGATCTTCCAAAAATGGTGAAGCTGGGCTACTTTAGTGAAACAAAAAAGGAGCTGGTTCGTTTTGGCGGGGAGGAGATTACTCTGAAGCCGGAAAAGGATGAAGTGGTTGTGTTTAAAAGCTTCTTTAAAGCAGGATTAAGATTTCCTTTGAATGGGATGATTGCTGATGTGTTGAAGAAGTTTGGGGTTTACCTTCATCAGCTGACCCTAACGCTATTGTTAGATTAAGTGTTTATATTTGGGCCCTTTGTAGCCAGGGAGTGAAACCGTTCGGTGAAGGCTTCTGTCGAGTCCATGAACTACACTATCAGACTAAAGCCAGAGGAGATGGTCTTCATGAGAATTTTGGATGTTACAAACTTTGCTTATCGCAAAACTTCGAAGTTTCCAGTGATAAGCTACCGAAGCAAATGGCCAGCTGGATGGAAATCTGAGTGGTTTTATGTTAAAGTTGATAAAGATGAAGATAAATTGGTCCAGAGTCCACTAGAGCTAACCTTCGGAGAAACGAGGCCCCAATGCAACATGATAAGTGGAAGCCTGAGCCAAATTGCTTTGGCTGAATTTTGCGTGATTTCAGATCATATTGGCACTAGAGACTTGGTGCAGGAATTTTTGGCTTTTAAAGTGTTTCTAACAATGAGGGATTGGGAGATGCCGAAGCTGGAGGGAGAAAAGAAAAAGGGAGAATTTGTTCGATTGCCGTATTACTACAAGTTTAAAAAACACTTTAAAAAGCCCTGCCAAGAGTGGCTGGACACAATCGAGATTATGTGCAACGATATCCTCGAAAATTACTCTAAGAAAGAAGATCAACTGATGACTGCAGCCTTCGGCACTCGTCCGAAGCGAAGATTGAATCGTGTGCTAGATGCTTTGAATTTTGATTACCCTGATTACGAGCAACTGGGCGGAGATGCCGAAGGCCCTAAGAGAAAGAGGATTGCCAGCGCCCTGGACAAAGAAAGCACCAAATTGGCCAAAAAGGAAAAAGAAATTTCTAAAAAACTGAGCCCTGGACCGAGGGTAGCTGTTTCAAGGAAAAGAAAAGATACATCTCCAAAACCTGCATCTCCAAAACCAAAGACGTCGGCCCAGGAGGAGGAAGCTCCTTTGACACCTTCTGCTGCCGAAGTGGAAGAGATTCTGAAGGTAATGACTGAACCTTTGCCTGTCAAGCTAAGCCCGCTGGCGCCAGAACTGACGAAGTTTTTTCAGAAGGGCAAAGAAGCTTCGGCAGCAGAAAGTCCCGCAAAGCCGAAAAAACGAAGAATTATCCAAGTGGCTGATGTCATTCATCAGACACCGCCACCGACCTCGGCGTCAAAAATTGTCACTACCGATCCCACAGCCATCGGAGCCGAAACCGCCGGAGCCGAAACCGGAGGAGCCGAAGCCACCGGAGCCGAAACCACCGGGGCCGAAACCAGGACCAACGAAGATCCTAACCTGGAAACTATACTTGAAGATATTGACAACATGCTTCTGAGAATGGCTGAAGAAGAAACTGCTGTGGTTACAGTGAACACGGCAACAGAAAAAGGAAAAGAGCAGATTGAAGACATTTTGGAAAAAGAAGATTTTAATTTTCAAGATATACTTGGACAAGAGTTGTCAGACGCTGAAAAAGAAGAGTTGAAGAAATATGCTATATCCCGTGGATACAAACCAGGGTCTCTGCTATTTGGTGGAGTCAATGAAGGGAAGCTGAGATGCCTTCGGAACCGAACCGAGGCCAAGGTTGTTAGGACCTTCTCCAAAAGCGTTGGCCTGCCAAAGATGGAAGCGGACCTCTGTAGATACCAGCGACAGCATATCGTCGGTAGCTTGCTCTATGCTAATTTCAAGGTAAAAAAGTCTCGATTTTTATTATTATATATTTTTTATTTTGAATTAAGTTGCTTTCTGACGAAGGTTGTTTTGGTAGAGTATACTTCTAAGTAAAGTGCTGAGAATGCAACAAGATCTTGAGGATGAAAAGAACGAAGCTACTATCAAAGATCTAGAAAACAAAGTCAAAAATTACGAAGCTGCTCTGAAGGAAAAAGACTCCGTTGTTCAAGATCTTAAAATCAAAGTTAAAGATCACGAAGCTGCCTTGGAAAAGAAGGACTTCGTCATTCATTCTATGGAAGGTTCATTGGCTGAAGCCCAAGCCGAAAAATAACAGGTTAAACAATGAATTACTCAAAAAGTCAGAAAAATCTGAGCAGGAAAAGAAGAACCTCGAAACAAGTCTCAAGACCGAAATCGAGAAGAATTCAAATTTGCAAAAATCATTGAAGGAGCTTCAGGAGAAATGCTTAAATTTTGGCAGCCGATGCGTGCAGCGGCTGAAGGATGTGTTTCACTCAATTGGAGCCAGCTCTGATACATTTACACCTTCAGCTGAGAACCTGCCTAGCACCCTAGAATACATTGAAGGCGAGGTTGATGCACTTGACGAAGTTATTGCTGGGCATGCTGACTTCTGCGCCCTGCTAGCTTCTCGAGGCACAGCCACGCTTTTCTGAAGGCGGCTGTACGCACGAAAAAATTGTAAATAGGCCAAACTTCAGCTTGTCACCAGCAGATTTGGTTGACATCCCAAGCCTAGCCCGAAGCATTAGAAATAGATTTATGACTCAGATTTGGGTAAATGGCGGGCGAAAAATGGCTGGTGACGAAGCTCGGAGCCACCTTAAGCCGGTGAGAAACTTATACTTGTTACTTTCACCTTCTCCTTGAAATTTGCACCTTTCTTATTCTGCTTTAATATGTGCAGGATGATGAAGCTGAAGAATGACGGGCTGAAGCTTAACAGTTGTTGTAAAAGACTTTCCTGCAAAAAATTCTGAAGAGATCTTTGTAATATAATTGTGGAAAAAACTTATGTAAATTTGTGCATACCTTGTAATATATCTTTTCTCCTTTATCCGTGTACAATTTGCTTTGATGTGAACGAAACTTTACTTTTGAGCCAAAGGCGAAAAACACCTTCCCTTCTTTTCGTACACAACGAAGCATGAAAATTTCCTCTTTCTCCGAAGTTTTTCCTCATAGCCGAAGCATCTGCCTTTTCTATATGATACGATGATGATGATCCTATATATGTCTAAATGAATGTTTATGAATGCAAATGTCATGATGTAATGCATTGTGCAAATGATTATTTGAATGTACATCCAAAAAACCATAATCATAGCCCTCATTCCCTTGAGAATGACTCAAATCTTTTTGCCGTTTATTTTTCGGCTTCACCGTTTACTTTTCGGTGTATCAGCGCTGACTTTTCGCTGTAAGCCTCCCTTAGGAGCTTCTTCGCATTTTACTTTCGGCGGAATCAGCGTTTATTTTTCGCTGTAAGCCTCCCTTAGGAGCTTCTTTGCCTTTTACTTTCGGCGGAATCAGCGTTTATTTTTCGCTGTAAGCTCTGCATTCCCTTGGGAACGACTTTTGAGCTCTCCGTCTTTTCTTTTTCCATTGCACTCGATGGTGCGTTGTCAGCTTTTACATTTACATTTTTGGGGGATATCACTCTTATAGAATTGAAATAAGGAAAAGAAAAATTACATGTTGTGGCCCCATTAAAAACCTTTCTCCCCCTTTGGAAAGGAAAAGGGTGCCATAAGGAAAAACTAAAACAACAATAAAAAATAAAAAAAATAAAAAAGATTACATCAAGTTACACATAATACCGCCGAAGCTCATCCGCATTCCACGATCTAGGAATGTCGTTGCCGTCCATATCCTTTAATCTGTAGGAACCGGGTCTTGACGAAGATACTACCAGAAAGGGGCCTTCCCATTTTAGTTGTAGTTTGCCCACTGTGTCTGGGTTGGCCACTCTTCGAAGCACCAAATGTCCTGGCTTAATGTTCTTCAACCGAACCTTTCTATCACGCCATTTTATTGTTTCGGCTTGGTATTTATTGATGTTTTCCACAGCCTGAAGCCTGATCCCTTCTATAGCATCTTTGTCCACAGAACAATCAGCTTCGTCTATCGCCGAAGCCACTATTCTTATTGATCCTGCCTTAGCCTCTTCTAGGGTTATTGCTTCATCACCAAACAGCAATTTGAATGGTGTAAAACCTGTTGACCTTGATACTGTTGTGTTGTGGCTCCACACCACTTTAATTAATTCTTCTGGCCACTTTCCCCTTGGCTAATTGAATATTAACTTCATTATTCCTGTCATTATGATGCCATTAGCCCTTTCAACTAGTCCATTTGATTCTGGATGTCGAACTGACGCAAAATGGATCTTTGTGCCAATTTGTTCACAAAATTCTTTGAAAGCTTCGGAGTCAAACTGCGTTCCATTGTCCACAGTGATAGCCTTCGGCACTCCGAAGCGACAAACAATGTTTTGCCAGAAAAACTTTTGAACAGTAACCGAAGTTATTGTAGCTAAAGGCTTTGCCTCATTCCATTTAGAAAAATATTCCACTGCCACTACAACATATCTTAAATTCCCTTGTGCTGGTGGTAGCGGACCTAACAAATCAAGGCCCCACCTTTGCAACGGCCAAGTGGGTTGTATTAACTGAGTTAGAGACGAAGGTTGTTTTTGATCTCTTGCACATTTCTGACAACCTTCACACTTTTGGACTAGTTCCGCTGCATCCGAAGCTGCTTTTGGCCAATAAAATCCTTGACGAAAAACTTTTCCCAGCAAAGGCCTAGATCTAATGTGAGATCCACACAAGCCTGCATGTATTTCCTTCATCAATTCTATACCTTCAGCTCTGGATAAACATTTGAGTAACGGAGAGCAGACATCATGCTTGTACAGCTCCCCTTCTATTATTACATATTGACGAGCTCTTGCCTCTATTCTCTTGTTATAAGCTTCGTCATCTAAAAGGAAATTACCCTTAAGGTAAGAAATGATCTCAGTTCTCCAGCCTTCACTATAAACAGGAGATATGTTGAGGACCGCTCTTTCAAGAATTTCAACCGAAGGTGCTTTTATTGTTTCAAAAAATACTTCCGAAGGTAAGGCAGCCCCTGTGCTGCTGACTTGGCTAGCAAATCAGCATGCTCATTTTCTCCTCGAGGAATATTTTTTACAGAAAACCCTTCAAAGGAAGCTTCAATCCTTCGGACAGTATCTAGATACTTCTCAAGCTTCGGGTCTCTTGCCTTACAACTCTTGTCGATATGACCAGAGATAACCGGGGAATCAGTTTTAAGAACCGCCCTTCTGATTCCCATTGCCTTTAACTTCCGAAGACCCAAAAGTAAAGCTTCGTACTCAGCAATGTTATTTGTGCAGCTAAAATCAAGTCTTGCTGCGTAGCAAGTTTTAACTTTGGAGGGTGCGACCAACACAACGGCTGCTCCTACTCCGAAGGTTCCCCAAGAACCATCGCAGAATACTGTCCATGCTTCGGCATCTTTATTTGCCTCTTCTACTTGAGCCCTGGCGTCCAGTCAGCAATGAAGTCAGCTAACGCCTAGGACTGAATCGAAGATCTGTGTACATAATCAATGCATGATTCATTAAGTTCCGCAGCCCACTTTCCAATCCTTCCAGTAGCTTCTCTATTTCTCATAATGTCCTTCAATGGTTGTGAAGAAGGGACAATTATATTGTATGCTTGGAAATAATGCCGAAGCTTCATAGAAGCCATCAAAACAGCATATAGCACCTTCTCCAATTCTGTATAATTTTTCTTTGATAAACTAAGAACTTCAGATACAAAGTATATTGGAGCTTGCTTCTTGATTTGCCCTTCAAGCTTCTCTTGGACAAGTGCCGCACTTACCGCTGAGTGCGAGGCTGCCACATATAACAACAGAGGAGCCCTTGGCATTGGTGGAGTTAGCGTTGTTAGGTTTATCAAATATTGCTTCAGCTCTTCGAAGGCTCTCTGCTGGACCGGTCCCCATTGAAAAACTTCGGCTGACTTCAGCACTTCGAAAAATGGTAAATTTCTGTCAATCTAGATATGAATCTGTTGAGAGATGCCAGTCTTCCTGTCAATCTTTGAGCCCCCTTCTTTGTACTGGGTGGTTCCATTCGAAGGATAGCTTCGATTTTATTTGGATTAGCCTCAATCCCTTTTGTTGAAACTAGGCAGCCAAGAAATTTCCCTTTCTTCACCCCGAAGACACATTTTTCTGGATTGAACTTTAAACCGGCCTGTCTGAAATTAGCGAAGGTTTCCTAGAGGTCAGTAATGTGATTCTCTTGCTTCGTGCTTTTTACAATGATATCATCAACATAAGTTAAACACATTTCTGCCTATCTGAGACTGAAGAACCTTCGCTGTCATTCTGCTGAAGCTTCCTCCAGCATTCTTGAGCCCCTCGGGCATCCGAAGGTAACAATATGTTCCACTAGGGGTTATGAAGCTGGTCTTCGGCTCATCCTCCTTCTTCATCCAGATTTGATGATAGCCTGAATAATAGTCCAGCAGACTCATAAGCTCTGATGAAGCTGCTGCATCAACTAAGGAATCTATCCTTGGCAATGGGAACTCGTTCTTCGGACAGGCCTTGTTGAGATCAGTAAAATCGATACACATCCTCCATTTACCATTGGCCTTTTTTACCATAACAGTGTTAGCCAGCCATTTTGGGTATTTTACCTCTCTGATAACTCCAGCACTGAGAAGTCTTTTCACTTCATTTCGAGCACCTTCGGCCTTGTCATCAGACATCTTCCGAAGCCTCTGCTTTCTGGGTCTGAAGGATGGATCAACATTAAGAGAATGTTCAATAACATCCCTGTTAACTCCGCAAAGATCATTAGCCGACCATGCAAAGACATCTTTGTTATTGAACAAGAATCTTATCAAGGTTTTCTCTTGTTCCTCAGACAATTGGGATCCTAGCAGCACCTTCTGCTCTGCGATATCTTCGCATAAAAGCATGGGTTTCGGCTGATCGGCCGAAGCAGCCTTCTCCCTTCTATGCTTGTACTGCTCACAAGCTTCGGCTTCATCTATGTTATGGATTGCCTTTGAATCAGTCCAATTCCCTTCGGCCTTTCTGGCGGCTTCCTGACTCCCACAAATAGCAATAGGTCCCTGATGCGAAGGTATCTTCATGCAAAGATATGCTGGATGAAGAATTGCTTCGAAAGCATTGAGTGTTCCGCGACCAATGATAGCATTGTAAGGATACTCCATATCAACAATGTCAAACACAATTTGCTCAGTCCTTGTGTTGTTGACGAATCCGAAGGTTACTGGCATGGTAATCTTACCAAGTGCTACAATCTGTCGCCCTCCGAAGCCACAAAGAGGGTGCGTAGCATCATGAATCTTGTCTTCGGGCTCTTGCATTTGTCTGAAGGCCTTAGCAAATATGATATCTGCTGCATTGCCTGTATCAACCAAAACATTATGGACCAGAAATCCTTTGATCACACAAGAAATAACCATGGCATCATTGTGTGGGTAATCCTTGAGCTGAAGATCCTCTTGAGAAAAGGTAATTGGGATGTGAGACCATCTTGATTTGATGAAGGGTCCTTGTACCCCTACATGTTGTACTCTTCTCTGTGCCTCCTTCTGTTTCTTGTTAGCCGGCTCTGAGCATGAACCGCCTGTTATCGGGAGAATCAGCTTCGGAGCCGAAGCAGTTCTAGCTTGGTTCTTGAACGAAGCCATTGTCTCAGGAAAGTGGAAGTGAGTTCACCGGAGGTGGGCGCCAATGTTGGGGACTTGTTCTCAAATGCTATGAATTAAGAACAAGGCAACATAAAATGTTAAATATTAATGCCCTTCGTCCGCTAAAGCATTATTTCCCCAAGGATTTAATGAACTTCGGACGAAGACCATGAGTGAAGTATCACGAAGGTCATGCCTTCGTGATTGAACTTACAAAATAATATGAAATAATATATAAAACATGAGACATTAAAGATAGATGTATCAGAAATAAGTAACATCATTCACATATTTTATTATATGAACATAAAAATGTCAGAACATAGAGTTTAAGTACATTTATACCTTCTCCTTGACAGATAACAATTCCCGGGCAATGCGTTTGCAATTACAGGAATGCCTAAACAGTAAGGAATATTGTTCACTATTTATAGACACAGGACACAGCCTGTAAGGAATTACAATCATGCCCCTTATAAAAGTTTACAACAATGACTCAGACCCTTATGGGCTAAAAGGTCATTCTATCTTTAAGTCGGTTCGATCCTTCGTCTTCGGGCATGCTATAACACCGAAGCTTCATGAGTGGTAGCTTCGGTCATCATGTATAAGCAGCTTTAGCCGAAGCTGTTTCTTCCTGCAGGACCTTCGGCGACGAAGCATGGTCCCAACAGAGACTAATCTTTAGTCCCTGATTTTTAGTTCCGTTTAGTCTCTATTTTGCCAAAGGAAGGACTAAAGTAGGAACTAATTGGCTTTAGTCTCTAATCCCTCACAGGGGTGCTAAAAGGGACTAAAGAGCAGTATTTACTCCAATTACCCTTGCTAGAAAACTGGTGTCAAACAAAAGAAGGAGCATTTTGGTCTTTATGTGTTGTATTTAATGTATTTAGAATCTGTTTAGTCCCTACAACCAAACAGGGTAGGGACTAAAATTTAGTCCCTAAACTAAACTTTAGTCCTAGGATTAATGGAACCAAACAGGACCTTAGAAGAGAAATGAATAAAAGTCTCCACAATACGAGCAAAAGGAAAACAAAAGAAAAACAAAAAAATCACTCACTCATCTATCTAAGATACACTAAAGCTCCCAATTTGATTTTTCACTAATTGTGTAACCTAGACCGTAGATCTTTGAAGTCCCTGAAAGATTCTGTTATTTCTTTCCAACCATATATTCCACCAGAAACAGATAACACTACTGGAATCGACATCTTTGCCGAGCCTGAAGCACTCGGTAAAGCCTGAAAAACACTCGGCACAGGCTTTGCCGAGTGTCGCACTCGGCAAAGAGGTCTCGGCGAACAGTAAATCGGCAAAGCCTTCTTTGCCGAGTACTTTTTTTCGGGCACTCGGCACAGACTTTGCTGAGTGCTAGATAGTACTCGGCAAAGAAAAGCTGCCGTCACGGCGCCGGGGTGACGGAGACGGTGTCTTTGCCGAGTACCCTAGGTGACACTCGGCAAAGGAGCTACCTTTGTCGAGTGTATTAGGAGACACTCGGCAAAGGAGTTACCTCTTTGCTGAGTGTCTGCCGTCCAGCACTCAGCAAAGAATCCGTCAGCGGGTCCCCATGTCAGGTTCTTTGCCGAGTGCTTTATATGGCACTCGGCAAAGCGTGCCTCTTTGCCGAGTGTCAGGGCTACTACACTCGGCAAAGAACCTATACCGGTGCTCAGGTCTTGGTTCTTTGCCGAGTGCTATGGCCCTGACACTCGGCAAAGCCCCTCTTTGCCGAGTGTAACACTCGGCAAAGTGACCAATACACACCTTTTTATTTGTTTTTCCTATTCCATCCAAACAAACAAAAGATACATCACAGATATCACATATATACATCACATATATCATCACAGACATAAATATCCAACACAAACATTAATATACAAGTTCTCAACACAAATAGTATAAACACAAGTTCAGAAGTATCAACACAAGTTCAGAAGTATCAACACATAAGTCTCAAGCTCTGACATAAGTATTCAACATAAGTTTTGTAGTCTGAACACTAAAAACATAACTCTCATCGAGTTGGGCGGTTGGACTGGTGCTGCGTTGGGCTGTGCGCTTCATGAGGGTTGTTGGATGCCGGCCCAGATTGGCCCTGCACAGAGAAGAGATTGCATGTGTTATATCAGATGCATTACCAACATCTAACTACAATTTTGATACTCATAGGAGTATGGAACAGAGTAGGGTCCATTGTAGGGAACAATGGAGGTGGCAGAGCGAAACCCTGTGCGGCGCCAAGGCTCTGCATGTATTAAAACATCTCCGCCATCCTCTGCTGATCTGCCAGGGCGTTCCCTCCTCTCTTCTTCTAGCTGGGTCTGTAATATTACAAGCCAACGGTAAACGAGCTCAAAGAGAAGGTATATAACTCAAGGAATGACGAGTTACAGAAGCACTAACCTCGAGTTGTTGTATGCGAAACTGTGAGCTGTTGTGCCAAGGTCGTATGACTGGACTCAAGCCCGTGCTCCTTGCCCGCACCTGAGATAGAGTGGGAGTGGAGGACGAGTCGATTGCCCCATCGGCAATCTAGTATCGCCCATGTCTCTTGCCTCCTCTGACCCTCATGAGCACATCGGGCTCGATCTGCTTGGTGCTCGAATCATATTCTGGGCCATGGACCTCCTGCGCCATGGCGGTGTAGTCATGAAAGCGGTTGTAGACGGCAGGGTTGCTGTAGGCCTCGGGCCCGTCATCCGGGTTGTAGGTGATGTCGGACGTCGCCTTGCCCTTATGGGCCATAGCATAGGCCGAGAAGATGGAGCAAGGTCGGCCATTATGTTACGCCGACTGCAAGAAAACCAACGAGATAGTTAGAAATAATATCTAATCTAGTGCTATATACCTAAATAAAAAAGAGGGCTTACACATGCTTCTGCATATTGGCCTAGGCTGCGGCTGCCTTGGTGGTGGGAGGGACCTTGCATCATCAGACGTCGTTCCCGGCTAGCGTTGTGCGCCTCGTCCCACTTCTGCGAGCACCTCCTATCCACCATCTGCTCCCAGCACAGAGGATGTGTGGCGCACCAATGTGGAATCATCTACAAAGTAAACACGTAAAGTGCATATGAGAAGATAAATTAAATTCATGCATGAAGTACTGGTACCAAACATGCATGACTTTACCTGCAGGTAATGGTCCCTGGTCAACGACATGGTTCGGGCTTGCTGCTTGGTCACCTTCTCCCCAAGGACGGAGCCGTGGTAGTTGATGATGGCCTAGATTCGGGCCTCATAGTGCATGTCCACGTCGAGCTTCTTACAGCTCGTGGTGGCCACCACATCCGCCCTAGCCTCATATCCAGCCTCGCATCTGAAGAAATACTGCATACAAAAACGATGTATCCATACATTATTTCAAGAATGTGCAACGAATGCGACATATTTTACATCATACTAAGACTTACCCACAGCTCTTGCTTCACCCGCTCCGCCTTGTTATTGAATTCTCGTCTGTCCCGATCTACTGCATCGGGGGCGACGGCGTAGTGGTCGAAGGTTTAGGCTGGGCCCGTCACTCTGGCGTACTCAACCAGTTCGGGAAAGTGCTCTCTGCACAGCAGGCTAAGGATGCCATTGGGGTTGCGACGATGACCCCCAGCATAATCCACAACCATCCAAGACTTGTCCAAGTGATAAATAAAAAGTATTAGTTTATATTATGATTTTGAACATATAATATGAACAAGAATGAAGAACATAAAGTTACATGCCTCTCCCCATATGGCCGAATCAGCGGTCGCCTGTCCCGAAGTATGGGACGCTAAGGGAGATTCGCGGGGCCTCACAGGTAGACGCTCCTCGAACCTAAGGGGGCCTGCTGAGCTTCGTCGTCATCGTCCTGCTGCGCCGCCTGCTGCTGGACAAGGTCGTCCTGCTGCGTCGCCTGCTGTGCCTCGTCCTGCTCTGCCTCGTCCGCCGTCCTGCTCCTCCTCCCCCTCCTCCTCCTCAGCCAACCGCCCACCATATTTGTCCAACGACCTGCAGTTAAGAGTAAACAAATAAGCACATATAAAAATATGTATTTAAAAATAGGTGCAAAATAAAAAGTCATATAACATTACATCGATTAAAAATAATCTTCATATGTGTCGGGGTTAGCCGGATCATAACTCTCATCATCACTATCAACCATTTCATAGTCAACACCATCGAAAGGCGCAAGTTCGTCATTAATGTCATTGCCTTCAAGGATTACTAAGTCATTATCATTTTGCACCTCATCATCCTCCTCATCAACAACCATTTCAATATCTACGTCCATTCCGATAGCTTTGGTTAAGTCTATCTCAAATTGCCCTTCTAGCCCATCTTCTTGGAAGAACTCTCCATCATATGTGTCAGGGTCTAAGTTATAATCTTCATCGTTAGGAACAGGTAATCTCTCGTGCGGTGATACCTTATACACAACATCCCAACCCTTAAGATGTTCTTTCGTTTGGCACGCATATGGGAGATAATACACTTGTGTGGCCTGTTGGGCCACGATATAGACATCGTCTCCTGGTAAGGTGGAATCTTGTCGAATTTCGACTATCCCAAGATTAGAATGTGTCTGTCTCGTCACTTGAGGGTCAAACCAATGACATTTGAATATTACTGGAGTAAGAGGTTTGGAACCATAAAAATTGAGCTCATATATTTCTTCGATTCATCCAAAATAATCGACATCGTCAAGGCCGAACGTAAAGACTCCAGAACACGTTGTTTTTCGATTGGGTCGACTTTGGTCGTAGTTTGTTGAGCGAAAACGGTATACATTGACGTCATACCCAGAATATTTCTTGACCCTATAAGCAAAGTCGTTGGCTACTTGTCTCAACTCGGCACTCATAGACGGATCTCTTTGGCCCTGCAAGTATTCGCAAGTTAAAAGACGCTAAATTGAGTTCATAGACGGATCTCTTTGACAAACTAAGCACGTACCTTACGTTTGAACCAGGAAATGAAATCAGGCAATCCATTTCTCGCACCCTTTCTAAGAAGAGTGTCATATTCCTGTGGAGTGGGGTCCCTTGATCGACGCTAGAATTCATGAAGAAATTGTTCCATGTATGGCATCACCTCTTCAAGGTTGGTCAATACATATAGCATGATATGCCGCCACTCTTCATGTGTCAGGGTCTTGGTGGTCGAGCCACTTGTGCTTCCGAGTTGGCCTCGAAATATGCTAAGGTTCAATTCATTGCCGCCATCACTGTAACGAGGGGGTGGATTATGCACGCTCGACAGTTTGTCACCATAATAAGTTGTTGTGAAGTTTGACACCTCCTCTAGAATGTATGCCTCTACAATGGAAGCCTCGATTTTGCATTTATTTCTACATTTCTTTCAAATAGTCTTTAGACATCTCTCAATTGGATAGCACCAACGTCCCTGCACGGGCCCCCCCATTCGTGCCTCATATGGGAGATGAAGAATCAAATGCTGCATTGGATTGAAGAAGTCGGGTGGACATATCTTCTTAAGCTTACACAGTAACACAAGTGCCAATCTTTCCAAGTATGCAATCACGGTCCGAGATAACTCTTTTGCACAAAGCTGACGGAAGAAATAGCTCAACTCTGAAAGCGCTAGCCAGACATGCTCAGGGACATAGCCTCGAACCATCGCAGGAAGAATCCGTTCAATCCATATGTGGAAGTCATGACTCTTCATCCCTAAGACTCGCATAGTAGATAAGTTCAGCCCCTACTCAGGTTAGCTGCATACATATCAGGGAACATCAATATCTTGATCCACTGAAGTACTTCCTTAATCTGGGCCCTGCTTAGGACGAAATCGGCCTTAGGCCTTCTCCATGCATTTCCACCACTTGGCGGCTTCATCTCTTGGTTTGGTCTATCACATAACGCTGTCAGATCCACTCTGGCCTTTACGTTATCCTTTGACTTATCAGGAATGTCCATAATTGTTGCCCATAATGCCTCGATAACATTCTTTTTAGTGTGCATCATGTCAATGTTGTGTGGAAGGAGAAGGTCGTCATAATAGGGGAGCCAAGTCAAGCCAGACTTATGTGTCCACATATGCTGCTCACCATATCCCACAAAACTACCTTCTGTATTGGCCACGAGCCCATCTATCTGTTGACGAATTTTAGCACCAGTCATTGTTGCAGGTGGGCGGTCTGTCACTACGACACCTTTCGTAAAGTTCTTGATGTCTAGGCAGAATGGATGGTCAGGAGGGAGAAATTATCGATGTTTTTCGAAGGATGAATATTTGTCACCCTTTTTCAACCAAATGAACCTCAGAGCTTCCTTGCAAATTGGGCATGGGAACTTACCGTGAACACACCAGGCGCAGAATAGCCCATACGCCGGTAAGTCATGCATGGAGTACCGGTACCAAACATGCATTCTGAAGTTTGTCTTCGTAGCTCGGTCATGTGTCCATACCCCTTTCTCCCAAGCACGTACCAATTCATCGATCAAAGGCTCCATGTACACGCCCATTTTATTCCCTGGGTGTCCAAGAAATATCAACGACACGAATATATTCTGCCTTTGAAAGCACACAGCAGGGGGGAGATTGATTGGGATAACAAACATGGGCCAACATGAGTATGGGGCAGCGCTCATTCCATAGGGATTGAACCCATCTGTGCCCAGCGCAACACGTACATTACGAGCCTCTTAGGCTTTCTCACGGTGAATGGTATCAAAGTGTTTCCATGCTTCACCATCTCATGCGTGCACCATCTTGTCAAGATTGTATCATTTTCTATTTTTGTGCCATGTCATCTGTTTCGCGGATTCCTTTGTCATGTCACTACAGGAAACACATAAATTTTCATGGGCCTGGCTATTTTCGTCGGTCGGCCCACGAAAATACATCGTTATTTTCGTCGGCCGTCATGACCGACGAACATGTGGCCTATTTTCATGGGCCAGTACATATTTTCGTGGGCAGGCCGACGAAAATACGAAAGTTATTTTCGTCGGCCTCGGGACCAACGAAAATGTGGTGTAAGTTTCGTATTTTTGTCGGCCTGCGCCCGGCCGACGAAAATAAGGCATTAACCGACCACTATTTCCGTCGGCCTCAGTTAGGCCGACGAAAATACAGGCCCGTTAATCGTCCGCCTCGGCCTCAGCGCACCTTCTCTCTCGCTCGTCACTCTCTCGCTCGTCACAACCTAGCGCCGCCGCCCGCCCGCCCTCCATCGCCGCGCCGCCGTCCACGCCCGCCCGCCCGCCCTCCCTCGCCGCAACGCCGCCCGCGCCCGCCCGCTCTCCACGCGCCACGCCGCCGCACGCGCCCACCCGCGAAGAAGAGAGCCCACCATCCACGAAGGGAGCTTGTGGCCGCCGTCACGAAGAAGAGAGCCCGCCATCCGTCCGTCCACGCTGCGGCCGCCGTTCGTCCACGCCGTGCCCGCCGTCCGTCCACGTCGCCGTCATTCCCCGTGGTGAGCCTCCCCGTCTCCCTTCTTCCCCGACATATTTGATGCTCATGGCGGCCGTGTCGTGCCGTGCGCGTGCCGTGGCGGCCATGCGCGTGCGGCGTGCCGTGCGCGTGCCGTGTGCGCGGCCATGCGCGTGCGCGTGCCGTGGCGGCCGTGACGAGCCTCGCAAGAAACTGCTCCAGTTCCATGCCTATTGCAGTACAATTAATGTGAATGTTATTTGTCTTTTGTTTAAGTCATTTATTATGGATGGTGATCGGAGGGTGATGTCTTTTGTTTACTCTCCGAGATATTTTTTAATGTTTAGAGTTTAGTTTTAATCGTTAACCGTAGCGAACCGTATGCATCACCCGTTCGGGAACGGCGAACGTCACATTGGCTTGTGAGGTTCGCCGTTCCGGAATTGTCCATGTATTTTTGGACAGCCTGAGAGTGTAAGCCGATGCTTGTGATTTGTGACATGTGCCTTACGATTGACGCGGAATTTCGGTTGTGTAACCCAGTTGTTCTCCAACACACCATGTTCAGGCGTGTGCTTGGAGAGCAGCGGGGTTATGCTGCCGAAATTTCGCGGCAATCGTAGGGTACACGTCACAAATCACAAGCATTGACCTACACTCTTGGGTGGGTTTAGGGCCTTTACCTAATAGGGAGTTCACCTAAGCCACGGACGATCGTTGATGTTCTTTGTCTTTTGTTTAGCCTTTGAAATGGACGGTGATCGGAGGGTGATGTATGGCGGGTGGAGAAAGGATGGGGCACATTCGAATGAATGGATGGGTGTAACAAAGGCTTTTCTTGAGCACACTTTCAAAGATGCAACTGGTCGTCTAGTGAAGTGTCCTTGCAATCGCTGCGAGAACAAGTGGCCTCAGAAGATAGAAGAAATGGAGAAACACCTTTGCAAAAGTGGGTTTATGCCGAACTACCTTGTATGGTACCGGCATGGAGAGTCTATTAGACACGTTGACGTGGAGGTGGAACTTGATGACGATCATGATAGGATGGACGACATGTTGCATGATCTTGTAGGGATGTTGAAATGAACGCTGAGGAGCCGGGGCAGCTTCCTCCACGTGATGCTTAGGAATTCTTCCAGCTACTCGCCGCCGGAGAAGAGAGACTGCACGAGCACACTCAGATGTCAGTTCTTGGGACTCTCACAAGACTAATGGCGATAAAGTCAAAGCACAACATTTCAAACAGTGCTTACAACGACATCGTCCAACTGATGGGCGAGGTTCTCCCGGAGAATCATAAGTTGCCAAAGAATATGTACTTCGCAAAGAAGATGTTGGCTGGTCTTGGGATGACATATGAGAAGATGGACGTGTGTCCCAACAATTGCATGCTATTCTTTGAGGAGGATGACAAGCTGGACCGTTGTAAGCATTGCGAAGCTTCTAGATATGTCGAGGTGACAAATGATGAGGGTGAATTGGTAGTTACGAAGGTCGCATCTAAGCAACTTCATCGGTTGCCCATCATTCCTCGGCTTTCAAGGTTGTTCCTCAACAAGGAAATAGCTCTGCATATGACGTGGCCAAAGAATGGTGTACGTCTCGTCACTGATCCAGACATAATGGTCCATCCGTTGGACGGTGATGCGTGGAAGGCATTTGACGAGTTTGATCCCGAATTTGCAAACGACCCTAGGAGTGTATGACTTGGTCTATCGACGGACGGATTCACACCTTTCAATACCAGTGCAAGCCCTTACTCGTGTTGGCCTGTCTTCATTGTGCCATATAATCTTCCTCCTGAGTTGGTCAATAAAGAAGAGTTCATGTTCCTTGCACTAGTCATCCCAGGCCCCGAGCATCCAGGGCCAAAGCTGAATATGTTTGTTCGCTCTTTAATTGAAGAGCTGAAACAATTGTGGAGAGGTGTGAAGGCTTATGATAGCCATACTGAAAAGGAGTTTACCATGCGCGCTGCTTATTTGTGGTCAGTGCATGATCTGCTGGCGTATGGAGATTGGTCTAGATGGTGTGTTCATGGTCGGTTGTGCTGTCCCATATGTATGAATGATACAGATGCATTCAGATTGAAGCATGGTGGGAAAGTGTCATTCTTTGATGCTCATCGACGTTGGACTCCATTCAAGCATGATTTTAGGAGTTCGCTTACTGCATTCAGAAGTGGAGCCAAAATCAGAAATGGGCCACCAAAGAGGCAAACTGCACCGTAGATAATGGCATGGCATGCTTGTCTGAAGCAAGGAGAAAATGATAGGTTCCAAGGCTACGGGGAGGACCACAACTGGACCCATATTTCATCAATATGGGAGCTTCCGTATGCAAAAGCCTTGATTATGCCACACAACATAGACTTGATGCACCAAGAGCGTAACGTTGCTGAAAACATCATAAGCACATGTTTCGATGTGACTGATAAAACGAAAGATAATATGAAGGCAAGAAAAGACATGGCTGAAATTTGTAAGAGGTCGATGCTCGAGTTGAAAGTAAGCGATAAAGGGCATGAGAGTAGGCCGCGAGCTGATTACTGCCTCAAGCCGGATGAAAGGAAAGAAATATTTAAGTGGTTGAAGAATCTGAAATTTCCAAATCGATATGCGGCAAATCTGAAACGGGCAGTCAATCTGAAGACTGGTAAATTGATCGGTTTGAAAAGCCATGACTACCATATTATTATGGAGAGGCTGATGCTCGTGATGTTTCGAGGCTATTTTAAGGATGAGCTTTAGGAGCATATTTGCAGAGCTGAGTTACTTCTATAGGGAAGTATGCGCAAAGACGGTATCGAAGAGGTTGATGCAAAAAATTGAGAAAGAAATTCCAATTCTTATTTGTAAATTTGAAAAGGTTTTCCCGCCAGGATTCTTCAATGTGATGCAACATCTAATTGTGCATTTGCCTTGGGAAGCTTTGGTAGGCGGACCAGTGCAATTCAGGTGGATGTATCCTATAGAAAGGGCATTGAAAAAGCTCAGGGCGTCTGTTCGCAACAAGGCTAGAGTCGAAGGGTGTATTGCGGAGGCTTTTGCCCTTAAGGAGATATCTCAATTCTCAACCAGGTATTTCGCTCGAGCCAACAATGTGTTTGCGCCTTCAGTGCGACTTCATGTCGAAAATGAATCACCCCAAAGCACCCTTCAAATTTTTGCGAATCCGGGTAAAGCAGTTGGAAAAGGGAGTGTACGTCACATTGAAGGATCAGATTTGAACACGCTAATGTTATATATGTATAGCAATATTGACAGCACACAGGAGGCATTCGAGTAAGTTTTCCTCATAGTTACGTCCATTTTCTCATCTCATAATTTCTATAGTGTGTAATCTCCATGTTTCTAATATGTCCAGCATGTTTGATGAAGAATGTTGGAAATCTACTAGTAAACCTACGGCCATCCAATTAGAAAATCTTCGACGTGATGGGTTGAAAGGTGGACCAAACTTCGTGCAGTGGTTTCGTAATTATGTTAGTAATTGTCGTTCTCTCATTGTCCATACTTAATCTTTGAATTTTGGACTTGGAAGATATAATGCATATACTAATTCCTTGTATAGGTTTCCAAAAACTCTGTGCACCCAGACTTGCAGCAAATGGCACATACCTCTGTGTCCGTCCGGAACTATACTCACTATGATGTTAATGGATATCGCTTCCGAACCACGAAATTAGAGAAGAGTCGACCATTGGCAGCCACCACCAATAGTGGTGTGTTGGCAAGTTCATATGGTTACGATGACAAAGTAGTGGACTATTACGGTGTTCTTCAAAACATTGTAGAGTTGATTTTTGATGGCCCCAAGGAACTTAAAGTCATGTTTTTCGAGTGCGACTGGTTTGATGCTCATAGTGGGACTCGTGTCGACAAGTATGGTAATGTCGAGGTGAAGCATAGCTCTAGGATTCCGAGCAGTATGAGCGATGTTGTCCTTGCAAATCAGGCAAAACAGGTGTACTACCTGCCATATCCTCACCCAAGCCTTAGGGCTTGGTGGGTTGCAATCAAAGTCAACCCACAAGTCATTGCTCCAGAGAGTGCTGACTACGTGAGTACGAGCAGGGACAACGATGATGCTGTTTTTCAACCAGAAGCGGCGTCGAATCAAGACATAGCTCACCGATTCCATGTGACCAATGGAGAAGGCCTTGAAAATCTCTGTTGCAATTCAAGCGACTTAATTGAAGAACCTAGGTCAAAGCGCAAACGACCTGTCGTCGTTAGAAGATCAGTAAGGATCCAACGAAATCAAGAGCGTATGAATAAACAACGAGCCGAAGAAGCATCATCGGATGCGGATGACTTTTGATTAGTATGTTTCTTTTAGTTAATCAATTAAGCTATGTATTCCAATTTTCACATTATTAATTTTCATATTATTTGTTTCATATACTGTGGTTTGACATTAATTTATCTACAGTTGAACATGTTCAAGCATAGGAGATCGAGGTGGAGTGGGGGCAGCGCGGCCAGCGAGGATAGCTCGGGCAGTGGGCTTTTTCAGGGCACCTCACAGAGCCGACAGAGGCAGCAGCAACTTCTCGACTATCTAGACGATGTGTATGGTGAGGAGGGTGAGCAAGAGGCTCCTCAGCAGGATGCTCATGTGCAGGGTGAGGAGGGTGAGCAAGATGAGGAGGGTGAGCAGGATGAGGAGGTTGACCCTATGGGGGCAGGCAGCGGGGGCGACACGTCAGATGGTTCTACGTCCTTCAGGTATTATTATGCATATTAGTTTAATTGATATTAGTTTTTAATCATTTCATCTTATTGAATTTACTTGTATACTTAGGTATAAGAAGAGCAATGCGCTTGGTCCGAGACCTGCCGAGAGGAGGCTCATCCGGCCGCATGGAGAATGGGGGGCTTATTTCTGTTGTGTTAATTTTTTAATGTGAATGTGATTGCACTGGTTTACTTGTTTTATTAATGTTTGTAGGTCATGGGAAGACTTGACTTGGGACGGTACAGGTAGACGTCCCAAGGTGAACACGGTGTTGGGTAGCCTCTATCGCTTCTACTACCCTGGCATGGTGGAGCTCAATGGCGAGAGGTTCGCGGCTATGCAGTGGGCCGACTGGGGTTTGAAGGACTATGTCCAGCCAGGGGAGCCAGGGGAAAGCAGTAGCGGAGGGGGAAGTTCGGAACAAAAACGAAGGACTTGTCAGGTGGCTGTGTGGGACGAGTTCTGGGTGAGTTTACTTTCGTATATAAGCAATTCACTGAATTATTGCTTGTCCTAATCTTACTTTAACTTAACTTCTCTATTGATATGTAGGGGAGGTTCCAATTGCCGGATGACATCGAGGAGGATCAGGCTCAGTGGGCACGTGTGAAGAGGCACTTTCGGAAGTGCGCTGATAAGGTCATCAAGGATGCCATGTACAATGCTCGCATCGCGGCCGTCAACTACTACTACAAGAAGATAAAGGGGCAGAAAATGAGCAAAGCATTAGGGGCCAATGAGATCTACCTCATAGAGGAGCAGTACCTGGAGAGCGTTGTGGATTGGCTAGCAAAGGACATGGAAGCCTGGAGGTGGTTGGCTAAGAGATGGGCGTCACCTGAGTGGATTGCAGAGTCCAACAAGCACCGTGCCAACCGTGGCATTGAAGGACCGGGGCACAGGTACGGCGCCGATGGACACCTTGGTACCGCATGCCGCATGGTAAGTATATAAATCAAACTTGTATGTTACATCTATTACAATTCTATGGTTTAACTCTTCTTTTTCATGCAGGAAGCTGAAAATGGAGTTGCTCCAAGTTTTATGGAGGTTTACGTCCGTGGTCACCGTGGCCCTGATCCGGCGAACCCTGATGAGCTATGCAGCGAGGCAGCAAGGGAGAAAATGGTAAACAAGTTTGTATTTATGAATTAAATTGCATGTTTTGTGTCTAACTCTAACTCTAACTTTCTTTGCAGAATGCATATGGGGAGGAAATGACTCAACGCCATGGGCCTGATTTCGACTGGATGCATTCAGACTTAGATGCCTCGGCGTTGTACCATAGTGGTGGGGGTAGAAAGCATGGCAGCTGAGGTGGTTGTCTTTGATTCGACAATTTCATTAACAAGAATGTGTCCACTTAATGGCTCAACTATGTGTATCATGCAGGTTTGCCTTTGGCACCGGCGTTGTGGAGTACAACAGGACAATAGGTCAAGGGAAGGCATCATCTTCGGCAGGGAGTTCTCGCTCCTCCAAGTCTACTCGAGAGGCTTAGCTAGAGGAGGAGACTCGGGCAGCACAGGAGCAGGCTCGAGCAGCACAGGAGCAGGCCGGAGCAGTGCAGGAGCAGGTCGGACAGCTGACGCAGTATATGACTTCTTATTTTCAGGTAATTCGTCTATCTCATCACGTGTCATTGAATTCAAAGTATAATGTTGCGATTCTAACGTTTCATCCATTTGCAGGAAATGACTACTCGACTCGGCCCTGATATGAACTTGCCCGCTTTTCGCCCTCCCCAGGTAACACTATCTGAACACTTCAATTCCATAGCAACTCTTTTTTTATTATCAAAAATGGCTCGCAGGCACAAGGATGGGGACAGTGGCCAGGACAAGCTCCAGCGTCGCAGCCACAGTGGACCGGTGTTGGGTGGACGCAGGCACCTCCAGGCACTTGGACGCCTCCACCACCACAAGGATTGCAGCCATTTCAAGCGTGGATGGCACCGCCACCGACGGGGTGGGTGCCACCACCTCAGGGGTGGCCAGCACAACAGTACCCGTGGATGCATGCATAGCCTCCTCATCATCATGGATCACAGGTGACGTTCCATGTTTAGTTTTATGCAAATAGTGACCAAACATAGCAAGTATAGGTATAGGGATAGCAAAACACAGCCTTATTTGAATGATTGATGAATTGCAGGGTTCAGGGTCACATGCTCAGGAGGGTGCTGTCAACGTCCACGACTTCCTCGTCCATGGTTCTGGAGGGAGTGGCCACCTTCCTGGTGGTGGAGGAGGGAGTGGCCAAAACTCCCACAGCCCGCAGGAGTGAGTAGTGAGTAGTGAGTTTGTTTGAAACTATGGACTTATGGTATTGAAACTATGTATGGACTATGGACTTATGGACTATAGACTATTTATGTATATGTGAATGTGTTTTGTGATATGTATATGTGAATGTGTTTTGTGATATGTATATGTGAATGTGTTTTGTGAATTGTGTATTTTGCTTGTGAATCTGTATATGTGGTATTGTGAATTGTGTATTTTGCTATCAATTAAAAGGTGCAGAAAATCTGTTTTGTGGGGGGTATCATGAATTTTCGTCGGCCTCCAATTAGGCCGACGAAAATACTGCCAGATATTTTCGTCGGCCACCACCGGGGCCGATGTAAATAGTCAGCCGACCAACTATTTTCGTCGGCCTTGGGAAAGCCGACGAAAACAGGTCATTTTCGTCGGTACCGACGGAAATAGTTGCCTATTTTCGTTGAACTTATTTTCGGTGGCTATTTTCGTCGGCCTGCCTTCGTTGGTTTAAGCTTATTTTCGTGGGTTTTTGGCCCACGAAAATTTAGGTGTTTCCTGTAGTGTGTATAGATGATGGATCCTCGGTATGAACGGAAGGTGCCGTAGGATTGTCAAGGGGATGTCGAGGTGCCTCTTCTGTCCATCACCAGAGTCTACCTCCATGAACCTAGATGATTTACACTTGGGACAGTACTTTGCCTCCATGTATTCTTTCCTAAATAGCACGCAGCCCTTCGGACAAGCATGCATCTACTCATACGTCATCTTGAGTGCATGAAGGAGTTTCTATGCCTCGTACATGCTCTTTAGCAGAACATGATCATCCGGAAGCAGGCTCCCAATAACCGTCAACAAGCCATCGAATGTGTCTCTACTCATGCTGTACTGTGACTTGAATGCCATTACACACCCAATGGCATCCAGTTGAGAAACCTTTGTCTGGCCGTGAAGCGGCTTCTGTGCCGCGTCAAACATGTCGTAGAACGCCTTTGCAGTCGGCTCTGGCTCATCATCCATACATCCTCCCGTGTATTGTGCCTCCTGATAGTCGTTCAACATATCTGCTACCCCCGCATCGGCATTGTTGGTCACTTGTTCTAAAATGCTATGAGTTAAGAACAAGGCAACACAAAATGTTAATAGTTAAAGACCTTCGTCCCTCGAAGCATTATCTCCCTCAGGATATAATGATCTTCAGACGAAGGTTATGAAGGACATACCTTCATCATCTCAGTAAATAATAATGAAAATGTAAGCATATGAAACATGGAAGGTAACATGAATAATCATATTATTATATTTTCATGAATGAATATGAACAATATTGAATTACATTTGTACCTTCGGCTTAACAAAAGGTAAAAAGCTTGAGAGTGGCGTGCGAGTGAATACAAGTCAGCGTGAACAATACGGTGTCACTGTTCATCTATTTATAGGCATAGGACACAGCCTGTGTGAAAGGGAAATGTGCCCTTGGGCCATTTCTAAAGAGTTTTGGTGATTAAGTGCCCAACACATATTGAATGAGTAATTATGTGCCAAATGATGGATGAAGTGCAAATCAACAAGAAGTATGATTCTAGACTTAGTACATTGGTTTTTGTGTACTAATATATTTGTCTAAGTGCTAGAATCAGAGAAAAGAGAAAAAGGAAAAGTCTTGGCTGGAGCAGCCAAGACTCAGCGCAGTCTGGCATACCAGACTGTCCGGTGGTGCACAGGACAGTGTCCAGTGCGCTAGGCCAGCCTCCGGTGAACATGCCACTCTCGGGAACTGACGGCGGTGTACGGCTATAATTCACCGGACTGTCCGGTGAGCCGTCTGCGGCGAAGTCGTCGCTCTCGGGAATCGTTCAACGGCGTACGGCTAAAATTCACCGGACGGTCCGGTGAGGCACTGGACTGTCCGGTGAGCCAACGGCCGCCAGCGCAACGGTCAGCCACCAGATCCGCGGGCGACGCGTGGCCCGCTCCAACGGTCGGCAGGAGGTACCAGACTGTCCAGTGTGCACCGGACAGTGTTCAGTGCGCCAATGGCTACAATTCTGCAACGGTCGGTTGTGCCATTTTAGGAAGGCGATCTGCACCGAACCATGAACAGTGCCTGTCCGGTGCGCCACCCGACAGAAGGCAAGAATTGCCTTCCCAGATTGCCTCCAATGGCTTCTAGCTGCCTTGGGGCTATAAAAGGGACCCCTAGGCGCATGGAGGAGTGACCCAAGCATTCTTTAATCATCTCTAAGCACCAAGACTCCATTCTCACGCATTTGATTCTTTGTGATAGTGACTTGAGCTCTAGTTGAGTAGAGAACTCCTCGCATTGTGTTGTGAGCTCAAGTTGTGACTTGTGTGTGTGATTGTGCTCGTGCTTTGAGTCTTGTGTGTGTTGCTCTCCCCTCCCTTACTTCCGTGCTTCTTTGTGATCATCAATTGTAAGGGCGAGAGGCTCCAAGTTGTGGAGATTCCTCGCGGACGGGAGATAGTAAAAGAAAGGAAAACACCGTGGTATTCAAGTTGATCATTGGATCACTTGAAAGGGGTTGAGTACGACCCTCGTCCATTGGGACGCCACAACATGGAGTAGGCAAGTGGTATACTTGGCCGAACCACGGGATAAATCACCATGTCTCTTGTGATTGTTTTCTTCGTGACCATTGTGTTTCACAAGAGCTTGATCCTTAGCCACTTGATTCTATTGAGCTAACACTTAACCAAGTTTTGTGGCTACAAGTATTTGATTTTTACAAGATCACCTATTCACCCCCCTCTAGGTGCTCTCAATTGGTATCAGAGCCGTTCTCTTCACGCAAGGGACTAATCGCCCGAAGAGATGGATCCTAAGGGAAAGGGGATGGTGGTCAACGACAAGACAAAGGAGTCCATCATCAACGAGCCAAGAGATGATAAGCCCTCGGACTCTAGCTCGAGTCATAAGAAGAAGGACGGGAAGAAGAAGAGGCGCATCAAGAAGATCGTCTACTACGACAGCGATGAGTCTTCTTCTTCCCCAAGAGACGACGAATACGACGAGAAAAAGAAACCGGTTAATTTGAATTTTTCTTTTGATTATTCTCGTATTCCGTTTAATTCTAATGCTCATTTACTTTCAATTCCACTTGGGAAACCTCCGCACTTCGATGGAGAAGACTACCCATTTTGGAGTCACAAAATGCGTAGTCACCTATTCTCTCTCCATCCAAGTATTTGGGAGATTGTTGAAAACAGAATGCTTTTTGATAGTACTGACAACCCCGTTTTCATTAATGAGCAAATCCATAAAAATGCACAAGCTACCACTGTTTTGCTAGCATCCTTGTGCAGGGACGAGTACAATAAGGTGAGCGGCTTGGACAACGCCAAGCAAATCTGGGACACCCTCAAGATTTATCATGAGGGGAATGATGCCACCATGTTCACCAAGATGAAGTTGGTGGAAGGCGAACTGGGGAGGTTCACAATGATCAGGGGAGAGGAGCCAACTCAAACGTACAACAGGCTCAAGACCTTGGTCAACAAGATTAGGAGCTATGGAAGCACGAGATGGACGGACCACGACGTCGTCCGGCTTATGCTCAGGTCCTTCACTATTCTTGATCCTCATCTTGTGAACTCAATCCGTGAGAATCCTAGATACACAAAGATGACGCTCGAGGAAATACTCGGATAGTTTGTAAGCGGGCGTATGATGATCAAGGAAGCAAGATACATTGATGAGGCATTGAATGGCCCAATGCCTATCTACGAGCCTCAAACCGTTGCTCTCAAAGCAACGAGCAGCATGGAGGCGCTACCTAGCAAGGTGGCGCAAGTTGAGGCGGTCGGGCTAAATGAGGATGAAATGGCCCTCATTATCAAGCGCTTCAAGACGGCGCTAAAAGGACGCAAGGAGCATCCCAACAAGAGCAAGACAAAGGGAAAGCGCTCCTGCTTCAAGTGTGGTAAGACTGGTCACTTTATTGCTAACTGTCCCGATAATGATAGTGACCAGGGACAAGAAAAGAGCGGGAAGAGGGAGAAAAAGAAGTCCTACAAGAAGGCGAAGGGCGAGGCACACCTCGGCAAAGAGTGGGATTCGAATTGCTCTTCGTCCGACTCTGACGACGAAGGACTCGCCGCCTCGGCCTTCAACAAGTCATCTATCTTCCCCAACGAGCGCCATACTTGCCTCATGGCAAAGGATAAAAAGGTAAGCGTTCAAGAAGCTCCAAAATATACTACTTCTAGCGATGAAGATTCTAGTGATGATGAAGTAGACTATTCTAGCTTATTTAAAGGTTTAGATAGAGCCAAGGTAGAAAAAATCAATGAATTGATTGATGCATTAAATGAAAATAATAGTCTCTTAGAAAAGCAAGAGGACATACTGTATGAAGAACATGATAAGTTTATTAGTGTACAAAAATCTCTTGCTCTAGAAAGTAAAAGGAATGAGATTTTATCTTCTGAAATTTCTGCTTGCCATGAGTCTATTTCTAGTTTGAAGAGTGTTAATGATGAGTTAAATGCTAAGTTAGAAGTAGCTAATAAATCTAGTTTAAGTGTGAAACATGTCATAATTTGTAATAGGTGCAAAGATTTTGATGTTAATGCTTGTAATGAACATCTTGCATCCATTACTAAACTAAATGATGAAGTTGCAAGTCTTAATGCTCAACTTAAGACTTGCAAGGTAGATTTTGACAAACTAAAATTTGCAAGGGATGCCTACACTGTTGGTAGACACCCCTCTATTAAGGATGGGCTTGACTTTCGAAGGGAAGCCAAGAACTTAACAAGTCAAAGGGCTTCCATTTCCGCCAAGGAGAAAGGGAAGGCCCCTATGGCTAATAGTGCTCAACGAAATCATGCTTTCATCTATAGTGATAGAAAATTTTATAGAAATGCTCATAGGAGTTATGTTTATGATTCACATGCTATGATTGCTTCAAGTTCTTCTTTTGTGCATGGTATAAATATGCCTAGGAAAAATGTTGCTCATGTGCCTAAGAAAGTATGTAATGAACCTTCTACAATTTACCATGCTTACAATACTTCTTTTACAATTTTTTGTAAGAACAAGAAAGTAATTGCTAGAAAGTTGGGGGCCAAGTGCAAGGGAGACAAGACTTGCATTTGGGTCCCAAAGACTATTATAACTAACCTTGTAGGACCCAACAAAAGTTGGGTACCTAAAACCCAAGTCTAATTTGCCTTGCAGGTTTATGCATCCGGGGGCTCAAGCTGGATTATCGACAGCGGATGCACAAACCACATGACGGGGGAGAAGAAGATGTTCACCTCCTACGTCAAGAACAAGGATTCCCAAGATACAATCATATTTGGAGATGGGAATCAAGGCAAGGTCAAAGGCTTAGGCAAGATAGCCATCACTAATGAGCACTCTATCTCTAATGTATTTCTAGTAGAGTCGCTAGGCTATAATCTGTTGTCTGTTAGTCAATTGTGCCACATGGGTTATAATTGTCTATTTACAAATATAGATGTGTCTGTCTTTAGAAGGAGTGATGGTTCACTAGCTTTTAAGGGTGTACTAGATGGAAAACTCTATTTAGTGGATTTTTCGAAAGAGGAGGCCGATCTAGATGCATGCTTAATTGCTAAGACTAGCATGGGCTGGCTGTGGCATCGCCGTCTAGCACATGTTAGGATGAAGAATCTCCATAAACTTCTAAAGGGAGAACATGTGTTAGGTATAACAAATGTGTTTTTCGAAAAAGATAGACCTTGTGTAGCTTATCAAGTAGGCAAACAGGTGGGAAGCGCTCATCACAGCAAGAATGTGATGACCACATCAAGACCATTGGAGCTACTTCACATGGACCTCTTCAGATCCATCGCCTACCTCAACATCGGGGGAAGTAAGTATGGTCTTGTTGTTGATGATGATTTTTCCCGCTTCACTTGGGTGTTCTTTTTGCAGGATAAATCAAAAACCCAAGGGACCCTCAAGCGCTTTCTAAGGTGAGCTCAAAACGAGTTTGAACTCAAATTGAAAAAGATTAGAAGCGACAACGGGTCCGAGTTCAAGAACCTTCAAGTGGAGGAGTTTCTTGAGGAGGAAGGAATCAAGCACGAGTTCTCCGCTCCCTACACACCACAGCAAAACGGTGTGGTAGAGAGGAAGAACAGGACGCTTATAGACATGGCGAGGACGATGCTTGGAGAATTCAAGATGCCCGAGCGATTTTGGTCGGAAGCTGTGAACACGGCTTGCCACGCCATAAACCGGGTCTACCTTCATCGCCTCCTCAAGAAGACGTCGTATGAACTTCTAACCGGTAACAAACCCAACGTGTCTTATTTTCGTGTAGTTGGGAGTAAATGTTACATTCTAGTGAAGAAAGGTAGGAATTCAAAATTTGCTCCCAAAGCTGTAGAAGGGTTTTTGCTAGGTTATGACTCAAATAGAAAGGCGTATAGAGTCTTCAACAAATCATCGGGTTTGGTTGAAGTCTCTAGCGACATTGTATTTGACGAAACTAATGGCTCTCCAAGAGAGAAAGTTGATCTTGATGATATAGATGAAGATGATGTTCCAACGGACGCAATTCGCACCATGGCGATTGGAGATGTGCGACCATAGGAACACCAAGTGCAAGATCAACCTTCTTCCTCAACAATAGTGCACCCCCGAACTCAAGATGATGAATAGGTTCCTCAAGAGGAGGCGTGTGATCAAGGGGGAGCACAAGAAGACCAAGTTATGGAGGAAGAAGCACCACGGGCCCCTCCAACTCAAGTTCAAGCGACGATTCAAAGGAATCATCTCGTCGACCAAACCTTGGGTGATATAAGCAAGGTAGTAACTACTCGCTCACGTCTAGCTAATTTTTGTGAGCATTACTCTTTTGTATCTTCTATTGAGCCTTTCAGGGTAGAAGAGGCCTTGCTAGATCCGGATTGGGTGTTGGCCATGCAGGAAGAGCTCAACAACTTCAAGCAAAATGAAGTTTGGACCCTGGTGCCACGTCCCAAGCAAAACGTTGTGGGAACCAAGTGGGTGTTCCGCAACAAACAGGACAAGCACGGGGTGGTGACAAGGAACAAGGCTCGACTTGTGGCAAAAGGTTATGCCCAAGTCGCAGGTTTGGACTTTGAGGAGACTTTTGCTCCTGTGGCTAGGCTAGAGTCGATTCGCATTTTGTTAGCCTATGCCGCTCACCATTCTTTCAGGTTGTTCCAAATGGACGTGAAGAGCGCCTTCCTCAACGGGCCAATCAAGGAGGAGGTGTACGTGGAGCAACCCCCTCGCTTTGAGGATGAATGGTACCCCGACCACGTGTGTAAGCTCTCTAAGGCGCTCTATGGACTTAAGCAAGCCCCAAGAGCATGGTATGAATGCCTTAGAGATTTTCTAATTGCTAATGCTTTCAAGGTTGGGAAAGCCGATCCAACTCTTTTCACTAAGACTTGTGATGGTGACCTATTTGTGTGCCAAATTTATGTCGATGACATAATATTTGGTTCTACTAACCAAAAGTCTTGTGAAGAGTTTAGCAGGGTGATGACACAGAAATTCGAGATGTCGATGATGGGCGAGTTGAACTACTTCCTTGGGTTCCAAGTGAAGCAACTCAAGGATGGCACCTTCATCTCTCAAATGAAGTACACACAAGACGTGCTCAAGTGGTTTGGATGAAGGACGCCAAGCCCGCAAAGACTCCAATGGGAACCGACGGACATATCGACCTCAACAAAGGAGGTAAGTCCGTTGATCAAAAGGCATACCGGTCTATGATAGGGTCTTTACTTTATTTATGTGCTAGTAGACCGGATATTATGCTTAGCGTATGCATGTGTGCTAGATTTCAATCCGACCCAAGGGAGTGTCACCTTGTGGCCGTTAAGCGAATTCTTAGATATTTAGTTGCTACGCCTTGCTTCGGGATCTGGTATCCAAAGGGGTCTACCTTTGACTTAATTGGATATTCATACTCTGATTATGCCGGGTGCAAGGTTGATAGGAAGAGTACATCAGGGACATGCCAATTCCTAGGAAGGTCCCTGGTGTCTTAGAGTTCAAAGAAACAAACTTCCGTTGCCCTATCCACCGCTGAGGCCGAGTATGTTGTCGCAGGATAGTGTTGCGCGCAACTACTTTGGATGAGGCAAACCCTCCGGGACTTTGGCTACAATCTGAGCAAAGTCCCACTCCTATGTGACAATGAGAGTGCAATCCGCATGGCGGACAATCCTGTTGAACACAGCCGCACAAAGCACATAGACATCCGACATCACTTTTTGAGAGACCACTAGCAAAAGGGAGATATCGAAGTGTTTTATGTTAGCACCGAGAACCAGCTAGCCGATATCTTTACCAAGACTTTAGATGAGAAGACCTTTTGCAGGCTGCGTAGTGAGCTAAATGTCCTAGATTCGCGTAACTTGGATTGATCTATAGCATACATGTGTTTTATATCTTTGATCATGTTCCTTTATGCATATTATTGCTTATTTATGGTGCTCAAGTTGTGCAAGGGATCCCCGGACCTCACAAGTCCATGTGTGAATGATGCACATTTTTAGAGGGAGAAATGCTACAATTTGACCCTTTGAGACTAACTGTGTGCTTGAGTTTACTTAATTTAGTCTCAAAGGTGGATTGAAAGGGAAAGGTGAACTTGGACCATGCAAGACTTCCACTGCACTCCGATGAGAGGGTAATTTACTCCAAGTTCATCTCCATGCTCTTATTGCCATTTTACTCTTAATTGACGATTTTGGTGAGGCAATGGGGTTTAAGGGCCAATAATGATCCCGTTTTGGTGCTTAATGCCAAAGGGGAAGAAATTAAGGCTAAAGCAAATGGATCAGCTACCACTTGAGAATTTTGAAAATAGTAGAGTTAGAACTTTTGTTTTGTCAAAATACTCTTATGTGCAAAATTTGGCCTCTTGTGGGGAGAATGTAGGATTATGGGAAAAGGGGGAGTTTCTGACTCTTGATCATTTTTTCTCATAGAATACCTCTCTTTATGCCTAAACAAGTGTGTTTGACTTAGAGATAGGAAAATGAGTTTGATTTCAAAAACAAACCAAGTGGTGGCAAAGAATGATCCAAATATGCCAAATTTGAATCAAAAACAATTCTTGTTCTCAATTGCTTTGATGTTGCACTTCTTTTAGTTGCTTTTTGATGTGTTGGCATAAATCACCAAAAAGGGGGAGATTGAAAGGGAAATGTGCCCTTGGGCCATTTCTAAAGAGTTTTGGTGATTAAGTGCCCAACACATATTGAATGAGTAATTTTGTGCCAAATGATGGATGAAGTGCAAATCAACAAGAAGGTATGATTCTAGACTTAGTACATTGGTTTCTGTGTACTAATATATTTGTCTAAGTGCTAGAATCAGAGAAAAAGGAAAAGTCTTGGCTGCAGCAGCCAAGACTCAGCGCAGTCTGGCACACCGGACTGTCCGGTGGTGCACCGGACAGTGTCCGGTGGTGCAGGCCAGCCTCCGGTGAACAGGCCACTCTCGGGAACTGACAGCGGTGTACGGCTATAATTCACCGGATTATCCGGTGAGCCGTCTGCGGCGAAGTCGTCGCTCTCGGGAATCGTTCAACGGCATATGGCTAAAATTCACCGGACGGTCCGGTGAGGCACTGGACTGTCCGGTGAGCCAACGGCCGCCAGCGCAACGGTCGGCCGCCAAATCCGCGGGCGACGCGTGGCCTGCTCCAATGGTCAGTAGGAGGCACCAGACTGTCCGGTGTGCACCGGACAGTGTCCGGTGCGCCAATGGCTACAATTCTGCAACGGTCGGCTGTGCCATTTTAGGAAGGCGATCTGCACCGGACCATGAACAGTGCCTGTCCGGTGCGCCACCCGACAGAAGGCAAGAATTGCCTTCCTAGATTGCCTCCAACGGCTCCTAGCTGCCTTGGGGCTATAAAAGGGACCCCTAGGCGCATGGAGGAGTGACCCAAGCATTCTTTAATCATCTCTAAGCACCAAGACTCCATTCTCGCGCATTTGATTCTTTGTGATAGTGACTTGAGCTCTAGTTGAGTAGAGAACTCCTCGCATTGTGTTGTGAGCTCAAGTTGTGACTTGTGTGCGTGTTTGTGCTCGTGCTTTCAGTCGTGTGTGTTGCTCTCCCCTCCCTTACTTCCGTGCTTCTTTGTGATCATCAATTGTAAGGGCGAGAGGCTCCAAGCTGTGGAGATTCCTCACGGACGGGAGATAGTAAAAGAAAGGAAAACACCGTGGTATTCAAGTTGATCATTGGATCACTTGAAAGGGGTTGAGTGCGACCCTCGTCCATTGGGACGCCACAACGTGGAGTAGGCAAGTGGTATACTTGGCCGAACCACAGGATAAATCACTGTGTCTCTTGTGATTGTTTTCTTCGTGACCATTGTGTTTCACAAGAGTTTGATCCTTAGCCACTTGATTCTATTGAGCTAACACTTAACCAAGTTTTGTGGCTACAAGTATTTGATTTTTACAAGATCACCTATTCACCCCCCTCTAGGTGCTCTCACTGTGTAGAATTACATTCATGCCCTTGACATTTACTATTGACTTAGGGATAATCTATCGAGGACTAGACAACCTTTTTCCCTTTAAGTCGGTTTCATTTTCCACCGTTAAGCTGAAGCTTTTCCACGGGTAGCTTCGGCACTGGTTCATCCTTCTCTCATACCGCGCTCTTCATATCATGTACAACTTCATCCCATGTCCAAAAGTTCTTGTACATATATTATACTTGGGAAACATGTTAGTCGTGTTTTTGAGGACCTTCGGAAGACGAAGGCCCCCAACAGTAGCCCCTCGCAGTATTAATTTGTTATAACAACGAATTTAGACTGCGACGTGAATGAAGGCCTTAAGCCAAAGGTCCAAAAAACACCTTCCCTTCGCTAGAATAGCGACAGTCAATGACAGACTGGGCCCGCCAAGTTGCAAAGCAGTAGGCGTATAAATAGGAACGCACAGCGGCGGTGTTTGATACAGCATTTCTGCTGCTTGTGTTATTTCCTCAAATTTTTAACTCTTGCTTGCAAGCTTTTGCTTAATTTTTGAGCTTTGGTTTAAAGACGTGCTTCTTTCATGTCTGAGGAGAAGATGACTGGTGAGGAGAAGAAGATAACTGAGGAGAAGATGACTGAGGAGAGGAAGATATCATAGGAGAAGAAGCTGTATGAAGAGAAGAAAGTTATGGATCCTTTTATTGTTGGGTTTTATGAGTCTATGGCTAAGATGAATACATAGAAAATTACTAAGGAAATAATGGAGGGTTTGTCTGAAGATTCTGATGACAGTGATAGTTATGATGTAGAGAGTGGAGATGAAGATTCCGAGGACCGGCCCTGGAGGCCAAGCCATACTATCTTCGGAAAATCTACCATCAGGCAAAGTCATATTGATGCCATGAGAGGGAGATATTTTCACGACATGTCTATTGTTAGGGTTGGAGGAGACAGCACTGCCCCTGTTCCTAAGGAAAATGAAGTTGTTATTTACCGAAGCTTCCTGAAGGCAGGCCTTCGGTTTCCGCTGAGCAAGTTTGTGGTTGAGGTATTGAAGATATTCCAAATCTTTCTTCATTAGATTACGCCCGAAGCTATAATAAGGATGGGGATGTTTGTCTGGGCTGTAAGAAGCCAGGGGCTGGAGCCGAGCGCAAAGTGCTTCTGCAACATGCATGAGCGTTTATACGAGACGAAGGCCACCGGTAAAGAACAGTACCACAACAACTTTGGTTGTTACGGGTTCATTGCCCGCTCTAATGCAAGTTACCCGGTTCCGACGTATCGGAAAAGGTGGCCCGAGGCCTAGATGGAGGAGTGGTTTTATGTTAAAAATGATATGATTAAAAGGGAAGACATCAAGGAGATTATCCAGCGCCCCATCTGGTCTCGCTTCGGCCTTCGAAGGCCGAAGGTCACTATTGATAGTGACGCCGAAGCATGCTAGAAGGCATTTAGCAATGTTTGTGCCTTCATTGGCACAAGAGATATAGTCCAAGAGCACATAACCTATAGGGTGTGGCCACTTGTGGAGAGCTAGGATATGCCGAAGGAGACTACTGTCGAATCCAGCGAAAATGGCTTAGTTCAATTGAAGTATACCTTCAGATTTAGAGAGAAGTTTGATGAACCAAATGATGACTGGTTAAAATGCATTGAAGCTACCAGCGATGAGCTACTCGGGACATATTCGAAGGCATAAGATGATGCCTTGTCCGCAGCCTTCGGGGGTCGGGGAAGAAAAGATTGAATAGGGTATTTGATGCAATCAGCTTCGTATACCCTGATTATCAATACCCACTACGAAGGCAAGGGAAGAAGAGGAAAATTGTCGCTCGACCACCACTGCTATGCCAAAGGGCAAGAAAATGAAGGTTCTGACCCACCGGCCATGATATATTGAACCGGCCGTAGTGTCTGAATTTGGCGAAGGGACCTCTTCAACCGCCAAAGCAAAACAAGCTGCTTCCATTGTGTAGAGCGCTGAAGAGTCTATTGTAATGCCGAAGGTACTTACATTGGAGCCAGCCAAAGCTAAGGATGATATTGGTCGAAAAGCCAAAGGTGGAAGAAACATTAAAAATGCCAGAAATTCTGAGCCTACCGGCAGAGGCAGATTTGTCGAAGATGCAAAAAGCTCCTGCCGCGACCCCTAAGAGGAGGAGGATGGCCAGCGTGCTAGACGTTGTTATGGAGACCACGAAGGCCTTGACCCCTGCTCCTATTAAGAAAGTTGCCGAAGTCGCCAAGGTCCAGGCCGAAGCCGAAGCTGAGCCTACAGTGCCTATTGAGACGAAGGTTGTCGCGCCTGAGGACAAGGCTGATCAGCAAACTTCACATACTGGCAAGGCAGCAGGGCAAAGTATGGCAGAAAAAGCAAAATCTCCTGCCCCCGAAGCTCCAGTTGAAGATGTTGATTACATTTTTCGACATGCTTCGGGGAAAAAATTATCCAAAGAAGAAGTCCTGGAAGCCAGACACTATGCCCAAAAATTAAAATATCTGAAGGGGCCCTTAGTGTTTAACGGCACTAATGAAGATGATTTCCTGTACTGTCTCCCAGACAACAAAGAAATATCCGTTTGCCGGGAGATAGCTAAAAGTATGGGATTTCCAAAGCTTGAAGAAGGCCTTTTGGCTATGTCGAAGGATGATCTTGCTGATAGCCTTGCGTACGACAGTATAATGGTATAGAAACTGTTAACTTTAAAATTAGAAATGAAGTATCTCATTGTCATGCCTAATTCTTTCTTTTTCTTGCAGGGCCTAATTCTTAGTAATACCTTGAGAGCACAAAAGAACGTCGAAGACGAAGGTTGCACAATAGCTCTCAGCAACCTTCGCTCAGAGGTAATTGAACTAAGAAAAAAAGGTCTAGAGAACGACAAAATTTTGATTTCATTGGTGAATAAAATAAAAGAAGATGAAGCTAAGTACAAAGCTCAGGCCGAAGCCCAAAAAGCCGAGGTTGAAGACCTTCGGAAACAATTGGCCGAAGCTAATGAGAAGTGCGCACTCGCACAAGCTGACCAAAAGATTAGTGAATATTGGAAAAATAAACTAGAGAAAAATGTTGAAGAACTTCGTGAATCCAAAGAAAAGTGTTTTGAAAAATCCTTGGATTGCGTGAAGAAACTAAAAACTAGCTTCTCCAAAGTGGGCGCCTACTCTTCTGAAGAAAATTTTTTCCGAGGCGACCCTGAGGGCGCTATTGAATGGATAAGTGGAGAAGACAAAGCTTTCGAAGAAATCTTAAATGATCGTGGGGATATTTGTGCTTTCTCCGGCGCCAGGGGAGTTGCAGCTATTCTGGAGAAGGTAGGATGCGAACACGTGAAAGCTGCAGCGAATGTCGAAGCTGCCATCTCCATAGACAATACCAAAGATCCTTCAGCCAAAGCAACTTTGATGGGCGGAAAATTCTATTCTGATGTCTGGGTGAACGGTGGCCGAGAATTGGCCCATGAAATTATAAAAAAGAATGAAAAAGACACCCATGACGCCCGAGAAGAAGCTAGGCGAGCTAAAGAGGCTGCTGAACGCGAAAGACACATATGTATTGTTTTTGAATTTTAGCTTCGGCACTTATCCTTCGGCTTCAAACTAATAGTTTTCTTACTACATCTGAGCTATCACCGTTGTCAGAGCCATACAATCCCTTGGCTGATCCGGAGATAAAAGAAGCACTGGATATAATGAGTGTTGCCAATTCCATCATTGACGAAGTCGTCGACAAACTGCTACATGAAGTCGCTGATAAAATTCTTAAAGAAGATTAAGTTTTCATTGTAATAGATCTATGTATCATTTGATGTGTGGAACAATGAATCAAACATGTAAAATATTGTAATATATTTCTTTGCGATGCATGAAGTTTACGCACATACCGCTTTTTGAGCCTTCGGCGAAAAAACACCTTCCCTTCTTTTCATGTTCGTAAATAAAGAAACCCCTTCTAGGGCAGATCTAATAGAATTATCACCCGAAGTTTGCTTCGTGCCTTAGTATATTTTCATTCAACGAAGTGCTGCCAAAGATTTGCTTCGTATCTTAGCATATTTTCATTCAACGAAGTGTTGCCGAAGATTTGCTTCGTATCCAATCGTCCTGTTGATGCGATATGATGTATGATGTGATGCTGTGCTAAATGATGCAATGATATGATGCAATGTGATGATGATGTTCAAACACCCACTCATACACCCATACTGCAACATGGAAGACTCTGCATCCCCTTGGGAACGTCTTTTGAGTCTTTAAGCTCTGCATCCCCTTAGGAACGACTTTTGAGCTTCTTCACCTTCTATTTCGGTGGTATAAGTTCTGCATCCCCTTAGGAACAACTTTTGAACTTCTTTGCCTTGTATTTCAGTGGTATTTGGATTTGCATTCCCTTTGGAATGACTTTTGAGCAGAAAACTTACGCTGCGCTCCCTTAGGAACGACTTTTTGTAGCTTCGTCAATTCTTGGCTCTGCATTCCCTTAGGAATGACTTTTGAGCAGAAAACTTACATGTGACAGAACCTCCCAAGTAATTAGGCCCATCTACAGTTGTCCTTGTCCAACGGACTTCAGACAACCCTGTAGGTGTCCCTAAACTACTTGACAAGTTCGGTATCTTTCCTTACTTTACCAGGAACGATTCACCCGTCTTGCAGACATTACAGAACATCGGAGATAAAGAATTGCGGAAGAGATTACATAATTCACATTTATTTAAAAGCAAGCTCAAGTTGTTTTATTACAGACCAGAACTAAGAGCGAGTGCTGAGTAGTATTATTATACAAACCAAGGGAGGCAAAAACTCCTCCCGAGAAGATTTAAGTAAAAGATCTATATGGAGGACCAAGTCCTCCCGCACTTCAGTCTTGTGTTTCTTCTTTGGGAACCACCTTGGCACAGAAGCAGCAGAAATCTGCTACTTCCTCACCTAAAAACAACGAAGGGATAAACCCTGAGTATGGAATTACTCAGCAAGACTTACCCGACTAAAGAAAAGACTCTCAAGGGTATGCTAGCTTTTAGGGAGTCAAGGTAAGGCTTCTCAATACTCAAAGACTCTGTTTTGCAGAAATGCTTACTAAAGTGGATCCTTAAAAATCCAATTTTATTTGTCAAGTTAAGTTCAATTACCTGCAACTAGAGTTCTTTCTACCCTAGTTCAATCGCTGGTCCTGCACTAGCCAATTTCTTAACAAATACCCATCATTTTTAGTGGAATGCTACGTGTAGGTCAGTGACCAAGTCTTCATAACCGCGAAGGTACGGCGATCCGAATCGATTATACTCAGCTGAGGATCTCCAATCACACGACATATGTAGCACTTAACCCTTGCATATGTCAACCCGCCACCGGGGTTCTTAAGACCGGATCAGGTTCACGCAAACTGAGAGCACAGATACACCACCGTCCGGCCTCTTGCCACGAAGGGTACACGCTACTCTCGCCACCGCTCCACGCCCATTTCGTGTTATCTTATTCCGGCCTTAGTCTGCCCGAGGCAAGGCTTACCCATGACGAGGCATGTGACCAGTTAAAGGGTCCTCGATCATCAAGCCTACATCGACAAGGTCCTTAATCGACTCAGACGGAGACACTACACCGAGACTCCTTTCTCGTGCAAGTCACCCGCCCGGTCTCAGCTTAATCTTTTCAACCCAAAAACTTGGTACCTGGTAGAGGTACATCTTTTCCGATGTTGAATCCATCACGGCCGTGATGGATTCACCATCAAGTTTTATTTTCGAAAACATCCCACCCACTTTTGCCACATCAACTTTTGTAAAAACAAAACATTTTGTTTTTCTAAAGCAAGACTAAACATCAAAAATCTTTTATAAAACGGGTGATCAAGGAAGGTAATCAAATTCAAGGAAGGTAATGCAGGAATTGTTTTAGCAATCAACTCCTATCACCTAATGCATCAAGCAAGTGAAAAAGATTTTTAAAACACAAGGAGGTGGCAAATGCACCGGGGCTTGCCTTTGTTAACAGGTGAGTCCTGCTCGGATCCACAAATATCGAAGTAAAAGCAGTTGCCTGCTTGAGGATCTGAGGGTGGTGGTGTCCTGTCTTCAGTGACTTCTTCTTCTTCTTCGTGTTCTAACATAACCATATATATGCATAAGAATGGATGCCATGGGATGCTCATGAGGATGCGAAGATAATATAAACTTATTATCTAAGTCTTGAGTACAACTTTCCTTCACGGTACTCCGAGAACCTAGGGTTTCCGGAGTCAGTAAAGGAGTTCATAGAGCAGGGGGGTGGTTTGGGGTTTGGTGATCAAACAAGGTCCAAATCAATTCAAACCCTACCCAAGGCTTCTAAATATTGTTTTAAGTTCCCATAAAAAGTTTGGGCATTTTTGGACTTACTAATTATTTTCTAAAAATCCATAACTAATTCTTTAAGCTACTTTAAATGCCCTAAAATTCTCTGTTTAAACTAAAAATCATGAAATTATTTTTATTAAATACTAGAGAAAATAATAAGGCTAGGAAAATTGGTTTTACAATTTTGCCATTTTTCTACTGTTTTCTATAATTGTTTTGGCTCTGGAGATAAAAGAAAAAGAAAAACAGATGAATAGTATTGGACCAAAACCAGCCCAGGTCGGCCCATTACCAGAAGAAATGCGCGCGCCCGCGCCCGCGCTGACAGACTTGCACAGAGGCCCTCGCATTTTTGTCAAACAGCAAACGAGGTCATTCACTGTTTCTACGTATCACTGACAGTTTACAGAAACGCCCCTGATGTTCTATTTCTTCACCCGACTCATCCTCGACGGCGTTCATGCCCCGCCGAGCTCCGGCGAGCGCCTGAACCGGTCGATTGGGGCTACGGCTGGGTTCTCCGAGCAACCGACATGAAATCGAGGCTACCTAGATGGTTTTCCCCAACTTAATTTGGCTCATGATCGACTAAGGAGCTCTGGCCACGGTGGCCGTGAGCATGGGGGCTAGCCCGTCGTGTTCCCGACGATTGGGGGCATCTACATTCAAATTGATGGCTTGGCGAGCATCACTGAACTATAAGAAGACTTAAACAAGGTTTGAATCGGACAGAGCTTTACCAGAATCGGCTGGCCACGGTGGACTTGGTTTCACGGTGTTCTTCGACCGATTTGGGGAAAAACGCGAATTCGAGCTCACTGGTGGATGATTGTGGGTGAGTAGCGGTGGCTAGTTAGCTGACGACCTCACGGAGCTAGACATGGGCTCAATTTATAGGAGAGTAAGACGGTGGCCGCGAATTTTTGAGGAGGACGCGCGGCGGCCGGAGATGAGGAAGAGAGCGGCGCGGTGAATACGTGTCTAGAGGCGTGGCGGTTACTCCGGTGAGCCACGGAGAGCAAGGGGAAGACACGGTGGTGCGGTGGAAAGTGAGAGCCACGCGGCGTATGGCCGGAAGACGGCGGTCGCCGGCGTGTTAATCCGCTCAGCCGCAAAGAGGGAGAGAGAGCCACGGTGATGTCACCGGAGTGACCTCCAGCTCACCGTCGGCGAGGGGCTTCTACCGCACGACGTTATACACTTACCCGAGCGCGAATCATGACGCCGGCGACGTGAATCACGGCGGAAGGCCACCGCCGGTGAGATCTTTTCTGGGGCTGGCGATCTGATCCTCAACGGTCACTGTACCATGGGCTGCAGTATTCAGTCAACCTGACAGCCATAGTTTAGACTCGATTTGTTCACAAATTTTCATGGCAACATACCCAATGATCTGCAGCAAAGTTGTAGTGCTATAATCCATCTATATCTTTGCTATAATGTGTACTCACAAAAAGTCACTGGATCCCCTTCAAAATCGAGCTCAAAGTTCATCTCAAAACACTGTCACTCTGAACTTCAGACCCCAGGCAGTCTGACAGTCCAACTTGGGTTGAGATTTTCTCCACATTTCTCATAAGAACATGGCTTGAATCCTTAAACAAAGTTGTTCTCCTATAATTGGACTACAAACTTGTTGTAGTCACATTGGGCAAAAACCCTATGCTTTGAAAGTTACAAAGCCCCAAAGTTGAGCCAATATCACTGAAATTTCAGACTTAGTATAGAACTCAAATGAGGTCCATTTTGCAATTGAGTCCAAAACTTAGGGTTTGGCTTTCAAGTCCACATATTTGTGAACCAAAGGACTTAAGAACCTTATTTGACTTGGTTTTTGCACTTTAGTCCAAAAGTGGACCAATTTTGCACATAGGCCCCTAGGGTTTAGTTTTAGGGTTTTTCCAGGGTCCCAATTAGGGTTTTTAGTATCCCAGAGGTATAAATGTGACTCCACTATGTTTTTGGGGATATTTTATGACTCTTTCCCTAAAGTCTTTAGGTTTTCTCATCTTAGGTTAAGTTTTACCCCTTTAATCCCTATTTAGGGTTAAGTTTCCTATCCAGGGTGCTATTTGCAAAAACACTTAAACAATACAACTTGTTTGAAATTTTTGACTAGTGAATGCACTCTAGGTGTATCAAACATATGCAATGCCAATGCTATGATGTCATGCTCAAGTTTTAGTTATAGTAACACCAGGGGTGTTACATTACACTGCGCCCCTTTAGGAACGACTTTTTGTAGCTTCGTCAATTCTTGGCTCTGCATTCCCTTAGGAACGACTTTTGAGCAGAAAATTTACACTGCACCCCTTTAGGAACGACTTTTTGTAGCTTCGTCAATTCTTGGCTCTGCATTCCCTTAGGAACGAATTTTGAGCTTCGTAAATCTATGAAGAAGATATATTTATTCTGGTGTAGGCAGAATTATTACAAGAAATTGAAACCAAGTTTTTCATTACTTGTTTCTCATACAGAAAGTAAAATGGCATAAAAGATAAAAGTATTTCAGAAGTAGGATATTCCTTAGTATATGTGCTTCGATTCTGGTACAGTGTTGTTGACTGTACGAGCTTCGGACTCCTCCCTGAAGTCATGTTGCTGTTGGGGGTGCTGGCGCCCTTCTGGCTGCTGGCTTTGGGTATGAGTTGGTGGTGGCAGTGGAAGTTGAGGCCAGGAAGCTTGTGAATGGCTTGCCGAAGCAACAGAAGCTGCAGGTTGGTTGCCCACATATTCTGGTATGTAGGGAGAGTAGCACGAAGCAGTATGTAAAACTTGCTTCGGCTGATTCTGTCTAGCTTCTGCTTCGGCAATCTCCTTTTGCTTCTAAATGGTAATCTGGCACGTTCTTGTAGTGTGGCCCTTGTCTTCACCACATAATAAGCAATAGATTTTCCTGGGCTGATCCCCATATCTTCCTCTGAAGCCCCTACCGTCTCTGCCCCTTGGAGCTGGTGGCCTGAAGGAGCTTTGCTGCTGCCCTGAAGACTGTGAGCTGTGTTGTGGCCTCTGGAACTGGCTTCCTCTGTCTTTGTTCTGACTGGAGCTGTGAATTGATCTGACATGCCTAGGGTGGATTCTTCCTCCGAAGCCCCTAGTCATCTCAGAAAACCTATAAGCTTCTTCCCTTCTCTGGTGAAAATCATTATCGGCTCAGATGTACTTATACATCTTCTAAAGCAGCTTCTCTAGGGTCTAGGGGGTTTCCTGGCAAAATATTGAGCCGTAGGTCCTGGCCGAAGACCCATGATCATGGCCTCAATGACGATTTCATTGGAACTGTGGGCGCTTGTGCTCTCAGACGTAAGAACCTTCGGACATACGCCTGGAGGTATTCATCGTGGTCTTATGTGCACTGGAACAAAGCTTGAGCAGTAACCGGATTCGTTTGAAACCCCTGGAAACTTGTGATCAGCATGTCCTTCAGCTTCTGCAATGATGTGATTGTTCCTGGCCGAAGAGAGGAGTACTAGGTTTGCACTAACGAAGGATTTCGCCATGACTGCGGTATTGCCCCCATATGAAGATATGGTTGCTTCATAGCTCATCAGAAACTGCTTCGGATCTGAGTGTCGATCATACCTGGGGAGCCGGGGTGGCTTGTATGATGGAGGCCATGGTGTAGCCTGCAGTTCTGCTGACAGAGGAGAAGCATCATCAAAAGAAAAATTTCCATGATGGTAGTCATCATACCACTTGTCATCATCATAAGGATTGTCCTAATGAAGCTCTCTGCGTTGAGGTCGTCGGTCCTAGTCATCTTGGGTGAGATGACGCATTTCCTTGGCGACTTCGTCGATCTTCTTCTGAAGGTCAGCAAGACAAAGCATCTTCTCCTTTTTCCTTTGGACCTGTTGATTGATTACTTCGAGGTCCCTAATTTCTTGATCTAGCACCTCCTGAGGCGTTGGACTTGTAGCCTTCCTCTTTTGATTTCTGGCTTCACGTAGTGTTTCCTGATTGACGTCCAGTGGCTGCAGTGCAGCCCCTAGTCCTAAAGCTTTCTTCGGCGGCATGACGAAGGTCACAGCTTGCCAAAGGTGGTCGAATGAGTTCACCGGAGGTGGGCACCAATGTTGGTCACTTGTTCTCAAATGCTATGAGTTAAGAACAAGGCAACACAAAATGTTAATAGTTAAAGACCTTCGTCCCTCGAAGCATTATCTCCCTCAGGATATAATGATCTTCAGATGAAGGTTATGAAGGACATACCTTCATCATCTCAGTAAATAATAATGAAAATGTAAGCATATGAAACATGGAAGGTAACATGAATAATCATATGATATTATCAGAACATTTTTATTATATTTTCATGAATGAATATGAATAATATTGGATTACATTTGTACCTTCGGCTTGATAGAAGGTAAAAAGCTTGAGAGTGACGTGCGAGTGAATACAAGTCAGCGTGAACAGTACGGTTTCACTGTTCATCTATTTATAGGCACAGGACGCAGCCTGTGTAGAATTGCATTCATGCCCTTTACATTTACTATTGACTTAGGGATAATCTATCGAGGACTAGACATCCTTTTTCCCTTTAAGTTGGTTTCATTTTCCACCGCTAAGCCGAAGCTTTTCCATGGGTAGCTTCGGCACTGGTTCATCCTTCTCTCAAACTGCGCTCTTCATATCATGTACAACTTCATCCCATGTCCGAAGGTTACTGTACATATATTATACTTGTGAAACATGTTAGTCGTTTTTTTGAGGACCTTCGAAAGACAAAGGCCCCCAACAGGCATCATAATCCTCGACACATTGTCTCAGCACCTCCTCTCTCGTACGATGCGCTTCACCATGAAAGATCCACCGAGTATAGCCCGACGTAAACCCATTCTTCCAAATATGTTCTACCATGGCCTTCTTTGGTTTTCTTTTCCAGTTGGCACATTTGCTGCACGGACATGGGACTAGACTCGCTCTTTTAGCAGCTTTGCCATATGCCCGTTCCACGAAATTATCGGTCTTTCTAATCCATTCAGGGGTGACATCATTCTCTAACAGAAGCCTATCAATAGAAAATTTCGGCAGCTCCTCCCCTGCACGGGGAAGTTTCGAAATCCTGCAAATAAAAGTATCAGCTCGATGGCTGACATCCACGCATAATTCAATGGCACGATGGCCGGCAATCAGATCTATATATATTCAATCCATGAGAGATAACACAACAAGACTACATATTAACCTAATCATACATGTATATAAATTTAACTCAATATTAAACCTAATCATTTCATATAAATCATACACGTAGAACATAGAAGTTTTTAATTACAATATCACAAAACGGAAGCAAGCAATTCACCTTGAAGGTTTGGTCGCGGGCGTGATGGTGGGTCGCGGGCATGGGCGCGACGGTCGAGGGCGCCGGCGGCATGGGGGCAGCGGCGGTCGAGGTGCAGCGATGGTCGAGGCGCGGCGGCGTGGAGGGCGCACGGTGGCGGCCAAGGGCATGGTGGGCGAGGGCGCGGCGGGCGGGCAAGGGTGCGGGCGAGGGCACGGTGGGCGGGCGAGCGAGCAAGGGCGTGGGCAGGCGGGCAAGGGCGCGGGCGAGGGCGCGACGGGCGAGTGCCGGCGAGGGCGCGACGGGTGATGGCGCGGTAACGGGCGAGGTCGCGGCGGCGGGCGAGGTGCAGGGGCGCGACGGCGGGCGATGGCGCGGTGGCGGGCAAGGTCGCGGCCGCGGCCGAGGGCCGGGGCGCGGCGGGCGAGGGCGCAGCGGCGGCGTGGAGGGCAGCGGCGGCGGCATTTTAGAAGAGAGTGAGAAAGAAAGGACTAACCGTTGCTATGTACGAGTTCTTTGCCGAGTGCCCGTGATCTGGCACTCGGCAAAGATTTTTTAAATTTTAAAATGCACTTTGCCGAGTGCCCTCGATCCGGCACTCGGCAAAGGCTTCTTTGCCAAGTACCCTCTAGGCGATACTCGACAAAGCCTTCTTTGCCGAGTGCGCTCTGGGCGACACTCAGCAAACATTATTTTACTATACTTTGCTGAGTGTTAACCAGCTAACACTCGGCAAAGGCTTCTTTGCCGAGTGTCATTTCTAGACACTTGGCAAAGTGTTTTTTTATTTTCCCAATCAAAATTTTTGTGGTATGTTCCTACATTATGTAGACCTACATGTACCACTTTGGGACAATTAGAAAAGTGTTTTCTATAGCTAGCAGATTTAGTTCGTTTATTTGAATTTCTTCGAAAAATTCACATTTGAACTGCAAGTCACTCGAAACTTGGAAAACCGTACATGCAAAAATAATATCCATGCTATTTAGCACAAGTTACGACCGATTTCAGAAGCGGACTGGAAACTTTGAGCACCATGCTCACTCAACATGGCCGTGAATTTTCCATCCAGCTGTTTAAAAATTGTATAAAACACAAACAAAATCAGAAAATCATGAAATTTGTCCACGTGTCATGATATCATATGTAGAGGCTGTGATAAAAATTTGAGAATATTTTAAGAAAGTTGTGAGACACTATGTGTATAAACCTAGGAGAACTACACATGAAATCATAGAGTTTCCATGTAGTTCTCCTAGGTTTCTACACATAGTGTCTCACAACTTTCTCGAAACATTCTCAATTTTTTATCACAACCTCTACATATGATATCATGACACGTGGACAAGTTTCATGATTTTCTGACTTTGTTTGTGTTTTATAAAATTTTTAAACAGCTGGATGGCAAGTTCACGGCCATGTTGAGTGAGCATGGTGCTCGAAGTTTCCAGTCTGCTCCTAAAATCGGTCGTAACTTGTGCTAAATAGCATGGATATTATTTTTGCATGTATGGTTTTCCAAGTTTCGAGTGACTTGCAGTTCAAATGTGAATTTTCCGAAGAAATTCAAATAAACGAACTAAATCTGCTAGCTATAGAAAACACTTTTCTAATTGTCCCAAAATGGTACATGTAGGTCTACATAGTGTAGGAACATACCACAAAAAGTTTGGTTGGGAAAATAAAAAAATATAAATGTACTTTGCCGAGTGTCCAGAAATGACACTCGACAAAGAAGTCTTTGCCGAGTGTCAACTGGTTGACACTCGGCCCTCGGCAAAGGCTAACAGCCGTCAGCTCTTGATGGCCGCTGACGGCCCCTTGCCGAGCGCCGCCTTCGCCGAAAGTTCGGTGCTCGGCAAAGAATACTTTGCCGAGTGTATTTCTATGTCGAGAGTCCTACACTCGGTAAACGAGCTCGTTACCGAGAGCAGGACTTTGCCGAGTGCGGCACTCGACAAAGGCTTCTTTGCCGAGTGCTCGACAAAAAGCACTCGGCAAGGAGCCGAGTACTCGGTAAATGCTCGGATTCCGGTAGTGTAAGGAGTCCATCGAAAATCTTCTTTGACTTCTTGCGGCAAAGACACCTTAATCTCTTCCACCAATCATACAGCGACCCGAGGTTCGAAATGCCACTTAGAAAGGACAGATTGGCCCAAGATAGGATCATGTCCCATACCTCTGTAGAAAACGGGCAGTCTTTGCCTAAATGTGGCATAGTTTCCTGTGATAAGTTGCAAAGGCAGCAAAATGGATTGCAAGGCCATCCCCGCTTTTGTAGGTTATCCGCAGTCAGAATTATGTTATACAACATGGTCCATGCAAAAAAAACGACATTTTGGCTCAGTTCTCGCCTTCCAGATAAGACAAATTTTTATTTTACAAAAATTCGTGGTGAACTGAATTTTGTATGCACTACTTGAACTGTATCTCCCATCCACCATCCACCTCCATAAAATAGTATCGTCAAGATCATTGAGTTCATGAGTGCTATTGATACCTTGCGAGAGGGACATGAATTATTTTATTTCTTCCTCTTGTGTGTAAGGAGAACAGAAGTGCATGCAGCGATTGTTTGTAAGGGCTTGGAACACCGAGATATTCTTCCTCTTTGCTTTCATGAATAAGGTTGGCGCAATGTTCCTTGGCGCCTAACCCTAAATCCAGCTCGGTCTCCAGAAATCAACCGTTTTGCCATCACCAATTGTTACAATTGTAGATGCGTTAAATAGATCGACATCTGCTTTATCACAAGGTAGTTGCAAACCAGCCCATGCTTTATCTCTATTCGTCCATTGTAGCCACAACCATCTAAGTCTTAACGCTCTTGCAAAGCGCTCTAGATCAAGGATGCGAAGACCTCCCTTATTCTTTGGCAAACAAGTTGTAGCCCAATTGATCAGGCAATGACCCCCATTACATGAATCTGGATTTTCTCCTTTCCAAAGGAAGTTCCTTCTGATCTTGTTAATCCTTTTAAGTAACCATTTCTGATTTGGGAAATAGTTAGAAGATAAATCGATTGCGCGGTCAACACAGATTTAACCAAGGTTTCCCTACCTGCCTTTGAAGAAGTCTACCTTTCCACCCAGCAAGCCTTTTATTGATTTTCTCAATCAGAGGTTGAAACTATATTTTTTATATTCCTGAAGTGAAGAGGTAGCCCGAGATACTTTCTAGGGAAGTTAGAGTACTTGCCCGGAAAAACATTCATTAAATTTGACCATAAAGATTCTGGATAACGTATCGGAAAAATCTCTGTTTTCTCAAAAATGATCTTTAAACCTGAACACCCTTCGAAAGCTTCTAGAATTTTTGTCAGAACTTTGAGGTCTAGTTTGTCTGCTCTAACAAACACCTTGCATCATCTACATATAGAGAACAACGAAACTTTGCCCCATTGGGTAATACCTGGCCCAAGAGCCCCTCATGAGCTGCCATTTCAATCATATGTTGTAGGGGGGTCCATTATGAGGATGAAGAGAAAAGGTGATAGTGGGTCTCTCTGACGCACCCCTCGCATGTGCTTGATTGTTTCAGTTTGCTGACCATTAATAATGATTTTGGAAGAAGATGAAGCAACGATGGTAGCAATCCAATCTCTCCATTTATGGGTGAAGCCGAGGGCTCTTAAGACGTCTAGAAGATATGCCCAATTAAGATAATCAAAAGCTTTTGATATGTCTAGCTTGACGAATAGAGTTGCTTGTTTTCTCTAGTGAAGTTTTTTAATCACCTTCTGGATGTAGAGGAAGTTATCATGAATTGATCGCTTTTGAATGAAAGCATTTTTTGCAGTGGAGACAATTTCATTCATTCATGGCACCAGCCTTATTGCCATTATTTTGGTTATAACCTTCATATAACTATTGATAAGGCTGACTGGTCTAAACAGATCTATCCTGTCAGGATTCTCCCTTTTTGGTAGAAGAACGATGTTTGCCTCAGTGACCTAGCAGGAGAATGAAAAAATGTTTTTCTATCTGAGTTGTGTACCATCTATAACCTGATGAAACATGAATGGTTTATTTTAGGAGAAATCAACATGATAAGGAGAGTGAGGAAAAAACAAGGGAGCAATTAACAAAAGAGTAATGAGGAAGTTCAATCAAACTATTAACGCTCTACAACTCGAGAGCTGGACCTTATTGGTAAAAAATTCACTTGGTCAAATGAACAGGATGATCCTATGATGTCTAGGATTGATTGATGGCGACTACTGAGTGGCATGATCTCTATCCATCGGCTAATTTGCAGGCAATTTGTACCATGACTTTGGACCACTGCCCGTTATTAATGCAGTGTCATTCTTCTTGTAATTTCTATAAGGGGTTTTCTTTTCAATCCTACTGGGTACACATTAACGGGTTCAAAGATGTAGTTCAACAAGCTTGGACGGCCACAGTTAACTCCTCTGATACCATCCTTCGGCTACTTGTTAAAATGGTCCGCACGACTAGAGCCCTTAAAGCCTGGAGACGACGCATGGTCGGTAACATCAAAGTGCAACTGACTATCATTCAGATCGTCCTTACCATGCTGGAAAAGGCACAGGAAAATACAAGACTTTCTATTGAGGAACTTGACTTCAGGAGAAGGCTAAAAATCAAAAATCTTACCTTGCGGACATCCAGTTATCAATTGCTAGACAACATTCCAGACGGACTTGGGTGCGGTTGGTTGATGCAAACACAAAAAAATTCATTTGATGGCCAATCACAGAAAAATAAAAAAAATTATTAGATCCTTGAATCGTGGAGACTGCTTGTTACATAGTCAGGAAGACAAGCTACAAGAGGCTCATCGGCATTTCCTTGAGATTCTTGGTAGTAGAGGTGTTCCTTGAGATTCTTGGTAGTAGAGGTGGGAGGAACAGTGTTGTTCGTTGGGAAAATCTGGGCTACTCACCTTTTGAGTTATTCAATTTGGACGCCATGATCAATGATGATGAGATTAAGAATGCGATTATGAGAATGCATTTAGAGAAAATGCCTAGTCCCGATGGATTTATAGGGCTTTTCTACTAGGGTTGTTTTGAGGTGATTGTTCTCGTGTTTAGTTCCTGCGGGCATCTCGACTTCCCTAAAAGAATGGCAAGCAACGTATGATTAATGACATGTGATGAATTCTGTAGAACAGAAAGATGTGTTTTGGGTCTTTTTCGAGTAGAGTGCCTTTCACGAAGGTAAAACAATTCTTCATGGATATATTTGATGTTATCCTCCAGCTTCTAGAGCTCCAATTCCATCATCTGCATAACCGAGGCCACATATTAACAGAACCGCTGTCTTTATTACTCAAGTACAATACAAAAAATCCAATCCAATAACATATATCCAGAAGCTGCCAATTGTACATACTGTTGTTGGTTACAAATCTTTTTATAATCCATTTATCTTTTAATGTATCCTAATTCATTTATATCTCTAGCTTGCTCCTCCTTGTTCTTTTGTTTTAGTTTGAGTTTTGTGTTGTATCTTGTCTGCGGACATCTATGGATCGCTCGTGTTGAATGGGACCCTTTCGTATTCTCCTTAATTAAAAAGATACATATCTCTCCTGTGTATTATTCTAAAAAGGATAAGATACGTTTTCTATTTTAGTATGTATAATTTCTCACATTTGAATGATTGCAACTAAAATATGTCGAATAATCTTTATGTTTAGTATTATTGTAAATTTTTGGAACCCGTTTGAATAACTATCCTATTTAAATAAGGTCTAACTAAGAGATATAGAAACCGTAGCAACGCACGCACACATAACTATACTGTTATAAAGCACCAGTTTCAATGGTTTGATGGTCGTCATGTGTTACATTTTTGCAAAAACCTTCCCTAGTTTACCTTCAATCAACCCACACTCCTCTTCTCCCTCATCCCCACACATCCCTCTCTCTCCCTTTTTCCCTCAACCGCACGCCTCCGTCTTCATTCATCAACACCCTCCACTTACTATTATAAAACACAAGGTTCGACGGTCATGCGTCACCTTTTTTTAGAAACCTCACTTAGTTTACTTTCGATCAACACGTCATCCTAACCTCCCCATCCCCATGCATCCCTCTCCCTCTCTCTTTCCCTCAATCGCATGTCCCCATCTTCATTTGTCCGCGTCCTCTAGTTCTTATGCAGCTGAACTCGGCAATGAACAACCGCATGTTGGCCAAGCGCTTCGAGATCATGCTCCCACTTCACCGCCACCTCCTGGTCATTATCGATCTCGCGGAGACCGTCTATGAAAGTCGCCTAGAGGGGGATGAATAGGCGGAATCTGAAAATTATAAACTTAAAGCACAACTACAAGCCAGGGTTAGCGTTAGAAATAAATCTGAGTCCGTGTGAGAGGGCGAAAAACAAATCAAAGGCAAATGAAGCGAATAAAACGATGATTTGTTTTATCGAGGTTCAGTTCTTGAGAACCTAGTCCCTGTTGAGGTGGTCACAAAGACCGGGACTTTTTCAACCCTTTCCCTCTCTCAAACGGTCACCTAGACCGAGTGAGCTTTCTCCTTAATCAAATGGGTCACTTAGACCCCTATATGGACCACCACAACTTGGTGTCTCTTGCTTTGATTAAAAATGTCTTGAGAACAAGAATGGGAAGAAGAAAGCCAACCAAGCAACAAGAGCAACAAAAGAACACAAGTCGATCTTCTCACAAGTCCTAAAAACCAGAGTTGAATTATGGACTTTAATTTGATTGGAGGCTTTGATTTGTGTCTTGGAGTGTTGTGTATTGCTCTTGTATTGAATGAGGAGTAGTGAATGCTTAGATGGTTGGAGTGGAGGTGGTTGGGGGGTATTTATAGCCCCAACCACCAATTCAACCGTTGGGGAGGCTGTCTGTCGATGAGCGCACCGGACAGTCCGGTGCGCCAGCCATGTCACCCAACCGTTAGGGTTCTGACGGTTTCGACCATTGGAGCTCTGACTTCTTGGTGCACCGGACAGTCCGGTGTTGCACCGGACAGGCACTATTCACTGTCTGGTGCGCCTTCTCGCGCTGCTCTGACTCTGCGCGAACTGTACGTGCACTGTTCACGTTGCAGGCGACCGTTGGAGTTGACCATTGCGCTCGCTAGTCGTTGCTCCGCTGGCACACCGGACAGTCTAGTGGCACACTGGACAGTCCGGTGAATTATAGCGGAGCGCGGCCTTAGAAACCCGAAGCTGAGGAGTTTGAGTGTACGACCCCTGGTGCACCGGACACTGTCTGGTGGCACACTAGACAGTCCGGTGCGCCAAACCAGGGCATACTTCGGATTCTTTTTGCTCCTTTCTTTTGAACCCTAACATGATCTTTTTATTGGTTTGTGTTGAACTTTTATGCACCTGTAGAATACATAATCTAGAGCAAACTAGTTAGTATAATATTTGTGTTGGGCACTCAACCACCAAAATCATTTATAGGAAAAGGTTTGACCCTATTTCCCTTTCAATCTCCCCCTTTTTGGTGATTGATTCCAACACAAACCAAAGCAAATGCATAAGTGCAGAATTGAACTAGTTTACATAATGTAAGTGCATATGTTACTTAGAATTAAACCAATTTTATAGTATTATTAGATATGCCTGGATGCTTTCTTTTATTTAACATTTTGGACCTTGCTTGCACCACTTGTTTTGTTTTTGCAAATTCTTTTGGAAATTCTTTTCAAAGTCTTTTTGCAAATGGTCAAAGGCATATGAATAAGATTGAAAGAAGCATTTTCAAGATTTGAAATTTCTCTCCCTGTTTCAAATGCTTTTCCTTTGACTACAACAAAACTCCCCCTGAATGAAATTCTCCCCTTAGTGTTCAAGAGGGTTTTTCAGATTTTTGAAAACACTAATAACTTTTCTCCCCTTTTGAAAAACACATTAAGTTACCAATTTGAAAACTTCATTTTAAAATTCGGTGGTGGTGCGGTCCTTTTGCTTTGGGCTAATACTCGCTTCCCCTTTGGCATGAATCGCCAAAAACAGAGACATTTGAGAGCCCTTTACTTTCACCCCATTGGTACAAGTAAATATGAGTGAAACGATTATACTAATTTGGAGAGTGATGTGGAGTAGCGACGAAGGATGATACTGATAGAGTGGAGTGGAAGCCTTTTCTTCGTTGAGTACTCCATTTCCCTTTCAATCTATGACTTAGCATAAGGACGCACTTGAAAACACATTAGTCATAGCAAAAGAAAGAGATATAATCAAAGGTATATAAATGAGCAATGTGTGCAATGTTTCAATCAAAGTTCCGAGAATCAAGTATATTTAGCTCATTCCTATGTTTGCAAAAGGTTTTCTCATCTAATGGCTTGGTAAAGATATCGGCTAATTGATCTTTGGTGTTTATATAAGCAATCTCGATATCCCCCCTTTGTTGGTGATCTCTCAAAAAGTGATGTCGAATGTCTATGTGCTTAGTGCGGCTGTGGTCAACGGGATTATCCGCTATACGGATTGCACTCTCATTGTCACATAGGAGAGGGACTTTGCTCAATTTGTAGCCATAGTCCCAGAGGGTTTGCCTCATCCAAAGTAATTGCGCATAACAATGGTCTGCGGCAATATACTCGGCTCGGCGGTTGATAGGGCTACTGAATTTGTTTCTTTGAAGCCCAAGACACCAGGGATCTTCCAAGCTGACAAGTCCCTGATGTGCTCTTCCTATCAATTTTACACCCTGCCCAATCGGCATCGGAATATCCTATCAAATCAAAGGTTGATCCCCTGGGGTACCAAAGCCCAATGTTAGGAGTGTAAACTAAATATCTCATGATTCGCTTCACGGCCCTAAGGTGAACTTCCTTAGGATCGGCTTGGAACCTTGCACACATGCATACGGAAAGCATAATATCTGGTCGAGATGCACACAAATAGAGTAAAGATCCTATCATCGACTGGTATACCTTTTGATCTATGGATTTACCTCCTGTGTCGAGGTCAAGATGCCCATTGGTTCCCATGGGTGTCTTGATGGGCTTGGCATCCTTCATTCCAAACTTCTTAAGAATGTCTTGAATATACTTCGTTTGGCTGATGAAGGTGCCATCTTAGAGTTGCTTGATTTGAAATCCTAAGAAATATCTCAACTCTCCCATCATCGACATCTCGAATTTTTGAACCATGATCCTACTAAATTCTTCACAAGTAGATTTGTTAGTATACCCAAATATAATATCAACAACATAAATTTGGCATACGAACAAATTGTAACACCCTAAATCTCATTTTGGGAATATAGTAAAAATTTTCAAAGATCTTGCATTAGAATTTTTCTTTTTCTCTCTCTTTAGAACTCTCATAACATTTGAAGACTCATCTCCCTATTTAAAAGCATTTACTTAAGTGAATAAAATAATAAATAGAACCATATTTGGCACTCATGATGGAGTTTTAATTGTATGTGCATTTAAAATAATAATAAAATATAATAATGGAATTGAAAATTTGAAGTTAACCCAAGGTTGCACTTTGGGGTTTTTGGAAATATTATGTAGAAGTGAATGAGAGAAGATATATATACATAATATAGGGGAAATTTATATATTTCCAAAATTTATACTTTTTATTTTACAAAATATAAATTGAGGATAAACTGGCACAAAATTTGAAATTAAAATCTGAATTTAAAATGGAATTTGGAAACTAAAAGGAAAAAGAAGAAAATATAAAAGAAAAAGAGAAGGGATACTATACCTGATGGGCCGCAGGCCAACAAATCGGCCCACTAACCCTTTTCTCGCCGCGCGGCCCAACTTCGCTTTCCCCCCCCCCCCGCCGCGCCGCTGCCGTGTGGGGCCCTCTGCCCAGCCTCTCACTCACGCCGTTTTCACCGCGCGGACGACACTGCCATGTGGGCCCCGCCCGTAAGCCTCTCATCCTCGCGCACTCGCTCGCGCTCTGTTTCGCTTACATGTGGGTCCCACTGGTCGGATTCCTCTTCCTCAATCCAGCTCACGCGAACGAACTCGCGCTGGATCTTCGCCTGAGCTCGGCGCGCGGACTCCGCGGAGCAAAACGCGCCCTGGATCCCGGGGTTGGCCGAACTCCACCACCATGCGTCCCTATAAAACCCGCTGCCCCCTCCTGGAACCCAGCCGACCACCGTGGACTCCTCGCTTGGTGAGAGATCCGCCGCCACCGGTGATTCCCCTCCTTGACGACGCCCGGGGATCCATCTTGTGGTCGTGGGTGTTCGGCCTCGTGCGTGGTGCGTGTGCGTGCGGAGTATCGCTCCCAGGATCGAGCCGGGTGCGGGCAATTGCTCGCCGTGGTGAAAGCTCCGCCGTGAATCCGCCTCTCACCGTGGATGGTCTCCCTCGGACCATTTCCTGCGCTGGTATGTCGTTCACCCCCTTTGTCGCACTTGTGGCATTGCGTAGGTCGACCTAATTAGAGAATTAGTGGTCCTAGCACTAGAATCGGGCGAACGCCGGCGAGACCGCCGCCGCGGTCACTGTTTTCGTCGTCGCCGAGACCGTAAGAAGGAAGGACGTAGGAGCGCCGTCCGATAACGATCGTATGGTCGAGATAGATCGCAGGGATACCCTTTCGGACTTTGATCGTGGACCGTTGGATGTGATCTGACGGACCCGATCCGATCTTGCTTTCATAAAATAACCACCGTCAGATTCGAATCCGATGGCGTGGAATGGATAACGGTTCGTTTAAAACAGGCCTTCTAATCTTAGCCGTCGCGCGGAGATCCAACGGCCGAAAATCCCTGATACCCCTTCGGATCGCCGACTTTGCAAATAGAACCCTCTGTTTTAGGGAAAACAACCCGCCGTCCTCGGCGTCTGTTGCCAGAGTCTAGGAATCTTTACCCGCAGCCCCCTGCGCTTTGCTGAAATTGAGGCGCAGTCCAGTGGATAGGAAAATCATAGAAAATGATTTAGAAAATGATTTTTAGTGTTAAAATAAATCTAGAAACTTAATTAATTCATAACTAATTCATTTTAGCTCCAAATTGAGTCATTCCAATTCCTAAAATTTTGTAATAATATTCTCTACCATTTAGAATCACTGTTTTGACATGAACTCTGTCAGAAAATTTATTTATCATTTAATCATATTTTTATCACATTAAACCTTAGGAAAATCATAACTTGAATTCTACAACTCCAAAATTAATAATTCTTTTTCCTGTGATCTTATTTTAATATGTAGATTATTAATAAGTATTTTGCATATATGTTTGGTGTAATGTTAATTTTGCCTATACCATGTATGTTTGTATTGCTACGACTAGCAGTGAGGTCACGAGGATCTGAAGGATCATCCTGGTACCTGGAATCTCAAGGCCCAGGCAAGTTGTGCCCTTGATCACTTCTTTTTACCCAGCCATGTTCTGATTAATCATAATGATCTGCATAGGTTAATTTTGATGGGACCCAATAGGTTACCCTAGTTTGTCTATCTTTATACCTTGTTTACCACTGATCTTTCTGGGTAGTACTTGCTAGTGCTATATGTGGTTTTGGGTATGGAGATACACTATTCATGATTACACTTTTTGTTATCAGTTGTTATTTAATGTTCATGTTAAGATCATTATGTTAATTGGAACATGGAGCGACCACCCGGGAAAACAGTGCTACCACAAGGGTGGAATGGGACGCCCTTGGCTGATTAATTAGGAAAGCTAGTGGAAGACTACCTTACCCGAAAGGGGCAAGGGCAGTAGGGGAGAGGTCAGTGTAGGGAGGCCCTCGGGAGGATTTTGCTGCGATGGCGGTCCTGCAAGGGATTCCTGCACTGGATCTTCCTATAAACTGTAGCGGGTTTTCGGAAGCTAGTGGAACTTTGTAAAGGCCTCGTAGTGTTACCCTGCCTCGCTTCCTTGGTAGAGGTGTATGGGATTCATGACCCCTTGGCAGATGGGTAACACGACTTGTGGGTAAAGATGCGCAACCTCTGCAGAGTGTAAAACTGGTATACTAGCCGTGCTCACGGTCATGAGCAGCTCGGACCCTCACATGATTAACTTATGGAACTAAATTCAATTTGTCATATGCATTGCATTGCAGGTGAAGTTGTTATTCTTGTTCTACTATTTAATTGGGCTGGTATTTACTTATACTTAGTAACTGCTAATAAAATTTTGACCAACTTTAAAAGCAATGCTCAGCTCTAACCATCTTCTTTGGTAAGACTTACACTTCACGTGAGCTCCCACCTTTGGCGAGTTCATGCACATTATTCCCCACAACTTGTTGAGCGATGAACGTATGTGAGCTCACTCTTGCTGTCTCACATACACCACAGGTCAAGACCAGGTACTGCAGGATGATGCTCATGGAGGATGCTGTGATGAGTTCGTGAGAGGTCTAGGTCGTCGTCTCCCAGTCAACTTTGGGTTGCTGGACCGTTGTCTCCTTATAATGTAATTATTTATTTTGTATAGAACTCCTGTTATATATAAAGTTGTGACATTCGATCCTGTGCCACTATACATCATATGTTTGAGACTTGGTCCCAGCATACCTGGTGTTTATGTTAACCCCGGGTTTTGGACCCCTAAAATCCGGGTGTTACAGAAGTGGTATCAGAGGAATGTTGACTGTAGGACGAAACCTAGATAGAACTGGACAACCATTATCTACTTACCTCTGCTACTCTGATTCTGTTCTAAACTTTTCTTAATCTTTTCTCATCTAATTCCGCTTTACTCTGATTATTCTTATCTTTTCTTTCTAAAGACAAATGTGGATTTCACACTTTGAAATCCTGTGCCTAAAGTAACTTTAGGAATAGGAGACCTAATCCTAGGAACAAAAACAAAACTATTTTTATAAGTGTCTATGTATTTGAATGTTTGTTCTTATGATATCTGTCTGATTTGGATCTTTGATTGAGTGTGATGGGTTGTGGAGTAATGTCCACAATTACATCTGCATATACATCTAGGTATAAAGGATAGCATTTGTAAGATAACTAGACAAACTAGATTATCCCCTTAGAAAATATATGTAGTATTCCGTATCAATCTCATCTTAACATATTCTATCTTACCTTTGGACATTCACCTCGTACAACTAATTACCCTAGTCTTGACATAGAATATCTGGCCCAGCCCTGCCAAAGAAATTTCCAGTACATAACCAACTATTAGTTTATTCATTCTGTCTATTAAATGATTCCCTTGCAAAGCTATCTTACCATATGCTTCTAACTTAGATGGTCAATACCAGGCGGGGTGGTGGAATTGATTTACCTGCTAATCAACAACCCCAACCACAGTCAGCAGCAATGAATCCTCCTAATCCCCCACCAGGCGGAGTTGATCCACTCGTCGCAGCTCAAATGAGAATGATGCAGCAAATGGCGGACACTATGGCAGATATGCGCACCCAAATGCAGCAAGAACGCCAAGAAATGCATCAGGAAAGAGAGGATGCACGTCGGGAATTGCGCCAAGAACGGGAAGAGATACGCCAGGAGAGAAGGGTACAACAACAGCAGCTGCAACAACAACTTCAACAACAGCAGCAACAACAACAAGTGCCATTGCCTCCACCTCCACCACCAGTTCCACCCCGGGACAAGCACCGGGAATTCATGAGCCACAAACCACCAACCTTCTCCAACTCCGCAGATCCACTGCAAGCAGATGACTGGTTAAAGTCCATAGAGAAGATGCTCAACATAGCTCAGTGCTCGGACCGAGAGAAAGTACTCTATGCATCGGGTCGTCTTGCTGGTCCCGCTGCAGATTGGTGGGATGCGTACTGTGTAGCTCATGCTGCTGCCGATACCATTACCTGGGAAGAATTCTCCACACAATTCAGGAATTACCATATTCCTGCTGGACTCATGAAGATTAAGAGGAAGGAGTTTCTATCTCTCAAGCAGGGAAGTATGTCCGTAAGCGAATATAGAGACAAATTCATCCAGTTATCTCGATATGCTCCCAGAGATGTTGAGGATGATGAGCAAAAGCAGGAGCTCTTTCTGGATGGTTTGATTGGACCCTTGCAATATCAGCTGGTATCGCACACCTTCCCATCCTTCCAAAGACTACTTGACAAAGCTATTGCTGTAGAAAACAAGAGGAGTATATTTGGAGAGAAAAGAAAGGCTGTCAACCAAGGGCAGGCTGGTAGTAGTTCCCGTCCTCGCTATACTACCACTCCCAATACACCAGCTAGTGGCAGTTCTGGGCAACAAACTCAACAGACACCAACTGCTCCTCCAAAGGCAAGCACTCCAGTAGGAACCGTTGCTCCCAACACAACCGCCATCAGGACATGCTTCAAGTGTGGACAACCAGGACACTACGCCAACTACTGTCCCAATAGAGCTGCCTACACTACACCGGCTCCGATGAAACAAGGACAAGCCTCGGCAGGAAAGAGTCAGCCCCTATCTATCAACCGGGGATATGCCCATCATACAGAAGTAGAAGCTGAACCCAGTGAACTTGAAATTCAAGAAGAAGAGCCGGTTGAAGATGAAGTAGTCGGGGAAGAAGTCAACGAGCAACAAGAATAGAGAGATAAACATAAATATAAATACATATATATATATATTTTACTATTTGTAAGACCTAAATATTAGCTTAGCTATTAGTAGTATTTTCCTATTTTAGTAATAATAATAAGGTTCATTGGACCCTGTGTTTTGCTAATAGGATATGCATCATGCCGAGATTTTGTTTATGCATATGTGTTGAAACCATATGAACATACATCCTTTTCTTACAAATCTCGAGGACGAGATTATTTTTAAGGGGGGTAGGATTTGTAACACCCTAAATCTCATTTTGGGAATATAGTAAAAATTTTCAAAGATCTTGCATTAGAATTTTTCTTTTTCTCTCTCTTTAGAACTCTCATAACATTTGAAGACTCATCTCCCTATTTAAAAGCATTTACTTAAGTGAATAAAATAATAAATAGAACCATATTTGGCACTCATGATGGAGTTTTAATTGTATGTGCATTTAAAATAATAATAAAATATAATAATGGAATTGAAAATTTGAAGTTAACCCAAGGTTGCACTTTGGGGTTTTTGGAAATATTATGTAGAAGTGAATGAGAGAAGATATATATACATAATATAGGGGAAATTTATATATTTCCAAAATTTATACTTTTTATTTTACAAAATATAAATTGAGGATAAACTGGCACAAAATTTGAAATTAAAATCTGAATTTAAAATGGAATTTGGAAACTAAAAGGAAAAAGAAGAAAATATAAAAGAAAAAGAGAAGGGATACTATACCTGATGGGCCGCAGGCCAACAAATCGGCCCACTAACCCTTTTCTCGCCGCGCGGCCCAACTTCGCTTTCCCCCCCCCCCCCCGCCGCGCCGCTGCCGTGTGGGGCCCTCTGCCCAGCCTCTCACTCACGCCGTTTTCACCGCGCGGACGACACTGCCATGTGGGCCCCGCCCGTAAGCCTCTCATCCTCGCGCACTCGCTCGCGCTCTGTTTCGCTTACATGTGGGTCCCACTGGTCGGATTCCTCTTCCTCAATCCAGCTCACGCGAACGAACTCGCGCTGGATCTTCGCCTGAGCTCGGCGCGCGGACTCCGCGGAGCAAAACGCGCCCTGGATCCCGGGGTTGGCCGAACTCCACCACCATGCGTCCCTATAAAACCCGCTGCCCCCTCCTGGAACCCAGCCGACCACCGTGGACTCCTCGCTTGGTGAGAGATCCGCCGCCACCGGTGATTCCCCTCCTTGACGACGCCCGGGGATCCATCTTGTGGTCGTGGGTGTTCGGCCTCGTGCGTGGTGCGTGTGCGTGCGGAGTATCGCTCCCAGGATCGAGCCGGGTGCGGGCAATTGCTCGCCGTGGTGAAAGCTCCGCCGTGAATCCGCCTCTCACCGTGGATGGTCTCCCTCGGACCATTTCCTGCGCTGGTATGTCGTTCACCCCCTTTGTCGCACTTGTGGCATTGCGTAGGTCGACCTAATTAGAGAATTAGTGGTCCTAGCACTAGAATCGGGCGAACGCCGGCGAGACCGCCGCCGCGGTCACTGTTTTCGTCGTCGCCGAGACCGTAAGAAGGAAGGACGTAGGAGCGCCGTCCGATAACGATCGTATGGTCGAGATAGATCGCAGGGATACCCTTTCGGACTTTGATCGTGGACCGTTGGATGTGATCTGACGGACCCGATCCGATCTTGCTTTCATAAAATAACCACCGTCAGATTCGAATCCGATGGCGTGGAATGGATAACGGTTCGTTTAAAACAGGCCTTCTAATCTTAGCCGTCGCGCGGAGATCCAACGGCCGAAAATCCCTGATACCCCTTCGGATCGCCGACTTTGCAAATAGAACCCTCTGTTTTAGGGAAAACAACCCGCCGTCCTCGGCGTCTGTTGCCAGAGTCTAGGAATCTTTACCCGCAGCCCCCTGCGCTTTGCTGAAATTGAGGCGCAGTCCAGTGGATAGGAAAATCATAGAAAATGATTTAGAAAATGATTTTTAGTGTTAAAATAAATCTAGAAACTTAATTAATTCATAACTAATTCATTTTAGCTCCAAATTGAGTCATTCCAATTCCTAAAATTTTGTAATAATATTCTCTACCATTTAGAATCACTGTTTTGACATGAACTCTGTCAGAAAATTTATTTATCATTTAATCATATTTTTATCACATTAAACCTTAGGAAAATCATAACTTGAATTCTACAACTCCAAAATTAATAATTCTTTTTCCTGTGATCTTATTTTAATATGTAGATTATTAATAAGTATTTTGCATATACGTTTGGTGTAATGTTAATTTTGCCTATACCATGTATGTTTGTATTGCTACGACTAGCAGTGAGGTCACGAGGATCTGAAGGATCATCCTGGTACCTGGAATCTCAAGGCCCAGGCAAGTTGTGCCCTTGATCACTTCTTTTTACCCAGCCATGTTCTGATTAATCATAATGATCTGCATAGGTTAATTTTGATGGGACCCAATAGGTTACCCTAGTTTGTCTATCTTTATACCTTGTTTACCACTGATCTTTCTGGGTAGTACTTGCTAGTGCTATATGTGGTTTTGGGTATGGAGATACACTATTCATGATTACACTTTTTGTTATCAGTTGTTATTTAATGTTCATGTTAAGATCATTATGTTAATTGGAACATGGAGCGACCACCCGGGAAAACAGTGCTACCACAAGGGTGGAATGGGACGCCCTTGGCTGATTAATTAGGAAAGCTAGTGGAAGACTACCTTACCCGAAAGGGGCAAGGGCAGTAGGGGAGAGGTCAGTGTAGGGAGGCCCTCGGGAGGATTTTGCTGCGATGGCGGTCCTGCAAGGGATTCCTGCACTGGATCTTCCTATAAACTGTAGCGGGTTTTCGGAAGCTAGTGGAACTTTGTAAAGGCCTCGTAGTGTTACCCTGCCTCGCTTCCTTGGTAGAGGTGTATGGGATTCATGACCCCTTGGCAGATGGGTAACACGACTTGTGGGTAAAGATGCGCAACCTCTGCAGAGTGTAAAACTGGTATACTAGCCGTGCTCACGGTCATGAGCAGCTCGGACCCTCACATGATTAACTTATGGAACTAAATTCAATTTGTCATATGCATTGCATTGCAGGTGAAGTTGTTATTCTTGTTCTACTATTTAATTGGGCTGGTATTTACTTATACTTAGTAACTGCTAATAAAATTTTGACCAACTTTAAAAGCAATGCTCAGCTCTAACCATCTTCTTTGGTAAGACTTACACTTCACGTGAGCTCCCACCTTTGGCGAGTTCATGCACATTATTCCCCACAACTTGTTGAGCGATGAACGTATGTGAGCTCACTCTTGCTGTCTCACATACACCACAGGTCAAGACCAGGTACTGCAGGATGATGCTCATGGAGGATGCTGTGATGAGTTCGTGAGAGGTCTAGGTCGTCGTCTCCCAGTCAACTTTGGGTTGCTGGACCGTTGTCTCCTTATAATGTAATTATTTATTTTGTATAGAACTCCTGTTATATATAAAGTTGTGACATTCGATCCTGTGCCACTATACATCATATGTTTGAGACTTGGTCCCAGCATACCTGGTGTTTATGTTAACCCCGGGTTTTGGACCCCTAAAATCCGGGTGTTACACAAATCATTTGCGATAGTTTTAGTAAAGAGAGTAGGATCGGCTTTTCTGACTTTGAAGCCATTAGTGATAAGAAAATCTCGAAGGCATTCGTACCATGCTCTTGGGGCTTGCTTGAGCCCATAAAGCGCCTTTGAGAGTTTATAGACATGGTTAGGGTAGTCACTATCTTCAAAGTCGGGAGGTTGCTCAACATAGACCTCTTCCTTGATTGGTCCATTGAGGAAGGCATTCTTCACGTCCATTTGATAAAGCTTGAAGCCATGGTAAGTAGCATAGGCAAGTAATATGTGAATTGATTCAAGCCTAGCTACGGGTGCATAAGTTTCACCAAAGTCCAAACCTTCGACTTGTGAATAACCTTTGGCGACAAGTTGGGCTTTGTTCCTTATCACCATACCATGCTCGTCTTGCTTGTTGCGGAATACCCATTTGGTACCTACAACATTTTGATTAGGACGTGGAACCAAATGACATACCTCATTCCTCGTGAAGTTGTTGAGCTCCTCTTGCATTGCTAGCGCCCAATCCGAATCTCTTAGTGTATCCTCCACCATGTATAGCTCAATAGAGGACACAAAAGAGTAATGTTCACAAAAATGTGTGACTCGAGATCGAGTAGTTACCCCCTTATGAATGTCACTGAGGATGGAGTTCATGGGGTGATCTCTTTGAATCGCTTGGTGGACTTTTGGGTGTGGCGGTCTTTGACCCTGAATTTCTTGTTCATCTTCCTTGTCTTGATTTTCTTCATCTCCCCCTTGATCATTGCCCTCTTCTTGAGGTGGCTCATCTTCTTGATCTTCTCCTTCATCATCTTGAGCCTGATCCTCATCTTGGGTTGGTGGAGATGCTTGATTTGAAGATGATGGTTGATTTTGTGCTTGAGTGGGCTCTTCGGTTTCCTTAGGACACACATCCCCAATGGTCATGTTCTTTAGCGCGACGCATGGAGCCTCTTCATCATCTAATTCATCAAGATCAACTTGCTCCACTTAGAAGCCATTAGTCTCATCAAACACAATGTCATAAGAAACTTCAACTAGTCCAGTGGACTTGTTAAAGACTCTATATGCCCTTGTGTTTGAATCATTGTTGGGGGCCTTCGGCTTCCGAAGGTCCTCAAAAACGAGATTTGACAATATTTCTGGAGTATAATACATGAACAGGTACCTTCGGACATGGACTCTTCGGACAAATCAAAATTGTTGTACAAAGAAACACAAAGAGAACGAAGGATGGAGCAGAGCCGAAGCTGTGTGCAAGGAAGCTTCGGCATGATAGCAGAGAAGAGGAAACCGACTTAAGCTTGAGCCTTGGAAGCAGCTTCGTCCTCTTTTATTTTGTTAAGCAATGAATGTAAAATTTTGTCCTTCTCAAGACCTTCGTTCCTTAGCTCAATCACTTCGGAACGAAGGTTATTCAATGCCATGGTACATCCCTCGTCTTCAGTGCTTTTCCGCGCTCTGAGGGCGTTGCTGAGGATAAGGCCCTGCAAAAGGAATGTGATGATAAGAAATAAACACACGAATTTCTAACCATGCAAAAAGTTTATTTTCTCACCTTTAAGCTGTTATATGCCAAGCTGTCGGCTATTTCATCTTTTGACAAAACTGAAAGCCCATCTTCCAGAGTTGGGAATCCGAAGCTTCTTGCCATCTCCCGGCAGACAGAGATCTCCTTGTTGTCTGGGAGACAATACAAGAAGTCTTCTTCTCTGCTGCCATTGAATATCAACGCCCCTTTCGGATATTTTAATTTCTAGGCATAATGATGAGCTTCTCGTTTTTCTTCTTCAGATAGTATTTTGCCCGAAGCATGTCGCACAATATAATCAGGCAATTGGAAAGTTGCTTCGGGAGTGGAAGAAAGAGTTTTTTCAGACAGAATTTGCTTTAAAGTTTCCTTTTTATTTTCTCCTTCAGTTTCCAAGGATTTTTCTTTGACACACTCTGAAGGTCCAGTTTTGATTTCAGTCTGGTGCTTTGTAGCTTCGCCTCCAGATGCTGCTGTTTCAATTTGTGCTTTTTGAGCTTCGGCAACTTTTTTCGGCGTGGAGCTTGAAGACTTTATTGTCTCCAGTACATCCAAAACATTAACCATCCTTTTCCTCTTGGGGGTCACAGCTGGACCCTTCTGAGTTTGTGGCACTCCAACTTCTGCTGAAGGGCTTAAAACTTCTGATATTTTTATCCCTTCAGTTTTTGGTTCTTCAGTTCTTTCAGCCTTCGGTGTTGCAGACAGCTCTTCAGCTTTCTGCGCAGATATAGGTTTTTTTGGCTTCGGTAACCGAAGAAGCCTCGCCGACATACTTGGGTACTATGGCCGGCTCAATATAGTGTGGCCGATGCGTAAGAACTTTCACCTTTTTTCTCTTCGGCGCTGGCTCACTAGGAGCGGCCGAAGCAACTTCCTTCACAGAAGCTATACCTTTTATTTTTTGACCCCGTATTGGGTAACGGTAGTCAGGATAGATGAACTCAATAGCATCAAAAACTCGGTTGAGTCTTTTCTTCTTTCGGCCTCCGAAGGCCGCAGATAGTGCAGTATCTTCTGCCTTCGAGTATGGCCCAAGCAGTTCATCGCTTGTAGCTTCAATACATTTCAACCAATCATCGTCTGGTTCAATAAATTTACCCTCGTATCTGAAGGTGTATTTCAACCTAACTAATCCACCTTCGTTAGGTTTGCTGATGGTTTCCTTTGGCATTTCCCACTTTTCTGCAAGCGGCCACACTCTGAAGGCTATGTGTTCCTGTACCAAATCTCTTGTCCCGATGAAAGAGCAAATTACGCCGAAGGCCCTCTGGCATTCTTCGGCTACTTCATCCATTTCCACCTTCGGTTTCCGAAGTCCTAAATGCTGCCAAATAGGGCGCATGGTGATATCTTTAATAACTTCTCGTGCCTTCAAGTCATTTTTCACATAGAACCATTCCTTCATCCAGTCTCCGGGCCATCTCTTTCGAAAGGTTGGCACGGGATAGCTTGACCCAGATCGAGCACCGAAGCTATAGCAGCCAAAATTGTTATGATATTGCTCTTTACCCCAGGGTTTCGTATCATATAATAACTCATGCATATTGCAGAAAATTTTTGCATTTGGCTCCAAACCTTGGCTCTTCACAGCCCATACAAAGATTCCCATTCTTATAATTGCTTCGGGAGTATGTTGGTGAATGTAGACTTGATATATCTTCAGAACTTCAACCATAAATCTGTTTAAGGGAAACCGAAGCCCAGCCTTAAAAAAGCTTCGGAAGATCACAACTTCATTCTCTTCAGGAGTAGGCACAGTCCTCTCTCCGTCATCAGCCCTTACAATAGACATGTCCCGAAAATATCTTCCTCTCATATTATCAAGATGACTTTGTTTAATAGTTGATTTTCCAAAAACTGTATGACTTGGTCGCCAGGGTCGATCTTCGGAGTCTTCTCCACCACCTTCCACATCATAACTGTCGCTATCACCAGAATCTTCAGACAAGCCTTCCAAAATCTCTCTGGTGATCTTCTCTGTATTTGTCTTTTCCATTAATTCAAGAAAACCAAGATTCTTCTCTTCAGAAAGGCTCAGCTTCGTTTCAGCGGTAGCCTTCTTATCCTCAGACATCTTCGAAAGAGCTAAAAAAAGTGCTCTCAAAGTCGAAGCTTTAAAATCTAAAAAATCTGGTCAAGTGTGTGTAAGCAAAGAGCTGTTTGAGCAGGCAAGGCAGATGGCAAGAAAGCGTGCCAAATGAGCTAGTGGTGCGCTCTTATTTATACGCCTGGCGTATTGTGTGCTGGAGGGCCCGCTTGTCAGTGGCTGTTGCTATTCTAGCAGAGGGAAGGTGTTTTTCGGACCTTCGGCTTAGGGCCTCCATCCATATCGCAATTTGAATTTATTATTTTAACAAATTAATATTGCGAGGGGGCTACTGTTGGGGGCCTTCGGCTTCCGAAGGTCCTCAAAAACGAGATTTGACAATATTTCTGGAGTATAATACATGAACAGGTACCTTCGGACATGGACTCTTCGGACAAATCAAAATTGTTGTACGAAGAAACACAAAGAGAACGAAGGATGGAGCAGAGCCGAAGTTGTGCGCAAGGAAGCTTCAGCATGATAGCAGAGAAGAGGAAACCGACTTAAAAAGGAAAATACTATCTAGACCTCAATAGATCATTATAGAGTTGTTATCAAAAGCAAAGGACCTGGATGTAATTTTACATGGGCTGCGACCCGTGCCTATAAATAGGTGAATAGTACTCCCGTACTGTTCACGCTGACTTGGCATTCGCTTTTGCGTCACGCTTGTACTTTCCTTCGAGTCGAAGGTACAAATGTAATTCAATATTGTTCTTATTCATTCATGATTATATAATAAAAGATATACGAACGATGTCATATGATTATTCATGTTATTTTTCATGTTTCATATGTTTCGTCTTTCATTAGCATATGTTGTTATGATGAAGGTGCGTCCTTCATGACCTTCGTCTGAAGATCATTATATCCTTAGGGAAATAATGCTTCGAAGGACGAAGGATGTTAACCATTAACCTATTTTTGTGTTGCCTTGTTCTTAACTCATAGCATTTGAGAACAAGTCCCCAACAATCATATCCTAGTAAAAAGCCTTCTACAGCCTTAGGAGCAAATTTAGATTTTCTACCTCTTTTAATAAGTATAAAACATTTGCTACCAAAGACTCTAAAATATGAAATATTGGGCTTTTTACCGGTTAGGAGTTCATAAGATGTCTTCTTGAGGATTCGATGAAGGTAGAGCCGGTTGATGGAGTAGCAGGCGGTGTTAATCGCCTCGGCCCAAAACCGGTCCGGTGTCTTGTAATCATCAAGCATGGTTCTTGCCATGTCCAATAGTTCTATTCTTCCTTTCCACTACACCATTTTGTTGAGGTGTGTAGGGAAAGAGAACTCATGCTTGATTCCCTCGTCCTCAAGAAATCCTTCTATTTGTGAATTATTGAACTCCATCCCGTTGTCGCTTCTAATCTTTTTGATCCTCAAACCGAACTCATTTTGAGCTCGTCTCAAGAATCCCTTTAAAGTCTCTTGGGTTTGAGATTTATCCTGCAAAAAGGATACCCAAGTGAAGCGAGAATAATCATCCACAATTACTAGACAGTACTTACTCCCGCCGATGCTTATGTAAGCTATCGGGCCAAATAAATCCATGTGGAGTAGCTCGAGTGGCCTGTCCGTTGTCATGATGTTCTTGTGTGGATGATGGGCGCCAACTTGCTTTCCTACTTGACATGCGCTACAAACCCTATCTTTCTCAAAATGAATATTTGTTAGTCCCAAAATGTGTTCTCCCTTTAGAAGCTTGTGAAGATTTTTCATCCCAACATGGGCTAGTCGGCGATGCTAGAGCCAACCCATATTGGTCTTAGCAATTAAGCAAGCATCGAGTTCAGCTCTATTAAAATCAACTAAGTATAGCTGACCCTCTAACACTCCCTTAAATGCTACTGAATCATCACTTCTTCTAAAGACAGTAACACCTACATCACTAAAAAGACAGTTGTAACCAATATTGCATAATTGAGATATAGAAAGTAAATTGTAATCTAAAGAATCTACAAGAAAAACATTGGAAATAGAATGGTCAGGTGATATTGCAATTTTACCAAGTCCTTTGACCAAACCTTGATTTCCATTCCCGAATGTGATAGTTCTTTAGGGATCTTCGTTTTTTTATAGGAGGAGAACATTCTTTTCTCCCCTGTCATGTGGTTTGTGCATCCGCTATCAATGATCCAACTTGAGCCCTCAGATGCATAAACCTGCAAAACAATTTAAGCCTTGTTCTTAGGTACCCAAACGGTCTTGGGTCCTTTCACATTAGAAACAAGCACCTTGGGTACCCAAACACAAGTCTTTGAGCCCTTGTGTTTGGCCCCAATATATTTGGCAACTACTTTACCTGATTTGTTAGTTAGCACATAAGAAGCATCAAAAGTCTTAAATGAAATGTTATGATCATTTGATGCAGTAGGAGATTTCTTTTTAGGCAATTTAACATGGGTTGATTGACTAGAACTAGATGCCTCATTCCTGTACATAAAAGCATGGTGAGAAACAGAATGAGACTTCCTAGCATGAATTCTCCTAATCTTATGCTCAGGATAACCAGCAGGATATAAAATATAACCTTCGTTATCCTGAACCATGGGAGCCTTGCCCTTAACAAAGTTGGACAATTTCTTAGGGGCATTAAGCTTGACATTGCCTCCTTGTTGGAAGCCAATGCCATCCTTAATGCCAAAGCGTCTCCCATTATAGAGCATGCTTCTAGCAAATTTAAATTTTTCATTTTCAATCTCATGCTCATTAATTTTAGCAGTTAGTTGAGCTATGTGATCATTTTGTTGTTTAATTAAAGCAAGGTGATCATGAATAGCATCAACATTAATATCTCTACATCTAGTGCAAATAGAAACATGATCAACAGTGGATGTAGAGGGTTTGCAAACATTTAATTCATCAATCTTAGCATGTAAAACAGCATTCTCATTTTTAAGATTGGAAATAGAATCATTGCAAACATTTAAATCTCTAGCCTTAGAAATTAAATTATCATTCTCAGTTCTAAGGCTAGAAAGAGATTCATTCAATTTATCAATCTTTACAATTAAACTAGCATTTTCATTCCTAAGACTGATAATTGAATCATTGCAAACATTTGATTTTTCCACCTTAGTAATTAAACTAGCATTCTCATTCCTAAGGTTAGAGATAGTGTCATGTCATATGCTAAGCTCATTAGTCAATTTTTCACATTTTTCTATCTCCTGAGCATAAGCATTCTTTACCTTAACATGCTTCTTGTTTTCCTTAATAAGGAATTCCTCTTGGCTGTCCAAGAGTTCATCCTTCTCATGAATAGCACCTATCAATTCATTCAATTTTTCTTTTTGTTGCATGTTAAGGTTGGCAAAAAGTGTAAGCAAATCATCTTCATCATCGCTAGAGCTAGTCTCATCACTAGATGTTGTATATTTAGTGGAGGTTCTAGATTTTACCTTCTTCTTCTTGGTGTCCTTTGCCATGAGGCACTTGTGGCCAACGTTAGGGAAGAGAAGACCCTTGTTGACGGCGATGTTGGCGGCGTCCTCGTCGGAGGAGGAGTCGGTGGTGCTCTCGTCGGAGTCCCACTCTCGACACACGTGGGCATCGCCGCCCTTTTTCTTGTAGTATCTCTTCTTCTTCTTCTTCCCTCTCTTGACGTTGCCCCTGTCACTGTCACTAGATATAGGACATTTTGCAATAAAATGACCAGCCTTACCACATTTGTAGCACACTTTCTTGGAGCGGGGTTTGTAATCCTTCCCCCTCCTTTGCTTGAGGATTTGGCGGAAGCTCTTGATGATGAGCGTCATTTCCTCGTTGTCGAGCTTGGAGGCGTCGATGGGAAGCCTACTTGATGTAGACTCTTCTTTCTTTTCTTCCGTTGCTTTGAATGCGACGGGTTGCACCTCGGGTGTGGAGGTGCCGCCTTGCTCGATGATTTGTTTGGAGCCTTTGATCATCAACTCAAAGCTCACAAACTTTCCTATAACCTCCTCGGGAGACATTAGCTTATATCTAGGATCACCATGAATTAATTGAACTTGTGTAGGATTACAAAAAATGAGTGATCTTAGAATAACCTTGACCATTTCATGGTCATCCCATTTGGTGCTCCCGAGGATGCGCACTTGGTTCACTAAGGTCTTGAGCTGATTATACATGGCTTGTGGCTCCTCTCCTTGGTTGAGGACTAACCGACCGAGCTGCCCCTCGATCGTCTCCTGTTTGGTGATCTTGGTCACCTCATCTCCTTCGTGCGCGGTTTTTAGTACATCCCAAATCTCCTTGGCACTTTTCAACCCTTGCACCTTATTATACTCCTCTCGACATAGAGAGGCGAGGAGTATAGTAGTTGCTTGGGAATCAAAGTGCTTGATTTGGGCGACTTCGTCCGAATCATAGTCCTCATCCCCCACGGATGGTACCTGCGCTCCAAATTCAACAATGTCCCAAATACTTGCATGGAGTGAGGTTAGGTGATGCCTCATTTTATCACTCCACATACAATAATCTTCACCATCAAAAACCGGTGGTTTGCCTAGTGGGACTGAAAGTAAAGGAGTGCGTTTAGAAATGCGAGGATATAGTAGGGGGATCTTACTAAACTTCTTGCGCTCATGGTGCTTAGAAGTGATGGACGGCGCGTCGGAGCCAGAGGTGGATGGCGATGAAGAGTCGGTCTCGTAGTAGACCACCTTCTTCATCTTCTTTTTCTTATCGCCACTCCGATGCGACTTGTGAGGAGGTGATCCCTCCTTTAGCTTGTTGTCGGACTCCCTTGATGGAGCCTTCCCGTGGCTAGTGATCTTCTCGCCGGTCACAATCTCCCTCTTGGCATGATCTCCCGACATCACTTCGAGTGGTTAGACTCTAATGAAGCACCGGGCTCTGATACCAATTGAAAGTCGCCTAGAGAGGGGTGAATAGGTGAAATCTGAAAATTATAAACATAAAGCACAACTACAAGTCGGGGTTAGCGTTAGAAATAAATCCGAGTCTATGAGAGAGGGCGAAAAACAAATCAAAAGCAAATGAAGCGGATGATACGATGATTTGTTTTACCGAGGTTCGGTTCTTGAGAACCTAGTCCCTGTTGAGGTGGTCACAAAGACCGGGTCTCTTTCAACCCTTTCCCTCTCTCAAATGGACACCTAGACCGAGTGAGCTTTCACCTTAATCAAACGGGTCACTTAGACCCCTACAAGGACCACCACAACTTGGTGTCTCTTGCTTTGATTACAAATGTCTTAAGAACAAGAATGGGAAGAAGAAAACCAATCAAGCAACAAGAGCAACAAAAGAACACAAGTCGATCTTCTCACAAGTCCTAAAAACTAGAGTTGAATTGTGGGCTTTAATTTGACCGGAGGCTTTGATTTGTGTCTGGAGTGTTGTGTATTGCTCTTGTATTGAATGAGGAGTAGTGAATGCTTGGATGGTTGGAGTGGAGGTGGTTGGGGGTATTTATAGCCCCAACCACCAATTCAACCGTTGGGGAGGTTGTCTGTCGATGGGCGCACTGGACAGTCCGGTGTGCCACCGGACACTGTCCGGTGCACCAACCACGTCACCCAACCGTTAGGGTTCTGACGGTTTCGATCGTTGGAGCTCTGACTTCTTGGTGCACCGGACAGTCCGGTGTTGCACCGGATAGACACTGTTCATTGTCCGGTGCGCCTTCTGGCACTGCTCTGACTCTGCACGAACTGTCCGTGCACTGTTCACGTTGCAGGCGACCGTTGGAGTTGACCGTTGCGCTCGCCAGCCGTTGCTCTGCTGGCACACCGGACAGTCCGGTGGCACACCGGACAGTCCGGTGAATTATAGCAGAGCGCGGACTTAGAAACCCGAAGCTGAGGAGTTTGGAGTGTACGGCCCCTGGTGCACCAGACACTGTCCGGTAGTGCATCGGACACTGTCCGGTGGCACACCGAACAGTCCGGTGCGCCAAACCAGGGCATACTTCGGTTTCTTTTTGCTCCTTTCTTTTGAAACCTAACATGATCTTTTTATTAGTTTGTGTTGAACTTTTATGCACCTGTAGAATAGATAATCTAGATAAAACTAGTTAGTATGATATTTGTGTTGGGCACTCAACCACCAAAATCATTTATAGGAAAAGGTTTGACCCTATTTCCCTTTCAGTCTACCTAAGTCCCAAGATTGTTTGTGCCCATGCCCTCCGGTGTGAGTGCTACGAGAAGAGGTAGGGTTGGCGGACTCGAGGATCTCATCACATAAGGTTGTGCTCATAGCGTCCCAGTAGGTGCCTAGGAATCGTGACAGCGTCTCCGGCACTCGGCTCGTTGGGCGACGGCATGGTCGCCACCATGTACCCGCTCACCTCCGCTAGCTCCACGAAGGCGTCGATGTCCTTGGCCACGCAGATCTTGGGGCCGGCCACCATCACCAACTTCATGGCCTTGTCAAGGAACGACATTGTTGCCTCGACGGCGGCGGTAAGACCCATCAGGTTGATCGGTCTTGGCAACAAGTATGCCACTTGTGGTGAACGTCGGATGCGCCAGTCCTGGTAGGTTGCAGTTGACGCTGATGTACACGGGCTTGCTCTCCCTAAGCGCTGTGAAGATGGTCTCGTGAGCGTCCTCCAGGTTGTTAACGACGACCTAGTGTCAGGTGATAGGCTGGAAGCACCGAAGCTCCTGCCAGAAGTTCGATAAATGCTCAGCACAGACATCACGATGTAAAATTGGGATTATGCATTGTTTATATTTAACACCCAAATTGTATTGAGTTTGTGATCCAAATTCTGAAGAAGGCAGCCAAGTTGGCGAGCGAAGCGGAGGCCCCATGCCAGGGTTCATTGTTTCTGGAAAAGAAGACTATGTGTGCAAGTTGAAGAAGTCCTTATATGTCTGAAACAATCTCCCAGACAGTGGTATAAGAGGTTTTATTCATTTATGCTTTCTAATGGCTTTCAAAGGTCTCAATATGATAGTTGTGTTTATTTTAAGTTTGTTAATGGATCACCTACATACTTGTTGTTATATGTTGATGATATGTTGATTGCTGCCAAGAGCATGAAGAAAATCGCTGCTTTGAAGGCATAACTTAGTAGCGAATTTGATATGAAGGATCTGGGGGCTGCAAAGAAAATCCTTGGCATGGAGATAGCCAGGGATAGAAAGTCTGGATTGTTGTACTTGAGATAGAAGAATTATATTGAGAAGGTCCTTCATCGTTTCAACATGCAAAATGCTAAACCTATGAGTACCCCGCTGGCTCCTCATTTTAAACTATCTGCTAAACAGTGTGCTGAAACTGATGCTAGTCTTGAGTATATGTCAAAAGTTCCATACTCTAGTGTTGTTGGGTCACTCATGTATGCTATGGTTTGCTCTCGTCTTGATTTGTCTCATGCTATGAGCGTTGTTGCTAGATACATGTCTAATCCTGGTAAAGAGCATTGGAAAGTTGTTCAGTGAATTTTCAGATATCTACGTGGTTCTTCTAGTGTTTGTTTATGTTTTGGTAAATCTAGAGATGGCCTGGTTGGCTATGTTGATTCAGATTGTAGTGGTGATTTAGACAGGAGAAGATCACTTTTAGGTTATGTCTTTAGTGTTGGAGATTGTGTTGTGAGTTGGAAAGCTCGTTTATAGGATATCGTTGCTTTGTCTACCACCGAAGCGGAGTATATGGCGACTGCAGAAGTTACTAAGGAAGTCTTATGGTTGAAAGGTATATATTTTAGGGCTATGTGGAATTAAGTCTTGCAATACCATTCATTGTGAGAGTCAAAGTGCTATTTATCTCACCAAAGATCAGATGATTACTGAGAAATCCAAGCATTTTGATATTCGTTATCACTTCGTTCGTAATATCATTAGGAAAGGTTTGGTGAAGGTATGCAAGATCAGTACTCATGATAATCCTGCTGATATGATGATGAAGCATGATCCTGTTGCTAAGTTTGAGCTATGCTCAAGCTTAGTTGGTATTACAAATTAGCCCCTAGTGGATGTTGGCGTCGGTATGATGATGATGCATTGCTTGAGGTGGAGTTTGTTATTATGATGCTACAAGGAATTTGTCTCAAGGTGGAGTTTGTTGAGTTTGGAATCCAAATTTTGAAGAAGGCTGCCAAGTTGGCGAGCGAAGCTAAGGCCCATCGCCGAGAGGTTTGGGCTGGATCGTTCCCTACTCACCTTAAGGTTTTGCCTCCATAAATACACATGTAATCCGCAGAAGATAGTTATCTCATTGTAAATCTCCTGCAATCTGTAACCACCCGAAAAATAGTAAGATTGTTGCTGGCCGACGCCCGTGGTTTTTTTTCCCTTCGCTTTGGAAGGGTTTTCCATGTTAAATATGTGTCTTCTATGTGTTTGGTCTGCTTTGTGTTGTATTTATTTATAACAAATTGAATCTGGACAGTTCATGGATATTCCAGTTTTGTAGAAGATAAGTATGATATACTATGTGGTTCAAGATTTTAGGGTTCAAAATGAGTTTTTGAGCTGTTCATACCACTATTTTGTTGGTAAAATGAAGCCTTGAAATGGATGGATGCTCATGTCTATCTTTACTATTCTCGCAAATCCAATTTCCACTTGTGTGAATGACCAAACGGTGATGCTATCACAGATGGTGTGGCGTGAGCCTACGATTTCATTGTAGTTATGAAAACTGATCAGTCAATGATGATGAATCATATGAGACTTTTTTACTTCAACACATTCTTTGATAGGGGACGAATTTGTATGAGGAGTTATGAACTGCAGGCGGAGCGAGCAGTGGGATGCACTGTACTACAATACTTGGACGGATTTTCGTGATGGATGATTATGGTGTTTGTGGATGTTGAATGTTTACTTTACCTTAATCAATCTTGTAGTTTTTTTAATGTTATATTTGTTATCCACGCCATCATGTTTCACAAGATGGAGCCGCCAAGCTCCCGTTCGGTTTTGTGTAGAACCTCACGCTCCTTCCTATCCTAGATCCTTCTAGAGGAGACTGAGGCCGCGAAGACCACAAGGTTTTGTCTCCCTCGATGAGAGTAGGGGCCTGTGAGGAATCCGGCCCATGTTATAGGGCCCCGCCGCAAATGTCAAGTGGGTTGGGCCGTGTCTGTAATAAAGTATGTTGTAATGACACATTGTAACCCCTCAATGAGGAAATATTTCGGGGATAAACTAGATAACTGAGGGCCTAATTATCCTTGTCTAGGTCGGGCGGTCCCTCAGTTACCTATAAATAACCCTCGTACTGTGCCAAAGCGGGAGAGGAGAAGAGAAAACACTATTGCTTTGACACCCTAAGTTTAGAGGCATTAAACTACTCCCATCTCCACTCAATTGGATTCTGCTGTCCCAGGAAGGCAGGTTCCAACATCTACTTTGTGTCATATCGATTTTAACACCAGCCACCATCACCAACTTCACGACCTTGTCGAGGAACGACATTGTTGCCTCGACGGCGGCGGTAAGACCCATCTTGTTGCTCGGCCTTGGCAACAAGTATGCCACTTGTGGTGAACGTCGGATGCGTTGGTCCCGGTAGATTGCACCTAACGCTGATGTACACGGGCTTGCTCTCCCTGAGCGCCGTGAAGATGGTCTCGTTCGTGTCCTCCAGGTTGTTAACGACGACCTGGTGTCAGGTGACGGGCTGGAAGCACCGAAGCTCCTGCCAGAAGTCCGGTAAACGCTCAGCACAGACATCACGACGTAAAATTGGGATTGTGAATTGTTTATATTTAACACCCAAATTGAATCTGGATAGTTCATGGATATTCCAGTTTTGGAGAAGATAAGTATGATATACTATACGGTTCAAGATTTTAGGGTTCAAAATAAGTATTCGAGCTGTTCATACCACTATTTTGTTGCTAAAATGAAGCCTTGAAATGGATGGCTGCTCACGTCTATTTTTACTATTCTCGCAAATCCAATTTCCACTTGTGTGAATGACCAAACGATGATGCTATCGCAGATGGTGTGACGTGAGTCTACGATTTCATTATAGTGTTATGAAAACTGATCAGTCAATGATGATTGTTTGAACCATAATTGAGCCTGCGGACGGTCCGGCCCTGAGGCCGGACGGTCCGCGGTCCGGACAGTCCGCGCCTGGGGGGCGGACGGTCCGCGCGTGCGCAGAACAGATTAGGGTTCCGAGTTTTGTGTTACGGTTGTTAGCTAAAATCACAGGAAAAGCTCGGAGATTAGTTTGTAAAGGGTCCAGCCCCCTTCCTCTATAAATAGAGAGGTATACGGCCGATTTGTAAGGAACAATCGAATCAATACAACTTCTATTTCGCATTTTATCTTAGGAGTAGTTCTAGTTTAGCCCTAGTTTAGCCTTCCAATCCCCAAATTCTCCGCCTCTCCTCGACTCTACGTCGATTAGAGGAGTCTAGGTCGGCCTGCCCGAGCCTAGACAACTCCTAGGATCTCTCCTCCTCGACGGGGTCCCTCCCAGGAGCGAGATCTAGGCGCTGCCGGCGATCATCCGCCGCCCCTGCGTACGCGCGGACCGTCCGGCCGTCAGGCAGGGAACCCGGGCTCCTGCACCAGGTCGCGGACCGTCCGGCCCTGTGCCGCGGACCGTCCACGCCTGACCAGAGAGAACCGCCGCCTCACGCCAGGTCGCGGACCGTCCGGCCCTGTGCCGCGGACCGTCCGCGCCTGACCAGAGAGCACCGCCGCTGGTTCTCTTGAGTAATTGGCGCCTCCAAAAAGGTGTCAACATACTTTTTGGCGACTCCGCTGGGGACAAAACATCTAGGCTCATCAAATCGGCCCTCAATGGCCGGTTCAAAGGATAGCTCTGATATTTCTCTAAGCAACATCATAGAGCCGACTTGGGAAACCTTGTCGGCTGACGAGCAGCTCCAGTTTGAGGAGCATAAGGAGCGGATGATCTAGGAGGCGAAAGCAAAGTTCTTGGCCAACTTCAAAGTGGACAGGAACAACAAGGTCGTCCGACATCGGGCGACGGATCCGGCTTCGCTCCAACCCACGCCAGATATCCCCAATGTAAGTAATACCAACGATCTGCAATCTCTTAGAAATTATGTAGAAGATCAGCGTGAACAAATGCAGAACATCATAGGGGGTATGCAAAGCGATCCTAAGAGACTAGTACGTGCATTCGATAAATCTAGTACCGCAAATTTTCCTTCGCACGAGGTTGAGTTAGGAGATAACGCGCGTAACACATCGGCTACAGGTTGTCACGACCAGTCACAACCCCTTTATGGGATGCCGATGGACACATACCCTAAGCAACCGCAAATCGGCAGCAAACCAGCCGATCTGCACATGCCCGGACCGTCCGCACGTGAGCGCGGACCGTCCGGGCCAACAGTAGTTGGGCCTATTTTTAATGAGTTACCTAGATATGCGCCCGAGCCACCACATATGACACAGAACCCAAATTACCTAGTCGGACGGTCCGCATACAATGACGGACGGTCCGCATATGACCACGGACGGTCCGGGTACATATCCGGACAGTCCGCGCATGAGTATTTTGAGGAGGATTATTACCTGAATCCTCGCCCGTCCCAGCAACACTTCCCATCACATTATGCAATGCACCAGCCCATTAATTCAGGATCCAGAGCCCAGGAAAGCTTTCCGGGCCCACCTAAAAGGCCGGAAAGAAACGATCAAACCTATGAGCCATATAGGGCAAATGGGAATGCACCACGTAGCTCAAACCAATGGGGGGAACGACAACATACTAATATGCAACCAACCCCACCTATGTTTGACCAGAGAGCCGGTGGTCTTGCACCGGCTGCCATTGATATAGTGAGGGAAGAAATAGCCGGGGCGTTCCGAGATAAGCTCGGAGTAAGCATGGTCCCTGGGGGGCAATCATATCGGAAACCTTATGACAACCGATTTGATCACCACCCGTACCCACAGGGAACTAGAATACCCGAATTCGCGAAATTTTCGGGTGATCAAGGGAAAAACACGCGTGAACATATAGGCTAGTTCTTAGCACAATTAGGAGAATTGGCAGACACAGAGGCATTTCGCGTGCGTTTATTTTCATTATCGCTAACAGGAACCGCGTTTGCATGGTATGCCACTTTACCTCCCAATTCCATTTCATCATGGGGGGATCTAGAACAAAAATTTCATGATCATTTTTTCTCCGGTGATTATGAATTGGATTTGGTAGATTTAGTGTCATTGCGACAGACAAAAGACGAATCGGTTAATGATTACATCCGGAGATTCTGCGATACAAGAAACCGATGCTTTCAAATTCATTTAGCAGAAAATCAGCTAGTAGGATTAGCCTTTAATGGTCTACGATATTATTTAAAAGAGAGATTAGAAGGCATCCAATTTTTTACACTAGCATAGTTACACCAGAGGGCTTTGGCTTGCGAAAGCCGGAGCAAAGAAACTGCTAAAACAATGCGTCACAACGTACATATAGTAGATTGCGACCAAAGTAGCTCAGATGACGAATCAGCAGAAGTATATGCTGCTGAAATGATTTGGCCAAAACAGGCCAAATCCTCGGCTTGTTCCTCCTTGCAGCCGGTTCAAAAGAAACGGCAAGAGGAGGTTAAGTTTACGTTTAATGTTGGTAAATGTGATAAAATATTTGACGAATTACTCAAAAATGGCAATATTAAAATAAATCACACTGTTCCATCCGCCGACGAGCTAAAACGTCGTGCATACTGCAAGTGGCATAACTCATTTTCTCATGCCACTAATGATTGTAATGTATTCCGACGACAGATTCAATCGGCCATTAATGAGGGACGATTGAAATTTCAGGAAATGCAAGTGGATACAGAGCCCTTTCCAATGAACGTGATCGACTTTGAGGGCAAGAAAGTCCTGGTTCGGCCAAACACGGCCGATAAAGGCAAAGGCAAAGAGGCAATCATCGGCAATTCTAAAAAGGCCGATGAGGATCATAAAGTTTCTTGCAGGAAAGTGGTAGCCGAGAAGACTCCCGATGAAGGGGAGACCCTAAAGGTGACCATCACAGCCTCCAGTACTGGGGGGCAAGCGCAGACAGGGAGACAGATGCAGGAACCCGTGCTGCGTATCCCGGACGGTCCGGCACGTAGGCGCGGACGGTCTGGGACCCCACCGGACGGTCCGGAGAGCTCCGGTGGACGGTCCGGCCGTACTCAGGACTTACAACGGCCACGCACTTTCAAACCACGACGACCAGAGATTGGTACGTGGAAAACAAATACATTCAAGGCAGCTGGTCGGTTGGTTAAAGCCGGCCCAACTTTTGATCAATTATTGTCTAAATACGTAAAAAAGAAGGCCGGCCCCAGTGACCGGCCAGCAAAGCGACCCCGCTCACCCATTCATGAGCAGCGCCAGGTCAGGCCGATTGGACCACCCCACCAATCGGAAGAAATGAAAGGTCATACTATACAAGTGTGACCTAACTTACCTGCATGGACACCTCCACCTCCATATCCACCTATGCCATATCCATACACATATTTACCTCCGCCATATGTCCCAAATCAAATGTGGGGCATGCCACCATATCCATTTGGGATGCCACAGTACCCCGCCTGGGGGGCACCCCAAACATCTGTTTTTGACAGGTTGACGCCACCGGTACAAGACCGATTGAGCACTGCTCAATCCGGTCACTAGGCACAAACCCAACAGGATTGCCGGACTACTTGGCCTTCAAGGCCGACCAATCCGGCAGGGGGGCATATGCCTGTAGCAACTCAAAGAACAACAAAAAAGGACATCATCAAAATAGGTACTGCAGATGTTGTCATACAGGGAGACAATAAAGGGCCGATGATTTTCGGCGAATCGGCCAACACAACCGAAAAGGATACGGCTACCATCAAAACAGCCGATCCAAAATACTCCATGCCTCGATGGTGCCCAGCGGGATTGACACGATCCCAAAATAGAAAATTACAGCGCCTAAGAGCAAAGGAGAGCCAGGAGAAGGAGGCGGAAAAGACATTTAATGACACACATCCACTATACCCGCCACCGCAAAAGAAATGGAGACCGAAGGCCGTTGAGAAAAACAAACGGCCACAGAAATAGAAAGTCAACCTGCACCAGGTGCGGACCGTCCGGCCCCCACGCACGGACCGTCCGCCGTTCACCAGGAAGCCTCTGGACAACCTGCACCAGGCGCGGACCGTCCGGCCCCCGCGTGCGGACAGTCCGCCGTTCACCAGGAAGCCTCCAACGACACGACAACATCAATGGAAGAGGACGACCTGCTAGGAGAAGACCTGGTCGACTACGAGGCTTCTCCAGAACGCCCAGGTATGGATGTAAATATTATTACATTTTCTACCGATTGTACTATCATCGGCGACGATGAACCTGTTGTTGCACAGTTTGATTTTGGTCCTAAAGAAGCCGCCTTTACTAAACCAAAGGAATTGGTAAATCATTTAAAGCCGCTCTTCGTGCGCGGTCACATTGATGGAATACCGATTGCTAAGATGTTGGTAGATGGAGGGGCGGCTGTAAATCTAATGCTTTATTCATTATACAGAGAATTAGGAAAACAAGATGACGAACTTGTCAAAACCAATATGACCCTCAGCGGTGTTGGGGATAGTTCGATTAAAGCTAGGGGAGTCACGTCCGTTGAATTAACCATCGGGACTAAGACCCTTGCTGCTGCATTCTTCGTCGCTGATGTAGAAGGAAATTACAGTTTAATTCTAGGCAGAGATTGGATTCATGCCAATCAATGTATACCTTCTACGTTACATCAAATGTTAATACAATGGGTAGGCGATGATATAGAACAAGTACATGCTGATGTATCGGCCTGCATCGCTGTGGCCGATGCTCCTGTACTCTGGACTTATGAGACTGCTACATGTCTCACAGGAGTAGATTTTTCTGATTATCAGTTCATAAGTATAGATAAGAAAGGTTTCATTCCTGTAATGCTAGAGCCGATGGAGAATCGGCTAAATCCTAAATAAAGTTTAAATGATGAATACACACAAAGTTCATGAGTCGTTGATCACGGACAATTCGGCTCTCAAAGCCGGATGGTCCGGTCTTTCACAAAACAGTTCGGACTTTAAGACCGAACATCTACCACAGCGAAAAGATAGTATTACGGATGATCCGGTCCCCGAGACCGGAAAGTCCGTCATCACACAAAGATCATCTGATTCCTCTGTGGGGGACATGATAGAGGAATTCAGAGATCTTGATAAACTAGGACAGGGGTTTACATCGGCTGGTCCTTTGGAGGAGATTGACATAGGAAATGGTAAAACTCCAAGGCCGACTTTTGTAAACAAGACCCTGGAGACCGATTCTAGAAATGAGATGATCGGTCTATTGAAGGAATATTCAGATTGTTTTGCTTGGAATTACACTGAAATGCCTGGACTAAGCCGAGAGATTGTCGAACATCGGCTGCCTATTAAGTATGGTTTCAGACCTTTCAAGCAGAAAGCTAGAACATTTCGTCCAGATCTTCTCCCACGAATCAAGGACGAAATCCACCGGCTGCTAGAAGCTAATTTTATTAGACCTTGCAGATACGCAGAGTGGGTCTCCAATATTGTGCCGGTGGAGAAGAAGGAGTTAGGTAAGCTTAGAGTATGCATTGATTTTCGTAATTTAAATAAAGCAACTCCTAAAGATGAATATCTCATGCCCATAGCCGACACATTAATCAATAATGCATCAGGAAATAGAATTATTAGCTTCCTTGATGGTAATGCCGGATATAATCAGATTTTCATAGCCGAAGAAGATGCGTCTAAAACGGCCTTTATATGTCCAGGCTTCATTGGTTTATTTGAATGGGTTGTCATGACATTCGGTCTTAAAAATGCTGGTGCTACTTATCAGAGGGCTATGAATCTGATCTTCCATGAGTTGTTAGGAAACACTGTGGAAGTCTACATTGATGATATTGTAGTCAAATCGGCTGAGTTTAGTTCTCATATAGCTGATTTGCGCAAAGCCTTTGATAAAATGCGGTATGGTTTGAAAATGAACCCACGTAAGTGTGCTTTTGGAGTGTCGGCTGGTAAGTTTTTAGGATTTGTCATCTATGAACATGGTATAGAAATAGATCCTGACCGAATCAAGTCTATTCGGAATGTGGGGCCTCTGACTTGTAAGGTCGAAGTGCGGAGGTTTCTCGGCAAGGTGAATTATTTACGAAGGTTTATTTCTAACCTAGCCGGGAAGATTGATGCCTTCACCCCTATCCTTCGGCTTAAGAATGATGCTGAATTCACTTGGGGGCAGAGCAGCAGGAAGCATTTGATCTCATTAAAAAATACCTGTCTTCGGCTCCCATGTTAAAAGCACCACAAGTAGGAGTGCCATTCAGATTATACATTGCAGCTGAAGACAAGGTTATTGGGGCTGTTCTGACACAAGAAATTGAGGGGAAGGAGCATGTGGTGACATATCTAAGCCGAAGATTGGTGGATGCTGAAACAAGGTACACTTTTATTGAAAAGTTATGCTTATGCTTGTTTTATGCATGCACCAAATGTAGATGTTATTTACTGTCTAGTCATTGCACTGTTTCTGGTCAAGCCGATGTAATCAAATACATGTTGCATAACCCAATTATGAGTGGTAGAATTGGTAAGTGGGCTTATGCACTCATAGAATATGACTTGGCCTATGAACCATTGAAATCTATGAAAGGCCAAGTCGTAGCGGATTTTATTGTAGAACATCGGGTTAATGATATTCATGAACTAGACATGTCATACCTCACTATTACTCCTTGGACTTTATATTTTGATGGATCGGTTTGCAATGAAGGGCAAGGAATTGGCATTGTGCTTGTTTCACCAAGTAATGTCTCCTTTGACTTCTCTAGCCGATTAAAAACTTATTGCACTAATAATCAAGCCGAATATGAGGCCCTCCTATTCGGCTTAGAACTTTTAAATGGTATGGGAGTAAAACATGTGAAGGTATTTGGTGATTCTCAGCTGGTTGTCCAACAAGTGTTAGAAGAATATCAATGTTTTGATAGTACTCTAAATAGTTACCTTGAAAAATGTTGGAGCATAATCCATTCTTTTGACGAATTCAGTATTCGACATATCTCTAGAGTTGAGAATCATAGAGCTAACGATTTGGCACAAGATGCATCAGGTTATCGGATAAAGAGAGGGAAATTTCACAAAACTGAAATTCCGATAACCAGTGCAGAGCCAAATTCCCAGGTCGTGGACCGTCCGCGTGACGACGCCGGACTGTCCGGGGTTTCCAGAAATGTTCTTTTAATCGATTCGGCTGACAATGAAGCCGATGTAAGTGATTGGAGAACACCTATACTTAATTATTTACGAAATCCCAATATTAGGACAGATAAGAACATTCGCCGAACAGCTTTCAAGTATGTTTTGATGAGTGATGAACTTTACCGCCGAACAGTCAGTGACGTCCTGCTGAAGTGCTTGGGCCCAGATGATGCTATATTAGCCATGGCCGAAGTACATGAAGGAATTTGTGGTACTCATCAATCGGCTCCAAAGATGAAGTGGTTGTTGCGAAGGTCTGGTTTTTATTGGCCTAGTATGATAGCTGATTGTTTCAAGTACTACAAGGGATGCCAAGTGTGTCAAAAATTCGGCGACCTACAGTTGGTCCCTGCAGCCGAATTGCATCCTATCATCAAGCCTTGGCCATTTAGAGGATGGGGATTAGACTTTATTGGAGAAATTTATCCTTCATCATCAAAGGGGCATCGGTTTGTGTTAGTTGCCACTGACTATTTCACCAAATGGACTGAAGCCGTTGCTCTGAAAAACATGACGCACAAGGAGGTAATTGAGTTCATAACTTAGCATATTATTCATAGATTCGGCATTCCCCAGACCATGACTACAGATCAAGGGACTTCTTTTATGTCAAAGGAGGTACGTGAATTTGCTGAATTATACAGAATTAAGCTGCTTAATTCATCTCCATATTATGCTCAGGCCAATGGACAGGCCGAGTCTAGTAATAGGACATTGGTTAATTTGATAAAAAAGAAGATATCTGATAATCCTAAACATTGGCATAAGATTTTGTCCGAAGCTTTATGGGCTCATAGAATATCTAAACATAGTGCTACTAAAGTATCTCCTTTTGAGCTTGTCTATGGGCAGGAAGCAGTATTGCCTGTGGAAATAAGTTTGAATGCTGTCAGGTTCGCCAGACAAAATGATTTAACTGTCACTGATTATTATAATTCAATGATGGATAATATTGATGAGGTGACCGACAAGAGGGTGATAGCTTTGGGAGCAATAGAAAAGGACAAGATTATGGTAGCCAGGGCCTACAACAAGAAGGTCAAAGCAAAGTCATTTCAAATAGGAGATCTGGTGTGGAAGACCATCTTACCTCTAAGGAATAAAGACCGGAAGTTTGGAAAATGGTCGCCAAGCTGGGAGGGTCCTTATAAAGTAAAACAGGTGATGTCTGGCAACGCCTATTTGCTACAAACACTACAAGGCAAGGATTTGCCTAAGGCTTTGAATGGGTGTTTACTTAAACAGTACCATCCTAGTATGTGGCAAGATGCCTAAGAGAACCGATGTGAGCACATCGAGTTAGTTGCTTTTGGTTCGCCCAGCTCCACCAAAAGGCAGGGGGGCATATGTTTGAACCATAATTGAGCCTGCGGACGGTCCGGCCCTGAGGCCGGACGGTCCGCGGTCCGGACAGTCCGCGCCTGGGGGCCGGACGGTCCGCACGTGCGCAGAACAGATTAGGGTTCCGAGTTTTGTGTTACGGTTGTTAGCTAAAATCACGGGAAAAGCTCGGAGATTAGTTTGTAAAGGGTCCAGCCCCCCTCCTCTATAAATAGAGAGGTATACGGCCGATTTGTAAGGAACAATCGAATCAATACAACTTCTATTTTGCATTTTATCTTAGGAGTAGTTCTAGTTTAGCCCTAGTTTAGCCTTCCAATCCCCAAATTCTCCGCCTCTCCTCGACTCTACGTCGATTAGAGGAGTCTAGGTCGGCCTGCCCGAGCCTAGACAACTCCTAGGATCTCTCCTCCCCGACGGGGTCCCTCCCGGGAGCGAGATCTAGGCGCTGCCGGCGATCATCCGCCGCCCCTGCGTACGCGCGGACCGTCCGGCCCTAGGGCGCGGACCTTCCGACCGTCAGGCAGGGAACCCGGGCTCCTGCACCAGGTCGCGGACCGTCCGGCCCTGTGCCGCGGACCATCCGCGCCTGACTAGAGAGCACCGCCGCCTCACGCCAGGTCGCGGACCGTCCGGCCCTGTGCCGCGGACCGTCCGCGCCTGACCAGAGAGCACCGCCGCTGGTTCTCTTGAGTAATTGGCGCCTCCAAAAAGGTGTCAACAATGATGAATCATATGATACTTCTTTTAATTCAGCACATTCTTTGATAGGGGACGAATTTGCATGAGGTGTTATGAACTGCAGGCGGAGCGAGCAGTGGGATGCACTGTACTACAATACTTGGACGATTTTTTGTGATGGATGTTGAGCTTTTACTTTAGCTTAATCAATCTTGTAGTTTTTTTAATGTTATCTTTATCGTCCACTTCATCTCCATCGTGTTTCACAAGATGGAGCCGCCAAACTCCCGTTCGGTTTTGTGTAGAACTTCACGCTCCTTCCTGTTCTAGATCCTTCTATCCTTATCTAGACGATGGTGTCTGGCAACAACGATAGCCCATCATCGATCCGGACGAGCAGCCACAAATCCCCCTCAACAAGTTATGTGTCGTCGCCTCGCACGGACACCTAACTAGTATACAGATGACGCGGCTAAAGTAAATAATTAGCCACGTAACCACAATACTAGTGTGATTTGACTCGCAATCAATTAATTAGATCAATCACAATTAATACTTAATACGAGAATAATTGCTTACCAAAATAGGTCGGCACAATATCGTCGCCCGCGTCCATTGCCTGGCTCGGCCCAGCAAGACGAGGCGAGGCGAGCAAGGGTGTCCCTTTTCCTCTCCTTAATAGTTTTAATTAGATAAAGACAACTCAACTATTTAAGTTGATCTTACTCTATCTGAAATAGCAAGGTGTTACTAAAGTTATCATCATATCATACATGTGTGAGTGGGCTTTGGACCGGCCCGAATTCTCTAACAAAAATTAAATCGTGAGATCAGATCGGTGGGGTGAAGATGATGACAAAAGACGGAGTGAACATTCAGTTTCATGCACAGGATCATCATCGTATGGCAGTTTGATAATCCGTCTCTAGGCAGTATATATAAAGATCAAGTAAGCCTATGAAACCCGCCTTTTGTCTGAGTACAAGTCCACGAGATTTGCAAGTTGACCGTTCAGGAGATCTGCTGCGGAGGACAGAAAAGTGTACTCCTCCAAACTTGAGTGAACATGTTTCAGATCGCCGCAGCTGTGTGCTCCAATCGTGATTTGCAGACTTGAACTTAAGTGTCGTGTGCAGAGGGATGCATTATTATTCGATGCTTCAGACGTTCTGTTTGGAGAAGCCAGGCAAGACGCCGTCTTCCTGGATACCTAGCGTCTTGTCCTTGAAGACCGCGACGCCGCCCTTCTCTGAAACACATTGAACCGAAAGGCAGCCAGGTAGATGAGATAGTCGGAATTTCGGACGTAAAATCCCACGAACTAAGCGACTATCGTCTATGACCCCAAGCATGTGTTTGTATAGGCTGATCTATATATAATCAACTAGCTGCACTCACTTGACAGTCGATGGGCGTGCTCCGGTGCTAGCCGCGCCGCGAAGCCGATGCTGCTGTAGTGGTAGAGCAGCGCGGCCTTCGCCTCCGCCGTGCTGCAACGAAGCGAAGGGGTAGGTCAGTGCTGGCGAGGTCCCCGGACGTATGGGGCCGCATAGGACTAATGCAGGCACGTACGGACGTGGTCAGAGCGACCGACCTTCCGAGGACGGAAGCCAGCAGGCGGAGGTCGTAGTCCACGGAATCAACGTAGTCGGCGCGGCTGACGAAGACAATGTAGGCGCCGGGGCCGGATGGAGCCAAGGTCGAGGACATTGCCGCCGGCGAGAAGATGAGGAGCAGTAGCAGTGGTAGCACAGCTGTGTGAGCGATCTTCATATGGCCTTGTGTTCTGATGCAGGGCGGAGGCTTCACCTGCTTAACGAGGGCACTTCCTTCGCACTTATATTGGGTTGGTAGTACTCGGTTACAAATCACAGATTTATTTCGTCTGGTTCATAACATTCATAAATGCAAGCGTTTGAACTGCTAATCTCATAGAACTATCCGTTACTGCTAACTTTTACACAGGAGCTGCTAGAATTGTTAAATAAATCGGCAAATTTCTTGTCGCCAAGATAGTCAGATTCCTCATAAGTTCAAATTGAAGCTAGCACGTGATAGACAGCAGCGACAGTAGATATATCTCTGCTACTCTATATGAACATATTGTAGGCGTCGACAGTAGTGCACCACGGTTCTGCCCGTGATCGTCCTCCCCCACCCGCCCCGCCATCAGCGTCCCATTTTGCTCGGTCGACAACGCGCCGCCACCGATCAACACCCGCGCATCCTGCAGCCCCGTGTCCCTACACGCCCTCCACTCCCCCCCCCCCAAAACCTCCCACTGCGCCGTAGCCGCCATCAGCGCCTTCGCAGAATCCGCTGTCCACTCGCCTGCGCGGACTCTGACCTCGAAGTCTAGGGGCGGGGTCACAGTCTTGGCGGCGCCGAGTACGGGGACCGGTCCACGACCTAGATCTCGATCTCCCTTTTCTCTGTCGTGCCGACTTCGCCTCCATGGGTCGGGTGCCTCACCTTCGTCAAGCTCAAGGGCCTCGACCCCATCGTGGCGGACACATCTCCCATCAACATCACGGTAAGTCGGTAACCCTAGCCTCGCCCTCGTCCTTGCCCTCGCGAGCCGACAAGCCGGATCTCAGGCTTCGAGGTTTGCTCGGTCGTCGATTGATTTTAGTTCCCCGGATGCGCATGCGGATCTCCCTGCCCGACCACAGACCTCCCCACCCGCGCCCTAAATTGCTTGGGAATTTTTTTTCCTTATCTGGAACCCCTATTGTTTCGAGACTCTTTTCACAGAATTCCTCAAGAGACTTACTGGTAGGGTAGTTGAGTATCTATTTGAAGAGATGTATAATATCAAATCCTTCCCGAGCTGAAGCTTCTGAAATCATCAGTAAGGAGGTTACCCCTATAGTTGTTCATTTGATTTGTCTAATCAATAAATTGTGCATGTACTGATGGTTGTCTTCCTGGCAGAGGCACTTTGTTTCCGATTGTTGGATTATGAAGAAAATGTGCGGATGGGAGTGGTGGCTGCACTTTGTGATGTAGCTACCCATTCTCCCGATGTTATTCCAATAATTGTTACATTAGTTAGAGTAGTAGCAGAGTGTGTCTGCGATAAATCGATTGGTTTTTTCCTTTGCTATTCTCCACATGCTTCTGTTTTCCTTGTTTGTTTTCATTTGTATGATTACTTCAAGTATGTGTATTCTTGTTAAAAAATTGCAGTAGGCTATGAAGTGCTATACCATGGAACATGAACTAGGTAGGTCCCTTCTCATCTTAGGGTTAGGGTTTTGGGATGGGAAATTTTTTGGGTTTTCTAATTTTGCTTTCTAATCAAGCAATTTCCTTGCTTCTAATTGTTTATGCGTACTTAATTTCTCGAAATTGGCTTTGGTTGCTCTTAATTTGGACTTATAAATGGAGGTGACTATAGTATATTTCAGTGAGAGCTACCATCTTGGGCAAGAGTTGTACTAGCCCCTCTTCTCATCCTCCTGTTTGAAAGGGATATGAAAGGATTGTAGTTGGTGAGAACTCACGTGACAATGATCTTGAGGTAAGATGATAAAATACAATTCACGACCTATTTATTTTTCTCTTTCCATACTTGAAATCAATGTCTCTTTGGTAGTGAATCATGTGAGAACTAAAGAACTTACAAACATCTGAGCCCCTGGAAAGGATGGAAATTTCCATTGGTCTCCACATTGATTGGTGTGTTTTTCTGCTCTTTTACTGATATATCATGAGAGATGGTGTTTCTTTTCTGTAAAAGAAACACAATACTATTATACTGCAGCGTTTGATCAATTGGATAAATGACCACTATAACTTGTATCAGCCATGCAAGTTCTAGAACCCATTAAATATCCTCACGGTAATGTTGCTTTTTAAAAGGTTTTGTGGGGGTTATTGACAATATTGGGCACACTAAATCTCTAAACCAAATGGAGATCCTGCAGCCTAGGGTAGAATGCAACATTTTAATTCTAAATGAATGTTTTGCAGCTAATTGCAGGATGGCTTTTTTTAGAAAATTAGAGGTACGAATCATGTCAAGCAGTTTTTTCCGTTTGGTATTTTGCGAAGGTACATGTTGATCACATTATTTGGATATATTTCTTGTGTTCTTGTTGTAAATGAACCTCTCATGATACCAGAGGTCATGCCGGGACTTGTATGTCTCCTAGAAATTTTTCTTTAGATTATGTGTCCATCATTTGAGTAGAATAAAATAGGTGAACTTACTGGTATTATTTCATTGTGTTCTCCCTGCTTCCATTTGAAAATATAAATTACCTGATGATTGTAATTCACTAGGATTTTCCTCTTAAAAAGGCAGTGTTTATTCCTTAATCATGAATTGTTTCTCATTCACATTGGAGTAGCGTTTTGTGCTCAATAAAATGGTCTGGCATCTAATTATTTGCTGACTGTATAACTGTTGGTTGGTATGATGCCAATTTGCTGAACTCGCTTGCTTTGTTAGTAAATGGTTCATGAAATCTATACAAATACAAATAGATGCAAAGCTCTTGATAGAAAATCTATTTCTCAAACAAAGGAGCATTATTTTAGATGAGGCAATGTGGAGTGGACTGGATCCGTGCTGGAGAGCGAAGCAAATTGAGGGAGGACAAGTGGTGGAGAAATAAGGCTTAGTAATGATAATTAAGTAACAATTTGAAAAATACAAGTGAAGCATATCAAATTCTCTAAAATAAAATAACAGTACAGCTTGAATGGATATAAATTATCACTGAATTGGCCATTTACAATATGCATATCGTACAGATTTCACAGATTAAAGAGTTTGGAGTCTTCAAAGCTTGTATCTCAGTGTTTGAACACTGAATGGACAGCTACCATAGGGCAAAGTGAAGAAGAAACAGAAGAGTTGAGCAAGATCACACTAGAGAATAAGGATATTCAGCTTCATATCAATATAAGAGGTGAAGAGTTTTTGCTCTTTTAGTGAATGATTTCTTGCTCTGATGCAATTTTGTGACAATTTTATTCTTTCAACAGAAGAATCTCGGAGTTCTTCACAACAAGGGAACTTTGACACAGAAGGTACCAGCTCCAGTGAGATTAGTTTACAGCAATGTTCATGTATGGTTCTCAGGTTGAGTTTTCCATTTTATTTATGTAGCCATATATTTTACAGTAATATGTGCTCCATAATGACAGAACAACTGATATGTTTTAGTGTTTAGGTTGCTTCAGAAAAGATGCTTGAGAAACTAAAACATAAATCTGGAAGATGTGAGCCTGCTTTAGAAAAGGCTACTGTGGAACTGGAGCATGGTATAGACGGTTTGAAGTACATTGTTTGCCTTGATCCATGACAGGTCTATTCTATGCTACTTGCATGTTGCCTTTGTTAGTACTATTGAATTTTTGCATTTCATTTCTAACATGTTCAAGCTAATGCCCATGCTTCTCCTTTTTTGGACATGGATATAGTCCTTTTCTCCCTTTATGTTTAAGCCTCTGCAACTTGGTCTGTTTGTGCCAAAAAAACTTGGTTTGTTGTGCAAAAAACTTCATGTTTATACCGTCCCGCACTATTGTGGCCGACAATGCCTGCCCGCTCAGCCGCCACTATAGCTTCATCAAGATCCTAGACCCCGACACCATGATGCACTGATCTGAATTTTGTTTTTTTGTGTGTGCTAATCTCCTATGTCCAAACCTTTATGTAATTTGGTCATCTGGTTTATTGTCACTATGTTCGCCCATTGGCATGTTAATAAACACTTTGTATCGTCTATTTATGCTATTATGCATCCTCTGGACAGGTTGTTGTGCTGCCATAACATGATTAGTAAGTTTTACTTTTCCTTCTTATTGCTTAAGCGATCTTCTAATGGTAGAAACTATATGCATCCTCATAGAATAGTTGGGTTGTATTATCCTGTGATCTAATATTAGATGAAGAGTTAAAAACCTACAAATGATGGTATATTGCCATGTAAGACCTATATGTTTGTGTATCTTTGTGTTATGCACTACATGTTTACTTGAAAAATGCGAGCATGACGATTCTTTCATAGGAGTGAGTGTGTGTGTGTTGTGAGGCATTCTATAAGGTGTAATTTTTTTTATAGAAAAACAATTGTAATTAGGCAGAACCACACATTTTGTTGAACTTACTAAAAGCATAATAAAAAGCTTTAAAGAGTGGCTTTGTTATCCTTAAACGCAAGCAAGAGAAAACAAAAAAACAATATTGGCTCACAGAAATCCACTCTTTCATCAGTGATTTAATATTTGCTTATATATGGAAAACCAGTCATGGCCAACATAATCAATATAGTAAAGTCCTAGGTTCAAATATTCCTTTTCTAAAGAATCAGTGAGGTTTTTGGATAATCTCAGGGTGCCATACGCTGAGTTTTCTTCAGATGATTCTGCATGTAGAAAACATAAAACAGTTTGAAGTTGTGCAATCGTTCACATGACTAGCAATTTTTATCCCTAAACTGGAACCTATTATGTTGGTTAAAATTTGGTTATTCTTGGATTCAAAATAACACGATGAGATGTGCTCTTGCAGATAAGCTATGATCTGTTTCTGACACATTTTTTACTAATGGCTTCAAGGAAACGACACAAGATTGGTGAGGTGATCGCCAAATCTTGCTTGGAGAAAGGGATCTCCAAAGTTGTCCTAGATCGAGGCAGATTCCTCTACCATGGTGCATAAAAGCTCTTGTTGATTCTGCTAGAGAGCACGTGCTTGAATTCTGAATCCGTCCAAATGTGTGTTCGTATATATCTTCAGGATCACCTATAATCTTTTCCCTTTTTTCTTTAACTCCGTATGTCGAGCAGGGTTGTTTACATCTTGCTTTCGTTTCTGTTCTTCAATATTTCAGGCATAAATGACAGAACTCGGTGCTAAAAGCAGTTCTGCATGTTGTCCACCCCAAGGACGATGGCTTGATAGGATGGCCTTCCATTTGGTGCAGATGATATTGTGCTCTGATGCTTAAGAGTGAGTCGTAGGGTTCATGGGCTCTCTCCAGTTTGATAGAGTGCTTAACTTGAGTAGATTAGGCGGTGGCAGGGATTCCGTTGTGCTGATTAGTTTCTTGGGAGAGTAAGGCACTTACATTGTTCTCGATTAGCAACGCGTATACCCCATCGCTCCTTGTCGTAGGCCTTACAGCTCGTGCTTCGGCTTTCATGCAACCCCCCCCCCCTCCTTGCTTCGATTAGCAACACATGAGTAGAATTATTTCTGTAGTTTTTGGTAGATGATGCTTTATAGTAGTAGAGATTAGATGTTAGAAAAGAATATTTTAGATATTGAGGTCGATGATTATCTTGTTCGTTTTCATGTATCCGTTTTGCACTAACATTTTATTGAGTAATTTGTATATCATCGCGACATTGCACTATGTAGTGGTGAAGTAGTTAGATTAAAATAATAAAATTTATGTATGATAAAATCACAAACTGATTACGAAACCTTTCCTTTTTTACAGTGTATCACATTTGTACATAAATTATCTTGGTATTATATATAAGTTATCTTTATATTATATATTCCCGTTGCAACGTACGGGCACTAACCTAGTAAGAGTACAAGGACTAGTTTGGCAATCTATTTTTCATTTTCTCAAAGAAAAATAGTTTATTTCTCATTGAAAATAGAAATCCTTTAGGTCTAGTTTGTTTCGTTGGAATTGAATTCTATTCTAATAATTATAATTTAGACAAAACTAATTAAGTTAATATATTTATTTATGTAATATATTTGTATGTTATCCTAAATCGTATCAGATAGATAGTTATACACTGCATTTATGTTATAGAGAAACAAGTATAAGAGTGTGCTATAAATTGTATATTAGAAAAGTAACATGTAAATCTATAAAATTAATTTTCATCTCTCGCCCCCATGAATTTGAGATAAGCTTATATATACACTTTGGAAAGTTGTGGAATATCACATTCTAAAAAAATAGCCTATTGCATTAGCTAAATTTTAATTCCTCAAAATGAAGAGAAACAAACGGACCCTTAAAAAAATAGAGTTATCAAACTAGTTCTAAGATTATTCCAGAGATAGCTAGTCTTCCATTCGTTGACCAAAGGTTGCAGCCAAAATACACCAGCTCGGTTGTCTCAACATCCAACAAACCAAACTAAACAGTACCAAGATATTATATGGTTGTTCATTGTGACCCGTGAACTCCCACTTGGCATTAGTGACTACTAAATTACTAATATATTGTTCGACGTCACGTTAATCATATTTGATGGTATAGTGTAACAATGTATGACACGCGAAGGTCTAGTGATAAGACACTCTGATGGACCCTCCCAAAAAAAAATTAAATTAAAGTGGAATCTCACCACAAAAATAAATTTAAAATTAAAGTGGACATATGATCCACGTATAATAGATATTAAATTGCATATGTTGTACTTTATTGCATATGTTGCACTTTATCCTAGCCAAAAAGTCTGTGAAAGATATGAATTGAAAAGGAAATACGTCTCTTTTTTATAGCTTGCTCGGCCAATTGTCCTCTTTCAGCTAGCGAGGTGGTACTGTTGTGCTACCTACGGCTTTGTGTTGTGTTGGGCTTTGATGTCTTCTGATGATCCACTTAGGAATCCACCAAACAAATTGAAATCAGATTTGAACCAATTTAAACTTTGTAAACTCACCCAACCAAATCACTCCCACACTCATAACCTTCACTAAAATCCACCAAACAAATTGAAATCGGATTTAACACACCATCAAAACTAACGGTTTAAATCGTTGAATAATTCACTCTCTTACTCATTCAAATCCCTCACCCTCACCAGCGACCCGCTGCCCTTAGCCTCACCCTCCCTCACGTCCCTATCCCCCCACACACACTCACTTTACCGCCGCTTGCAACCCCTCCCATTGCATTATCGTCGACAACTCCACGTCTCTACCCCCCCCCCCCCCCCCCCCCCACCCACCCACCCACACACACACTCACTTCACCGCCGCTTGCAACCCCTCCCATTGCATTATCGTCGACAACTCCTCGTTTCCATGAGATAGTAGCATTAGCACGGTTCATAACTATATGTCAGTAGTAGTAGTCAAACTGTCTTTGTGCTAGTTAGTAGTCTTGCTGGATGTTTTTGATGGATGTAAAATTGTTGGCTTACTAGATGTTTTGATAGACACAATGTAAAATTATTGAAGTGGAATTTAAATTAATTTATTAAAGTGGAAGTCCGTGTTTTGATACTCTTATATTGACTTCAATCCATATGTGTTGAAATTAATTGAAGTGTAAATTAATTTAAATTCCACTTCAATAAACATGGGATTAATGTGAATGCGAGTATCCAAATAAGACCTAAGGATTGTCATAATGATTGAACAACAAAGCAGTTGACTTCTGTGCCCGCATGGGTTGGGTACCATGGCAGCTGATTTGCTGAGTTAAGACTACCTATAGACTACAGTAACAAAAACGACCTGCAAGCCGGCAGGCTGCAGCCCACTTCCACAAACTATGGAGCACGAACATTACTGATGGCAATATATACACACTGGTATGTACAGCTTCAGCGCTGGAGTCTGAAGAATCACAACTCAAAACCACCATTCAGTTGAACAGATAACGACGGCCTTCCAATGTTATTAAGAGGTGTTTCCAAGGTGATTACCACTCCAGAACTGCCCACTTGACCATTCCACTTTGATCGTCCAATCTGCCATGTAGAGAGTATGTCAGTATGTCACATCCAAACTATAATCCTAGAAAGAACCAATCAGAAATGTTAGCTAGAGCTTACAGATAGAGCAGTATAAGCTGATGGATGCCGCGAGCAAGAGAGGCCACACATCAGATTCAATTCCTCTTTCAATGAATGGACAACTTCTGCACGTACCCCAGGATCACTTCCTCCAAACGTAGGGCACACACTATCAATAGAGCACCGAGAACAAGGGTGTTACAACAGAGAGATAAGGATTCAAAGAAACCAACAACAAAGAAAGACTATTCATAGAAAAACTCGGCCGAGAAGGGAAAGATCGCCCTCCGGTATTATATTAAGAATTGACCAAAACATGGTCCCACCAAGAAAATCTCCGAACTCTAGCCCATCACTAGCGGGCGTGCAACGGTCCAGCCAGAGGGTGACGAGCAGGACCTAACCCGGGAGTGGGCGGGGCACGGCGAGGGGATCTTTTTAACCAAGCCCGAAATTGGCCCCCGGGACATAGAGATGCTACTCGGAAGCCTTAACCATTACGCTAGAAGCCCTTTCGCATACAAGACTATTCATGAACAATGAGATCATCATCTGCCAACAGTTACCTAACATACAGTATTTATCAAGCATTGTCATTTGAAATTCTAATGCAACAAGCACAACTTTTAGCACAACATGAGCAAGGATGGGAAGAAGAAATAATCATGTTCAAGCCAAGTTACTAAAAAGAAATATGTCTATAGGTCCCTATAATTGCCACCGCCTTCTATTATTGCCGCCACATTCTATTAACATAATACTGCGAGGCGAGGGTGGTCTTTCCCTTCCCGACCGAGTTTTTTTAAGGCCCATATAATATCGATAACTGTTTTGCAATGATACTTGTCATCTAACTTGATGTTTCTGTAATCCAAACACCTCTTTATTGTATGGATAATACTGATATCAGAACTTAAATATCTGCCAAACATAAATGCTACGACGTCGTCCATATGTTTTCAGAAAACTACCTGACTTGTATACTGGGTCTCACCATAAGACCAGATCTTTTCCATGCCAAGGCTTGAGTAACTCCTAACGAAACAGACTTGTCAGGCCATTGAAACATAGGAGTAAACCTTGTGCCACGCTTATTCTTCAAAGAGAAGAGGAAACAAGAATCAGATTGAACTCATATGCTATTTGAACATGGGAAACATCATAAAATTGATGATAAGACAATATATAGCAACTATTGGTCACACACGATTAATACATATATTACCATTGTTTAATGCCTCACTATGTACTAGCACAGTTTGCTTAGAAATACTAGGGCCTGCAACCTGGCAGGCTAATATAATGTTGCTATGGACTTACTTAAAGAGCACGTAAACTAAATTTTACACCACAACTGGTCAACATAGGGAACTAAACTGAAAATACTAACCTTGCAAGAAAAGCTCACTCTTGTTTCTCCAGGATATTTTCCTTGAGCTTGAAGCAACCCACCAAATAACGGAAGAAAACCACTGGCTGATATCCCCTCACCAGCAACATATGTTAGTTGCCCATTAGGGAATTGCAAATCCATAAACGACTGCAATAAAGGTAGTGTTATTAATACTCAGCTTCATATGCACGAGCAAAATGCAAGGAAATTTAACTGGGATCACTGAAGACTATGCTTATTGATAATTTTGAAAGCATTGCGGCAGCATTATAAATGAACACAATCTCAGAAAACAGGTCGGCTACTATACTAATTCCCAGATACAGAAAAGAAACTGATACGCTAAAGCCATCAGCTCAAATGGAAGTTCAAGTGCTTATCTCTCAGACTACCAGGGAAAAGGTAAGCTTACAATTGAAGAATCATGACAAAATCTATCCTTTAACTGCATAACTACAATACAAAGCAATACAACGAAAAGCTCTCCTGAAAGTTCATTGAGTCAGTTATTTTAATCTTAATAGATTCACTGATTTCTGGCAACTACAAATAACATAAAATGTACCCTTATAATCAGGTAAAAGTAAAAAAACGACACAAATTTCACTTAATCTATGATATTAAAATATCTAACATCATTGAAGAGGATGATGAATGAGACTTACACAAGCTATTGGATTGAGACACATCATTGACATCATCAACCATCTCCTATGTTTTGACCATATAGCTGGACAGAGTGAATGGACACCATTCTGTAATGGAATAACAAGTTTATAGTAATGTAAAAGGACAAAATATCAGAAATACAGAATGACAGATGCACATTTATACATAACAGAAGCTACTAGTTAAGGGACCGTAGGCTGCTGTTTGCAGGTTAAATTTAAGAGAGTGCCGTAGCTATTCCATTAGCTTTGGGGTCACCAAAATAATGATTATTTTGGGACAAAAAAGGGTGCCTTTCAAGCTTTTAAAAACAGATACCTTATTTTAACTACAAAGTAAGAAGATACTACCTGAAATATATGGTGTGACGCAATAGAAAAAATGACCTACAAGCCCACATAAACTCATATATAGCAGATCTATCAGTAACGTCTTTGTGCATTATATGCATTGCAATAGGCTAGCACATAATAACCTAGATAGATTTGTAAGCTGTAAATCAAGGTAAACCTGGCCTATAGTTTAATCTTTAGTAAATAATAAAGATATAACATTGCACATATAAACGAGTGTTATATTTAATGATAATAAAATAACAAAGAAAGCATGAAACAAGTGTAATTCAAACTAGTTGATAAACCATTACAGGAAGTTTGATAAACCTACGTGTTCAGTTCAATCTGGCAGGCCATTAACATGATGGAGGATCACACTATGTACCATTAAACTTCTATGTTTTTGTTGCTTTCGTGTAATGAAATTTGGTTCATCCATGGTGTAAAAAATAATTAAAAAAAAGAGGTTTGCCAAAAAAATTGCTTACAGCAAAAAAGAAAGGTTGAGTACCTTGCGATCATAACCGTACCAAAGCAGGTGTTGCTTTGATAGATGAACAGGCAAGAGAAGTGTAGAGTCTCGAACAAATAGTAGAGGCCCCAACTGAACAAGGTACAGAGGCGAAGTGCCATTTCCAGAAGTTGATCCACCACGCGATGCCTCTAGCCTCCAGAGGTCTCCATGTGCAACAACAGAACTCTCGATGTCTTGACTCCTGGAATTGTATGTTGCCGACATATTTACAGTACCCTATATAATCATCAATCGAGAAGATAAGTACTATGTTGCGACATGCCAAGTAACATGAAAAGAAATTAGAAAATGTAGAACAAACCAACAAGTCCAATAAAAATTATTTAGTTGATTCAACCATGTTCGGTTAGTTTTAGCTTAAGTACTTCAGGTACAACTTTTGGCATAGCATCCATGCTGTTCAACCTTAGACGTGCAATTTGCCTCTGATCTCTAAGTTGTACCTTATACGTGAGTTAAGGCCTGAATGCAATAATCTTAGTTTTTCTTAACACAAAAAGGATAATTGAGCTGATGATGAAAGATCATGGCTTAAACCTGTGAATTAAACTGTCAGATCATTCTAGTGGACATGTGATTAACAGTGAGGAAGAGGGTTGCAACAAATCAGATGGCAGACACATGTAACCAGTTGCTAAACCCGACACCCTCAAGGCAATTCACGAGCTGTAACCGCAGGAGCCGTAGATTACGATCGTGCGCCTAATATGAGATTGAGATGCAAGCTTCAGGACATGCGAAAATCCATAAAACAGCAAGCAGGAGTAAGACCGTACGTTGGCCTTCTTAAAGTTTCCAAGAGTCCCAATACCGCAGCCGAAGCCTTCGTCCTCCTCGTCCAAATCGTCCCCGCTAACATGACCGCTGACGCTCGACGCAGCCGCGCTCCCAGTGGCCGCAGCGGCGGCGGCCGCCGCCGCCTCGAGGGGGCACCTATCTACAGCAGCCCTTTCGACGGAGCGCCCTGCCGCGCCCTCGCCCACCGAAGTCGCGGGCGGCAGGGGCGCCTGAGGCGGCGGCGGTAGCGTGCGGCGCCGGATCTGGCCGTTGCGGAACGGCACGAGCAGATGGCGCACGGCGTGCTGCACGGCCCCGCCTACGGACGCCCCAAGCTCGGCGCCGGCCTGGCCCAGCCTGCCGCCGATGCCGATGACCGAGGAGACGGCGGCGGCGGCGGCCGGGAAGGGGAGGTCCTTTTTCGGCACGCCGGCGCCGAAGGGCACGACGGGGAGGTCGATGTCGAAGGGCATCCGCTTGTGCGGCGCCGGCGGCCACGGGAACTGCGGCGGCGCCTGGAGCAGGCCCGTGAAGCCCTGCGCGAGGCGGTCCGCGAGGTCCTGGCCGTGCCGCTGCACGCCCTCCCACGCCTCGAAGGAGATCTCCATGCGACGGCGTCGCTGGCGTTCGGCAATTCGGGAACTGGAAGCGAGTCGGAGACGACGGGAAGACGCGAGGAATCGGCGATGGGAAGGGGCGAGGAGGAGGATGGAGGCAGCGGGTAGGTGATGATGATGGTAATAATAATAGTGGCTGGGGATGGTCGCGCCGCGCCGGTTGATGTCGGGGAGGGATCGATCAGGGGCGGGGAGGGAGATCTCGCGGGGAGGAGGAGGATAAAAGAATCCGGCTCGGCCTTGACGGGGTCGACGTGGATGGACGCGGACAAGAAGATCGCCCGCACCGCTTTCGCCACGTGGCCTGACCCGGCTGGGCCCGCGCCGCTTTGGCTGCCCGCGTCCGGAGTGGATAAGAACGGAACGCGTGCCCGCCTGCAGTCCTGCACGGGCATGGAATGGAAGTATCGGCAGCGGGAAAGCGGTCGACGCGGCAGCGGGAAAGCGCCAAAATCCCAACTTGCGTTTGCGACGGCGTGGAAATCCAGTTCAGGGCAGCAGCAGCAGCCGCCGCAGCCGTGCGATCCAAGCTAAACCGTCTGGATTGATGATGCTTTGTTACCAAGGAAAACCAGTTTTTTTCTGCAAAGAAAGGTCGACAAGGGGCATGACCGAAACTTTTATGGACGCCGGCAGGTTTTTGGTGGCCAGTGGCTATTGTTGCAGAGCCAAATGATGAACTTTGGTGATCGGACCCGGCTCCGAACCTAACGCACGCATAAACAATGTTCGATAACACGATGGCATCCCGTCGGTGGACCACGGAGATTGAAGATCAACTGGAACGCAGCTTTATATTATATATTGTTATATACGAAAAATTCCTCTAGCTAGTCGTCTCTCTCGGTGCAAGTGCAACACAGGGCCACTAAACAGCAGCTTGTTCCCATTCTTCGTCCCTCCTGCATTATTAAAGAGAAGAAAGTGACATGTTGAGAAAAGTATGCGTGCCTACAACTGACGACGCGTCCATGTGTACAGGGAGTGGTTAGTGCAGGCAGAGGCAGCTCCAGTCAGCGACAGTGCGTATGTGAAATATCGCCCGAGAATCCTGAAAAGAATACGGATAGATATTTGGAGCTGCCACTGATAACAAGCATGCCGCATGCTTCCGTGCCATGCGAAACTGGAAAAGGGATGAAATGAAAATAAGTATCGCCGCTTTTTTTATGTTACTATCTTGCATGCAGCATCACGCCACACCAAGTGGCTTGGCTTTGTGCTTGAGATATTCATACGGAGTATACTTCTGCAAGCACCGATAAATCTAACAAAAATAACCATTCTATCCGTTACGGCCTTTCTCCATAATCGGCCGTGCGGTCGAGAAAATACAGGAGAGCGAAGACCCCATTTCTGTACAAGGACTAAACTTTAGTTCCTATCGCATCGCATATTTAAAGAGTGGTTAGAAATATTAAACATAATCTAATTATCAAAAAAATAGACAATATGAACCTACTAAATATAATTACCCAATGGTTCATTCATGTAATACTATGGTAAACATTTGCTAACCATAAACTAAATAGGCTTAATAAATTATTCATGTCATTTAGTCTTCATCTCTTTAATTTGTTTTATGATTAAATTATATTTAATACACGTGATTAACATTCAAACGTTTGATGTGACATGTACCAGTTTCAAGGTGTTTGGTTCCCCTGACTAGTTTAGTTCGGGTCACATCAAATATTTAAATATCATTAGGAGTATTAAATATAGATTTAATTATGTTTAATAAATCAGTCTCATCTTTTAGTCTTCATCTATATAGTTGTTTTTATAATTAGACAATATTTAACATATATAATTATCATTCAAACATTTTATGTAACTGAGACTAAACTTTAGTTAGGTGGAACCAAACACCCCTAAAAATACTCGCCCACAAAAATGTGTGGTGATAGGACTGACTACAACCGACAATGATATTATCTGCGTGATGAAAAAGGTGTCTCACATGTATAGTTACATAGGGTCTGGCTAATGTGCCTGCAATCTAGGTTTTGAGAATCGTTATCCAAATTTACAACAGGTTTTACATTACCCGAAATTATGGGTTCGGGTTTAGGTATTATAGAACTATTGTGTCATCTTAAAAAAACACGCATATACACATCCAAATTAGTGTAAGAACATAGTATGAATAATGATATACATGCATGTAAAAATCTAGGCCAATCTATAATCACAAATTCATACACACTTACACATAATTATAAATGCATAAATTGATAATTAATCATGACATGCGTATAAGATACATGAAAGTTCGAGTATTTCAAGTACTTGATTGTGATACCACCCGAATTAATCTGAAATAAGTTCGGATTTTATAAGATGCCATCCAAATTTACCGAACAAAGTTCGGGGCTTGAATTTCTGGTTTAGATTATGGATTTTTCGTCCGGTCCTACTGACATCTCTATATCCCACGTCCCATGGTGACTAGGTCCTACGGATAGGAGCTGTCGACGTTTCGAGACCGGGGGGTCCCTAAGCCGACGAGTGAATGTCGTCGCGTGTCCCAGCCCAGATGGGTCGACGCGAGGCCGAGCGCGAAGGGGGGAAAGTGAGGTGGCCGGAGATGGGCGTGATAGAGGTGGAAATCCCGCGACCTTCGTGTTCGTCCCGCGCCCAGGTCGGGTGCGCTTGCAGTAGGGGGTTACAAGCGTCCACGCGGGTGTGAGAGCGAGCGGCCTCACGCGAGCGCCTGTCTCGTCCACGTCCCCGCGCGGCCAACCCTCTCTAAGAGGGCCCTGGTCCTTCCTTTTATAGGCATAAGGAGAGGATCCAGGTGTACAATGGGGGTGTAGCAGAGTGCTACGTGTCTAGCGAGGGAGATCTAGCGCCCTAAGTACATGCCGTTGTGGCAGCCGGAGAGATTTTGGCACCCTGCTGTCGTGATGTCGTGGCCGTCGAAGGAGCGCTGGAGCCTGGCGGAGGGACAGCTGTCGGAGCTGTTGAGTCCTTGCTGACGTCCTCTTGCTTCCGTAAGGGGGCTGGGAGCCGCCGTCGTCACTGAGTCTGCGGGGCGCCATCATCGCCTGTCTGGTGGAGCGAACCAGACGGGACGCCGGTCTTGTTCCCCGGGGCCCGAGTCAGCTCGGGGTAGGGTGATGATGGTGCCTCCTGTTGACGTGGCCGGTCTGCGCCCTAGGTTGGGCGATGTGGAAGCTCCTCCGAAGCCGAGGTCGAGTCTGTCTTCCGTGGCCGAGGTCGAGTCCGAGCCCTGGGTCGGGCAAGGCGGAGACCGTCGGCTGAAGCCAGGGCGGAGTCCGAGCCCTGGGGTCGGGCGAAGTGGTGTTCGTCGTCTTCTGGGGCTGAGCCCGAGTCCGAGCCCTGGGTCGGGCGGAGCGGAGTTCGCCGTCTTCCGGGACTTAGCCCGAGTCCGAGCCCTGGGTCGGGCGGAGCGGAGTTCGCCGTCTTCCGGGGCTGAGCCCGAGTCCGAGCCCTGGGTCGGGCGGAGCGGAGTTCGCCGTCTTCCGGGGCTGAGCCCGAGTCCGAGCCCTGGGTCGGGCGGAGCGGAGTTCGCCGTCTTCCGGGACTTAGCCCGAGTCCGAGCCCTGGGTCGGGCGGAGCGGAGTTCGCCGTCTTCCGGGACTTAGCCTGAGTCCGAGCCCTGGGTCGGGCGGAGCGGAGTTTCCTATGGCGTTTGCGGCCGGGCCTGACCGCCTGTCAGCCTCACTCTGTCAAGTGGCACCGCAGTTGGCGTGGCGCAGGCGGCGTTGTCTTTCTGTCAGGCCGGTCAGTGGAGCGGCGAAGTGACGGCGGTCACTTCGGCTCTGTCGGCTGCAGGGCACGCGCCAGGATAAAGGCGTCAGGCTGCCTTTGCATTAAATGCTCCTGCGATTTGGTCGGTCGGCGCGGCGATTCGGTCAGGGTTGCTTCTTGGCGAAGACAGGGCCTCGGGCGAGCCGGAAATACGCCAGCCGCTGGAGGGGGGCCTCGGGCGAGGCGGAGATCCTCCGGGGTCGGCTGCTCTTGTCCGAGGCTAGGCTCGGGCGAGGCGTGATTGCATCCTTCGTATGGACCGATCCCTGACTTAATCGCACCCATCAGGCCTTTGCAGCTTTATGCTGATGGGGGTTACCAGCTGAGAATTAGGAGCCTTGAGGGTACCCCTAATTATGGTCCCCGACAGTAGCCCCCGAGCCTCGATGGGAGTGTCAGCACTCGCTTGGAGGCTTTCGTCGCACTTTTTGCAAGGGGATCAGCCTTTCTCGGTTGCGTTTTGTTCTGGCGGGTGCGCGCGAGCGCACCCGCCGGGTGTAGCCCCCGAGGCCTCGGAGGAGTGGTTTTACTCCTCCGAGGTCTTAATGCCTCGCGCTATGCTTCGGCTGGTCTGGTTGTTCCCTCATGCGAGCTGGCCGTAGCCCGGATGTACGGTCGGGTCCAAGTTCTCGGGCTGGTACGTTGATGTTGTCAACGGTTCGGCCGGAGCCGGGTTTGCGAGAGCAGCCCCCGAGCCTCTGCACAGGGCGAGAGGGCGATCAGGGACAGACTCGACTTTTTTACATACGCCCCTGCGTCGCCTTTCCGCAAGGAGGAGGGGGGAAAGCGCCATGCTACCCTCGATGGGCACCGAACATGGTGTCTCCGGTGAGCTGCAAGCGGGTAATCCGAGTGGACGCCCGTGCCCCATTCGTTAGGGGTCGGCTAGGGGCCCAGAGGCGCGTCCAAAAGTACCTGCGGGTGATCTGCCGGACCCGGTCCCCTGGCGACGGGGTCCGAGGGCTCAATGTCTCCCTCTGATGGGATTCCGTTACAAGATCATTCCCGCTGGTCTCGGAAATGTCCTAGGGTACCTTGGGAGCACAGCCCGAGCCTTGGTTATGTATCGAACGTACCCATGGTCATCCTTCGCTCTGTGTCTGAGGCGACTGTGAACCCTTCGGGGGCCAGCCTTCGAACCCCTGATCAGTAGTGGGCGCGGAGCCCGAGTAGCCTGAGGTGGTCGTTGAACCCTTCCGAGGGGCCGGCCTTCGAACCTCTGACCAGTAGTGGGTGTAGAGCCCACGCGATCTGAGGCGGCTGTTGAACCCCTCTGAGGGGCCAGCCTTCGAACCTCTGATCAGTAGGGGGGCTCGGAGCCTGGTTCCTTCACGGAGAAGGATCCTTTTCGGGGTTTCCCCCTTTCCCGGTCCCTGTTGCAAGAGAGAGAAAAAGGAAAAAGGGAAAAGGACACGAAATTGAACGACGTGGCGTACCTTTTTCGATGCGGTTATTGTGGTGAAGGTGAGGCGTCGCTCGCTTCTCCTGCCAGAGGCGCCGCCTGTCCCGCCGCGGAGTTAATGCGATGGGGCGAGTGGTCCGCGGGGCGGCTCTTGCGCGTGCGCGAGCCGTTCGAGGAACGGCCGTTTTGCTTTGTGTTTTTGAATCCTGCGGCCGGTCCGGGCGGAACGTTTGAACGGTTCTCACTTTGGCCTTTATATACTCGAGAGAGGGCCTGGCGATGGTTCTTCGCTCCGCCTCTTGCCTTCCTCTTAGGTTTTCGTAACCCAAGAGATTTAGCCAGAGAAAGAGAACCCGCTCACCCTGTCCCTCGCGCCGCCACCCCTTCTGCTAGGTGATGGCTGACCGGGTGACCATCGTCCCGCCGCGCGACCCATGGCCTTTCTCCACAGTGACGGCGGGTGATCTGGAGGATCTTGTCGCTGAGGGTTTACTTCGCCCTCTCTCTGATGAAAGGCGGCCGGAATGGATTCCCCCCGTGAGCGGAGCCGCTCCGTCCCCACCGCCGGGGTACATCGTGAGCTTCGTCTCCTTCCACGAGCGGGGATTTGGTGTGTCGGCGAGCCGCTTCATGCAGGCGATCCTACACCATTACGGGGTGGAGCTGCACAACCTCAGCCCCAACTACATCTCGCAGGCCGCCATCTTCGTAGCGGTGTGCGAAGGGTACTTGGGGATCGCCCCCCCACTGGGATTTGTGGACCCATCTCTTTTCCGCGGAGCTCTTCGCTTCGCCGACGGGGGAGAGAAAGGTCCGTGCGGCAGTGCGGGCCGGCGGCTGCATCCTCCAGCTGAGGCAGTCGCGGGCGTCGCTATATATTGCTGCCATCCTCGCGTCCTCGAACAAGGGGTGGCAGCGCCGGTGGTTCTACCTCCGGAACGACGGTGAGTTGCTCCCGCCGTTCTCCCAGCGAGTAGTCACCACCGCCGCTGATGCTTGGCGCCACGGGACCCCGCACGAAAGACAGAAGAATCTCAAACCCCTTCTCTAGGCCTTGGAGGCATTGCGGAAGGGGGGACTCACCGCCTCGGGGGTGATTGCCGCCATCCATCGCTGGAGGGTGCTTCCCTTGGTGGAGCGACGGCTGCAGCTTTGGGAGATGACACCGGAGGCCGACCTGGAGGGCTCGCGGATGTCCTCGGATCCTCTTCCCTTCGACGTCCTCCACGGGCGGGTAGCCGTTGCGTTGGGGAAGCTGGACTCCAGCGCCTTCTCCCAGCCTTTGATGCGCCCTGACCGAGGGTGCGTGACTCTGGTGAGTGTCCGTTCCTTCCTTCTCCTTGCGTCAGGTTGCCCTTGGTCCTGACGGTCGGGGTTTCCATTCGTCTCCAGGAGGTAGGGTGGCACAAGCCTTCCCGGCCACGGGTCCTGGAGGACGTGGTGGACCGAGCAGCGCGACCGGTTGCCGCAGAGGAGAAGAAGAAGAAGAAGGACGCGGAGAAGGCCCGGGCCCGCGAGCGGACGCGGGCCCGAGACGCCTTGGAAAAGCTCCGTCGTCGGCACGAGAGGGAGGGGCTCCCGAGGGAGCCGTCGCCGGAAACGCCCGACGACGGCGACGATGATGAAGATGACGATGAGGTGGATGACATGGCTGCTCGTCTCGGCCTCAGCCCGGATTTGAGGCCAGGCCAGGAGTCATCAGGCCAGCCCCCGAGTGGGCCGGCGCCGTCAGTTCCCGGAGTCGGGACGCCGAGGTCCCGGCCCGATGTGCGGGGGCAGACCAAGGGGGTACTTGACCCTCGGCCAGGGAAGCTGAGGTGCCCCCGGGGAGTCAGGCCGAGGTGGCTGTTCCCCGGGAGCTGTCGCCCATGCCGGTAGCGCAGGAGAGCGACCCTCAGGTCGTCGTGGCAGCGCCTGGGCAGTCCGTCTCCCGGGCGTCTTAGGTGCCCAAGGCGAGGGTGGCACCAAAGTCGGCGGCGAGGCGGATTTTGGCGGTGCCTCCGGAGGTCGAGATCCGAGAGACCTCTCCCCCGACGCGGTTGATCATGGCCCGGAGCGGGTAAGTATCTTGGAATGTCTTCGTTCTGGCTTCTCATTCGTATGTCCCGACCGCGTCTTTTCTTTCCTCCTCAGCAAGCGAAGCCATGGCCTGACCGACCTGGCTCCTCGGAAAGCCCTTAAGACGGCGCCGGCCTCCGCAGCCGGTGCCGCGCCGGGCCTCGCCGTTCAGTTGGCCTCCTCGCAAGGCGCTCCACCACGGGGGAGTCAGGCGGCACCAGTCGCCGTGGAGCGAGTTCCCTAGGCCGGCTCTTCTGCCGAGGCGGCCATCGTGCTAGGGGAGTCGGCTGACGCGAACGTGGCCCCGACCCCATCGGACGTGCCGGCCGTGCTGGCACCTGTTGCTGCTGAAGCCGCTGCCGTCCCAGCCGGGGAGCGACCGGTTGCTGCCGACACCGAGACGGCTGAGGCGGCGGCGCTTGGTGCCTCGGAGGAGGGGGACGTGGAGATGCGATTCGTCCCGCCGAGCAGCAGCCTTGTCGCTGTGCGGCGGGGCTCCGAGGGTCGGCGCTAGTTGCTCCGGTTCCGGACCCGTGAGGCCTCAGATCCCATCTTTGTTCTTGACGATGAACGGGAGGAACAGTCCTAGGGCGAGCTCCGCAAGTGTGCCGAAGCAACGGTGGGGTCGCTCCGGTCGTCGCTGGAAGTTTTCTGCAGGGACGTCCCCAAAATCCTCCAGGTAACGGTTTCAGGCATACCTTTTCTCCTTTGTGGACAAGGCGTCTTTTTGTGACGTTCCGCTTCCTCCCCCCAGGATCTGACGGATCTAAGCACCGCCAAGTCGTCGTTCATCCGCCACGAGGCCAGCGTCTGGGGCTCGCTGCGATCTCTGAGGGCCTCGCTCGCCGGGGCTACTGCGCGCCTCTCTCAGCAGGACGCCGAGGCGGCGGACCTTCGGTTGCTTTGCACCAATCTGAGAGCCGAGGCGGCAGCGGCACGCGCGGAGGCGGTCGCGGCGCGCGCAGAAGTGCGACGGCTGCAGTCGGAGTTCGACCGGATCGTCAATGTGCGGGACCAATCTCGGGGCCGGGCTGCCGAGGCTGAAAGTCGGGCTGGAGCCCTTGCCGCCGACCTAGCCGTAGCCCAGGCCGCAGCCTCGGAGCAGCGTACCCGAGCCGGAGGTATGCCTTGGCCATCCTCGGTTTCCGTTTCTGCTTGTTTCCTCCGCCTGTGTTAGAGATCATTCTTCTGATTATTCGCAGAACTCGAGTCCGCCCTTGATGAGTCCGCCAAGGCGCTTGCCGGGGCGGCCGAGCAGAGGGAGGCCGACCACGCGGCCATGTCTGAGGTCGTCTCGGACTTCTGCCGGGTCCTTGGTTCCAGCGACGTCCCCTCAGGGAGCTCTCCTCAGAGTCGCCTGCAGGTGTTGGCCGATCACGTGCGCAGGAGACTCCACGAGGCGCTACACCACGGCGTCAGGCGGGCCTTCGCCGTGCTCGCTTCCCACTACGTTGTGGACCTGGAGCGGGTCAGCGAGGGGTATTGCCTTCCTGACGAAGATGAAGCCGCCCTGGCAGAAGTCCAGAGACTCGATGCGGCTGCCGCGGGCCCGAGCGCAGTGCTGGCGACCACCTTCGAGGCAGAGATCCTCCCGCCCGCGTCGTCGTCCGAAGCCGGGATGGACTTTGCCAAGGGCGGGGACGAAGCCGAAGGCGCGGCTCCTTCCTAGGGCGACGCCTAACTCTGTGGGAGCAATTTCTATTGGATACACGTGTGTCTTTCTGCGGCCGCTGAGGCCTGAACACTTTATTACTGTTGCATGAAGTCGCGCTCTTTTCCCTTTCAATTTGCGTGTCCGGCTTCGTTTGTCAGTAGCAGGATGGCTTCCCCGAGTAGGGGTCACTTTTTGTGGCGGGTGACGAGTGAGGTGTCCGTAACCCGGAGGCGTAGGAGTCCCTCGGCTTAGTCAGCCTTGCCACTTACATGCACCCGCGTTCGCTCCTTGGGGTCCTGCTTCCGACATAGTCGGAGGAACGCAAAAGCCTTTCCGATTGAAAATTTTGACGTAGAGGGGTTCCCCCTTTTTAGCCCCCGAGGGAGGGTCGGGTTCCGCCGAGGCAAGGCCGACCCTTCCTTGACGACTAACACCTCGCCCTGACTGTCGGCCAGTCCGTAGCCCCCGGGTGTAGCCCTCGGGCGTCTCCAACAAGGGCTCGGGGTGCTGCGCGATGACTGCGATCTTCTCTGGGTTGGCTTCGATGCCTCGCTCGGAGAAGATGAACCCAGCGGTGCGACGCTCGGAGAAGATGGTACCCAGCAGTGGAATCCACGATTTGATCGATACGAGGCAGAGGGTAGGGAACCTTCGGACATGCTTTGTTCAGACCAGTGTAGTCTACACACATCCGTCATTTCCCCCCTTTCTTTCTCACAAGCACAGGGCTGGCAAGCCATTCGGGATGGAATACCTCTTTGATGAACCCTGCCGCCATTAGCTTGTGGATCTCCTCGCCTATGGCTCTGCGCTTCTCCTCGTCGAATCGGCGCAGAGGCTGCTTGACGGGTCGGGCTCCGGCTCGAATGTCCAGCGAGTGCTCGGCGACATCCCTCGGTATGCCGGGCATGTCCGAGGGACTCCACGCGAAGACGTCGGCGTTCGCGCGGAGAAAGTCGATGAGCACTGCTCCCTATTTGGGATCGAGCCCGGAGCCGATCCGGATCTGCTTGGAGGCGTCGCTGCTGGGGTCGAGGGGGACGGCCTTGACCGTCTCCGCTGGCTCAAAGTCGCCGGCATGACGCTTCATGTCGGGCACCTCCTTAGAGAGGCTCTCCAGGTCGGCGATGAGGGCCTCGGACTCGGCGAGGGCCTCGGCGTACTCCACGCACTCCACGTCACATTCAAACGCGTGTTTGTATGTGGGGCCGACGGTGATGACCCCGTTGGGGCCCGGCATCTTGAGCTTCAGGTAGGTGTAGTTGGGGACGGCCATGAACTTCGCGTAGCATGGTCCTCCCAGTACCGCGTGGTAGGTTCCTCGGAACCCGACCACCTCGAACGTCAGGGTCTCCCTTCGAAAGTTGGAGGGTGTTCCGAAGCAGACGGGAAGGTCGAGTTGTCCGAGGGGCTGAACGCGCTTCCCAGGAATGATCCCGTGGAAGGGCGCAGCGCCTGCCCGGACGGAGGACAGATCGACACGTAGGAGCCCGAGGGTCTCGGCGTAGATGATGTTGAGGTTGCTGCCTCCGTCCATGAGGACCTTGGTGAGCCTGACGTCGCCGATGACGGGGTCGACGACGAGCGGGTATTTTCCCGGGCTCGGTACATGGTCGTGGTGGTCGGCCTGGACGAAGGTGATGGGCTTGTCGGACCAGTCCAGGTAGACTGGCGCCGCCACCTTCACCGAACAGACCTCCCGGCGCTCTTGCTTGCGGTGCCGAGCCGAAGCATTCTGATAGTCGCCTAGAGGGGGGGTGAATAGGGCGAATCTGAAATTTACAACTTAGTCACAAACTACAAGCCGGGTTAGCGTTAGGAACAATGACGAGTCCGCAAGAGAGGGCGCAAAACAAATCGCAAGCGAATGAACAAGTGAGACACGAGGATTTGTTTTCCCGAGGTTCGGTTCTTGCAAACCTACTCCCCGTTGAGGAGGCCACAAAGGCCGGGTCTCTTTCAACCCTTTACCCTCTCTCAAACGATCCACCGATCGAGTGAGCTTTCTTCTTCTCAATCACTTGGGACACAATGTCCCCGCAAGGACCACCACAAACTTGGTGTCTCTTGCTTCGATTACAAGTGAATGAATATTGATCTCAAGAACAAATGAGAAAGAAAGAAAGCGATCCAAGCGCAAGAGCTCAAATGAACACGGCAAATCACTCTCTCTAGTCACTAAGGCTTGATGTGGAGTTGGAGAGGATTTGATCTCTTTTGTATGCTAAGGAATGAATGCTAGAGCTCTTGTAAGGTGTTGAAGTGTAGAAACTTGGATGATAATGAATGGGGGGTGGTTGGGGTATTTATAGCCCCAACCACCAAACATGACCGTTGGTGGAGGTTGTCTGTCGTATGGTGCACCGGACAGTCCGGTGCACACCGGACATGTCCGGTGCGACAGCCACGTCACCAAACCGTTAGGGTCCCGACCGTTGGAGCTCTGACTTCTGGGCCCGCCCTGATGTCCGGTGGCGCACCGGACACGTACTGTAGACTGTCCGGTGCACCAGTATGGGCGTGCCTGACTTCTGCGCACGCTGGCGCGTATTTAATGCGCCCGCAGGTATCCGTTGGCGCCGAAGTAGTCGTTGTCTCACCGGACAGTCCGGTGCACACCGGACATGTCCGGTGAATTATAGCGGATCAGCTTCCGCGAATTCCCGAGGCTGCGAAGTTCCAGAGCCGCGTCCCCTTGGAGCACCGGACACTGTCCGGTGTACACCGGACATGTCCGGTGAATTATAGCGCGCTGGCTCTGGGAATTCCCGAAGGCGGCGAGTTGAAGCTGGAGTCCTCTGGTGCACCGGACACTGTCCGGTGGTGCACCGGACACTGTCCGGTGGCACACCGGACAGTCCGGTGCGCTAGACCAGAGGTGCCTTCGGTTCCCTCTATGCTCCTTTTGTTGAACCCTTTGCTTGGTCTTTTTATTGGCTAAGTGTGAACCTTTTGCACCTGTAGAACTTATGCACTAGAGCAAACTAGTTAGTCGAATTGTTTGTGTTGGGCAATTCAACCACCAAAATTATTTAGGAACTAGGTGTAAGCCTAATTCCCTTTCAATCTCCCCCTTTTTGGTGATTGATGCCAACACAAACCAAAGCAAATATCAAGGCATAAGATTGAACTAGTTTACGAAAAGTAAGTGCAAAGGTTGCTTGGAATTGAGCCAAAATAAATACTTAGAATGCGCATGGAATGTTTCTTTCTTATTTTAACATTTTGGACCACGCTTGCACCACATGTTTTGTTTTTGCAAATTCTTTTGGAAATCCTTTTCAAAGTTCTCTTGCAAATAGTCAAAGGTAAATAAATAAGATTTTACGAAGCATTTTCAAGATTTGAAATTTTCTCCCCCTGTTTCAAATGCTTTTACTTTGGCTAAACAAAACTCCCCCAAAATGAGATCCTCCTCTTAGTGTTCAAGAGGGTCTAGATATATCATTTTGAAATATTGCTATCTCCCCTTTTGAACACAATAAGATAATAATTGAAAATACTCTTTGAAAAGCTAAGTTTTTGAAATTGGTGGTGGTGCGGTCCTTTTGCTTTGGGCTCTTACTCTCTCCCCCTTTGGCATGAATCGCCAAAAACGGAATCATTAGAGCCCTTTTATTACTTTCTTCCACTTTGGTCATAAATAAATGAGTCAAGATTATACCAAAGTAGGGGTCATTTTGCTCTTTCTCCCCCAAAGGATGGAGAGAAGCGCGGAGCGTCGGCGAAGGATGAGTTGCAGAGTGGAAGCCTTTGTCTTCGCCGAAGACTCCAATTCCCTTTCAATACACCTATGACTTGTTTTGAAATACACTTGAAAACACATTAGTCATAGCATATATAAAAGAGACATAATCAAAGGTATATTTATAAGCTATGTGTGCAAATTAACAAAAGAAATTCCTAGAATCAAGAATATTTAGCTCATGCCTAAGTTTGGTAAAAGTTTGTTCATCAAGAGGCTTGGTAAAGATATCGGCTAATTGATCTTTAGTATTAATATAAGCAATCTCGATATCCCCCTTTTGTTGGTGATCCCTAAGAAAATGATACCGAATGGCTATGTGTTTAGTGCGACTATGCTCGACGGGATTGTCGGCCATTTTGATTGCACTCTCATTATCACATAGCAAAGGGACTTTGATTAGTTTGTAACCGTAGTCGCGCAGGGTTTGCCTCATCCAAAGCAATTGCGCGCAACAATGTCCTGCGGCAATATACTCGGCTTCGGCGGTGGAAAGAGCGACCGAATTTTGCTTCTTTGAAGCCCAAGACACCAAGGATCTTCCCAAGAACTGGCAAGTCCCCGATGTGCTCTTCCTATTAATTTTGCACCCCGCCCAATCAGCATTCGAATAACCAATCAAATCAAAAGTGGATCCCCGAGGGTACCAAAGCCCAAACTTAGGAGTATAAGCCAAATATTTCAAGATTCGTTTTACGGCCGTAAGGTGTGATTCCTTAGGGTCGGATTGGAATCTTGCACACATGCAAACAGAAAGCATAATGTCCGGTCGTGATGCACATAAGTAAAGCAATGAACCTATCATCGACCGGTATACCTTTTGATCCACGGACTTACCTCCCGTGTCGAGGTCGAGATGCCCATTAGTTCCCATGGGTGTCTTGATGGGCTTGGCATCCTTCATTCCAAACTTGCTTAGAATATCCCGATGTGCTCTTCCTACAACATTTTGATTAGGACGTGGAACTACATGCCATACCTCGTTCCTAGTGAAGTTGTTGAGCTCCTCTTGCATCGCCACCACCCAATCTGGATCTTGAAGTGCTTCCTCTACCTTGTGTGGCTCAATAGAGGAAACAAACGAGTAATGTTCACAGAAATGAGCAACACGAGATCTAGTAGTTACCCCCTTATGAATGTCGCCGAGGATGGTGTCGACGGGGTGATCTCGTTGGATTGCTTGGTGGACTCTTGGGTGTGGCGGTCTTTGTTCTTCATCCTCCTTGTCTTGATCATTTGCATCTCCCCCTTGATCATTGCTGTCGTCTTGAGGTGGCTCATTTGTTTGATCTTCTCCTTCATCAACTTGAGCCTCATCCTCATTTTGAGTCGGTGGAGATGCTTGCGTGGAGGAGGATGGTTGATCTTGTGCACTTGGAGGCTCTTCGGATTCCTTAGGACATACATCCCCAATGGACATGTTCCTTAGCGCGATGCACGGAGCCTCTTCAATACCTATCTCATCAAGATCAACTTGCTCTACTTGAGAGCCATTAGTTTCATCAAACACAACGTCACAAGAAACTTCAACTAGTCCTGAGGACTTGTTAAAGACTCTATATGCCCTTGTGTTTGAATCATATCCTAGTAAAAAGCCTTCTACAGTCTTAGGAGCAAATTTAGATTTTCTACCTCTTTTAACAAGAATAAAGCATTTGCTACCAAAGACTCTAAAATATGAAATATTTGGCTTTTTACCGGTTAGGAGTTCATACGATGTCTTCTTGAGGATTCGGTGAAGGTACAATCGATTGATGGCGTAGCAGGCGGTGTTGACCGCCTCTGCCCAAAACTGATCCAAAGTCTTGTACTCATCAAGCATGGTTCTTGCCATGTCCAGTAGAGTTCTATTCTTCCTTTCCACTACACCATTTTGTTGTGGGGTGTATGGAGAAGAGAACTCATGCTTGATGCCCTCCTCCTCAAGGAAACCTTCAATTTGAGAGTTCTTGAACTCCATCCCGTTGTCGCTTCTAATTTTCTTGATCCTTAAGCCGAACTCATTTTGAGCCCGTCTTAAGAATCCCTTTAAGGTCTCTTGGGTTTGAGATTTTTCCTGCAAAAAGAACACCCAAGTGAAGCGAGAATAATCATCCACAATTACAAGACAATACTTACTACCGCCGATGCTTATGTAAGCGATCGGGCCGAATAAATCCATGTGTAGGAGCTCCAGTGGCCTGTCGGTAGTCATGATGTTTTTGTGTGGATGATGGGCACCAACTTGCTTTCCTGCCTGACATGCGCTACAAACCCTGTCTTTCTCAAAATGAACATTTGTTAGTCCTAAAATGTGCTCTCCCTTTAGAAGCTTATGAAGATTCTTCATCCCAACATGGGCTAGTCGGCGATGCCATAACCAACCCATATTAGTCTTAGCAATTAAGCAAGTGTCGAGTCCAGCTTTATCAAAATCTACCAAGTATAGCTGACCCTCTAACACTCCCTTAAAAGCTATTGAATCATCACTTCTTCTAAAGACAGTGACACCTACATCAGTGAATAGACAGTTGTAGCCCATTTTGCATAATTGAGATACAGAAAGCAAATTGTAATCTAATGAATCAACAAGAAAAACATTGGAAATAGAATGGTCAGGTGATATAGCAATTTTACCAAGACCTTTGACCAAACCTTGATTTCCATCCCCGAATGTAATAGCTCGTTGGGGATCTTGGTTTTTCTCGTAGGAGGAGAACATCTTTTTCTCCCCTGTCATGTGGTTTGTGCACCCGCTGTCGAGTATCCAACTTGTGCCCCCGGATGCATAAACCTACAAAACAAATTTAGTTCTTGTTTTTAGGTACCCAAACGGTTTTGGGTCCTTTAGCATTAGAGACAAGAACTTTGGGTACCCAAACACAAGTCTTGGAGCCCTTGTGTTTGCCCCCAACAAACTTGGCAACTACCTTGCCGGATTTGTTAGTAAGCACATAGGAGGCATCAAAAGTTTTAAATGACAAAGCATGATCATTTGATGCAGTAGGAGTTTTTCTTTTAGGCAACTTAGCACGGGTTGGTTGCCTAGAGCTAGATGTCTCACCCTTATACATAAACACATGATTAGGGCCAGGGTGAGACTTCCTAGAATGAATTCTCCTAATTTTGCTCTCAGGATAACCGGCAGGGTACAAAATGTAACCCTCGTTATCCTGAGGCATGGGAGCCTTGCCCTTAACAAAATTAGATAATCTTTTAGGAGGGGCATTAATTTTGACATTGTCTCCCTTTTGGAAGCCAATGCCATCCTTGATGCCTGGGCGTCTCCCATTATAGAGCATACTTCTAGCAAATTTAAATTTTTCATTCTCTAGGTTATGCTCGGCAATTTTAGCATCTAATATTGCTATATGATCATTTTATTGTTTAATTAAAGACATGTGATCATTAATAGCATTAATATCAACATCTCTACATCTAGTGCAAATGGAAATGTGCTCAACGGTAGATGTAGAGGGTTTGCAAGATTTTAATTCTATAACCTTAGCATGTAGTATATCATTCTCATCTCTAAGGTTAGAAATAGTAACATTGCAAACATCAAAATCTTTAGCCTTAGCAATTAATTTTTTATTTTCAATCCTAAGGCTAGCAAGAGAATCATTCAATTCCTTAATCTTAGCATGCAAATCAATATCATCATTTCTAAGATTGGGAATTAAAACATCACAAACATGTGAATCAACCTTAGCAATTAATCTAGCATTATCATTTCTAAGGTTGGCAATAGTGTCATGGCATGCGCTTAGCTCACTAGTTAATTTTTCACATTTTCAACCTCTAGAGCGTAAGCATTCTTAACCTTAACATGTTTTTTATTTTCTTTGATTAGGAAGTCCTCTTGGGAATCCAAGAGGTCATCCTTCTCATGAATAGCACTAACTAATTCATTTAACTTTTCTTTTTGTTCCATGTTAAGGTTCGCAAAAAGAATACGCAAATTGTCTTCCTCATTTCTATCATTATCCTCATCACTAGATGTTTCATATTTGGTGGAGGATCTTGATTTTACCTTCTTCCTTTTGCCGTCCTTGGCCATGAGGCACTTGTGGCCGACGTTGGGGAAGAGGAGTCCCTTGGTGACGGTGATGTTGGCGGCGTCCTCGTCGTCGGAGGAGTCGGTGGAGCTCTCGTCGGAGTCCCATTCGCGGCATACATGTGCATCGCCGCCCCTCTTCTTGTAGTACTTCTTTTTTTCTTTCCTCTTGCCCTTCTTGTCGTTATCCCTGTCACTTGATAATGGACATTTAGCGATAAAGTGACCGGGCTTACCACACTTGTAGCAAACCTTCTTGGAACGGGGTTTGTAATCCTTCCCCTTCCGTTGCTTGAGGATTTGGCGAAAGCTTTTAATGATTAAAGCCATCTCCTCGTTGTCGAGCTTTGAAGCGTCGATTGGTTGTCTACTTGGTGTAGACTCCTCCTTCTTCTCCTCCATTGCCTTGAATGCCACGGGTTGAGCTTCGGATGTGGAGGGTTCATCAAGCTCGTTAATCTTCTTCGAGCCTTCAATCATGCATTCAAAGCTCACAAAATTCCCGATAACTTCCTCGGGAGTCATTAGTGTGTATCTAGGATTACCACGAATTAATTGTACTTGAGTGGGGTTAAGAAAAATAAGAGATCTTAGAATAACCTTAACCACCTCGTGGTCATCCCACTTTTTGCTCCCGAGGTTGCGCACTTGATTCACCAAGGTCTTGAGCCGGTTGTACATGTTTTGTGGCTCCTCCCCTTTGCGAAGCCGGAAGCGACCGAGCTCCCCCTCGATCGTTTCTCGCTTGGTGATTTTGGTGAGTTCATCACCCTCGTGCGCGGTCTTGAGTAGATCCCAAATCTCCTTCGCGTTCTTCAACCCTTGCACCTTGTTATATTCCTCTCTACTTAGAGAGGCGAGGATGATGGTTGATGCTTGGGAGTTGAAGTGCTCGATTTGGGCCACTTCGTCCGCATCATAATCTGCATCCCCTACGGATGGTACCTGCACACCAAACTCAACTACATCCCATATACTTTTGTGGAGTGAGGTTAGATGAAATTTCATTAAATCACTCCACCTCGCATAATCTTCACCATCAAAGGTTGGTGGTTTGCCTAGTGGGACGGAAAGTAGAGGTGTATGCCTTGAAATACGGGGATAGTGTAGGGGGATCTTACTATACTTCTTGCGCTCATGGCGCTTAGAAGTGACGGACGGCGCGTCGGAGCCGGAGGTAGATGGTGATGAAGTGTCGGTCTCGTAGTAGACGACCTTCCTCATCTTCTTGTGTTTGTCGCTACTCCGACGTGACTTGTGGGAAGAAGTCTTTTTCTCCTTCCCCTTCCCCTTGTTGCGGGACTCTTCCGATGAGGTTGACCCGCGGCTTGTAGTGGGCTTGTCGCCGGTATCCATCTCCCTCTTGGCGTGATCTCCCGACATCACTTCGAGCGGTTAGGCTCTAATGAAGCACCGGGCTCCGATACCAATTGATAGTCGCCTAGAGGGGGGGTGAATAGGGCGAATCTGAAATTTACAACTTAGTCACAAACTACAAGCCGGGTTAGCGTTAGGAACAATGACGAGTCCGCAAGAGAGGGCGCAAAACAAATCACAAGCGAATGAACAAGTGAGACACGGGGATTTGTTTTCCCGAGGTTCGGTTCTTGCAAACCTACTCCCCGTTGAGGAGGCCACAAAGGCCGGGTCTCTTTCAACCCTTTACCCTCTCTCAAACGATCCACCGATCGAGTGAGCTTTCTTCTTCTCAATCACTTGGGACACAATGTCCCCGCAAGGACCACCACAAACTTGGTGTCTCTTGCTTCGATTACAAGTGAATGAATATTGATCTCAAGAACAAATGAGAAAGAAAGAAAGCGATCCAAGCGCAAGAGCTCAAATGAACACGGCAAATCACTCTCTCTAGTCACTAAGGCTTGATGTGGAGTTGGAGAGGATTTGATCTCTTTTGTGTGCTAAGGAATGAATGCTAGAGCTCTTGTAAGGTGTTGAAGTGTAGAAACTTGGATGATAATGAATGGGGGGTGGTTGGGGTATTTATAGCCCCAACCACCAAACATGACCGTTGGTGGAGGCTGTCTGTCGTATGGTGCACCGGACATGTCCGGTGCGAGAGCCACGTCACCAAACCGTTAGGGTCCCGACCGTTGGAGCTCTGACTTCTGGGCCCGCCCTGATGTCCGGTGGCGCACCGGACACGTACTGTAGACTGTCCGGTGCACCAGTATGGGCGTGCCTGACTTCTGCGCACGCTGGCGCGCATTTAATGCGCCCGCAGGTATCCGTTGGCGCCGAAGTAGCCGTTGCCTCGTTGTCTCACCGGACAGTCCGGTGCACACCGGACATGTCCGGTGAATTATAGCGGATCAGCTTCCGCGAATTCCCGAGGCTGCGAAGTTCCAGAGCCGCGTCCCCTTGGAGCACCGGACACTGTCCGGTGTACACCGGACATGTCCGGTGAATTATAGCGCGCTGGCTCTGGGAATTCCCGAAGGCGGCGAGTTGAAGCTGGAATCCTCTGGTGCACCGGACAGTCCGGTGCGCCAGACCAGAGGTGCCTTCGGTTCCCTCTATGCTCCTTTTGTTGAACCCTTTGCTTGGTCTTTTTATTGGCTAAGTGTGAACCTTTTGCACCTGTAGAACTTATGCACTAGAGCAAACTAGTTAGTCCAATTGTTTGTGTTGGGCAATTCAACCACCAAAATTATTTAGGAACTAGGTGTAAGCCTAATTCCCTTTCACATTCGCCGCTTGCCCACCGTAGATCATGAAGCAGTCGCGGACCTCGGGGAACTCTCCTGCTTGGTGATCTTCCTTCCTGTCGTCATCGTGGGCCCTGCCACCCTCCGCGGGTGGCCCGACCCTATGGAAGTGGCGCCGAAGCATGACGCACTCCTCAAGGGTGTGCTTGACGGGCCCCTGGTGATAGGGGCACGGTTCCTTGAGCATCTTGTCGAAGAGGTTGGCACCTCCTGGGGGTTTCCGAGGGTTCTTGTACTCGGCGGCGGCGACAAGGTCCGCGTCGGCGGCGTCGCGTTTCGCTTGCGACTTCTTCTTGCCCTTCTTCTTAGCGCCGCGCTGAGTTGACGCCTCGGGGGCATCTTCCGATGGGCGGCCCTGGGGCTGCTTGTCCTTCCGGAAGATAGCCTCGACCGCCTCCTGGCCGGAGGCGAACTTGGTGGCGATGTCCATCAGCTCGCTCGCCCTGGTGGGGGTCTTACGACCCAGCTTGCTCACCAGGTCGCGGCAGGTGGTGCCAGCGAGGAACGCGTCGATGACATCTGAGTCGGTGACGTTGGGCAGCTCGGTGCGCTGCCTCGAGAATCGCCGAATGTAGTCCCTGAGAGACTCTCCCGGCTGCTGTCGGCAGCCTCGGAGGTCCCAGGAATTCCCGGGGCGCACGTACGTGCCCTGGAAATTGCCGGCGAAAGCTTGGACTAGGTCGTCCCAGTTGGAGATCTGCCCCGGAGGCAGGTGCTCCAACCAGGCGCGAGCGGTGTCGGAGGGGAACAGGGGGAGGTTGCGGATGATGAGGTTGTCATCGTCCGTTCCACCCAGTTGGCAGGCCAGACGGTAGTCCGCGAGCCACAGTTCCGGTCTCGTCTCCCCCGAGTACTTTGTGATAGTAGTCGGGGTTCAGAACCGGGTCGAGAACGGCGCCCGTCGTATGGCCCGGCTGAAGGCCTGCGGACCGGGTGGTTCGGGCGAAGGACTCCGATCCTCCCCGCTGTCGTAGCGTCCCCCACACCTGGGGTGGTAGCCTCAGCGCACCCTCTCGTCGAGGTGGGCCTGACGGTCGCGGCGAGGGCGCTCGTTGCCGAGGCGACCCGGGGCCGCAGGCGCCGTGTGGCGCGTGCGCCCGGTGTTGACCGAGGCCTCCCGCATGAATCGGGAAGTCACGACATGAGGTTCCGAGGGGTACCCCTGCCTTCGGGAGGCAGAGCTCTTGGCCCGTCGGACCGCGGCGCCTTCCAGGAGATTTTTGAGCTCTCCCTGGATTCGCCGCCCCTCGGTGGTTGATGGCTCCGGCATCGCGCGGAGGAGCACTGCTGCTGCAGCCAGGTTCTGGCCGACCCCACTGGATGCGGGTGGCAGCCTGACCCTGACATCGTCGGCGATGCGGTGCTGGAAGCCCTGGGGTAGATGGCGTATTTCTCCGGCTGGAGGTCGACCCGCCCATGCCTGCCCGACGTCCCGGCGGATCGGCTCAAGCGCTCCTGCTCCCTCGCCGAGCCTGGCCTGCACCCCGCGGATTTGCTCGAGCTGTGGGTCATGACCCCCCGCCTGAACGGGGACCACAGCTAGCTCCCGTGGGATGTCAACGCGAGGCACCGGCCTAGGGAGATCATCATCCTCCGGCATGCCAAGACGGTTGCCTTCGGAGGGACCCCCCTAGATCGACGTGGAAACATTCGCGGCTTGGGCCGCAGTCCTTGTCGCCGAGGCTACAGCTACCGTCGGAACAGTCGGAAAGGCAGTAGTCGCATGCGGTCATGAAGTCCCGCATGGCACTGGGGTTGCCAAGTCCAGAGAAATCCCAACAGAAGTTGGGCTCGTCGTCTTCCTCGGACCCGGAGGGCCCGTAGGTCGAGACGTCCGTCAGCCGGTCCCAGGGTGACCGCATACGATACCTCAGAAGGTTCGGGCTCGCCTCTACGGGAGCGTCCGCCAAAGCGAGGCCGCTTGGCGGGTCGAGGCTGAATCCGAAAGGCGTGAGGTGGGAATCGGTCGGTACCTCTTGGTCGACGGGCGGTGATGAAGTCACGTCGGGGACTGACTGCACCGTCGTCCCGGGTACGAGGGTGACGCCCAGCAAGCCTTCCGCGAGCGTGCCGGCGTCGTCCGTGTGCTCGGAGTTGACGTGTCGCGGGGAGACGGCGCTCGTCTTCGTCTCAAACGCGAGATCGATGCCCGACGCGCCCCCCGTTGGGGCGCTGGCGCCGTCGACTCGCTTGACAGCCGACAAGACGCGACCTCCTGCTTGGCCTTGGTTGCCCCGCCTCCTCCTCCGTCGGCGGGGGAGAGGACGGGGCGAGCTCGAATGTTGTTCTTCCACCACGCGGGGAAGACGTCGCCGATTCCGCCGCCGGCGAGCGGGCTGTCGGCCGCCATTGTCGCTGTCGCACGGCGGTGGAAGGAGTATCATGTCGTAGCTGCCGTCGAGGGACATGAACTCAAGACTCCCGAAACGGAGCACCGTCCCGGGCCGGAGAGGTTGCTGGAGACTGCCCATCTGGAGCTTGACGGGAAGCTGTTCGTCAACATGCAGCAGGCCCCTACCTGGCGCGCCAACTGTCGGCGTTTCGAGACCGGGGGGTCCCTAAGCCGACGAGTGAATGTCGTCGCGTGTCCCAGCCCAGATGGGTCGACGCGAGGCCGAGCGCGAAGGGGGGAAAGTGAGGTGGCCGGAGATGGGCGTGATAGAGGTGGAAATCCCGTGGCCTTTGTGTTCGTCCCGCGCCCAGGTCGGGTGCGCTTGCAGTAGGGGGTTACAAGCGTCCACGCGGGTGTGAGAGCGAGCGGCCTCACGCGAGCGCCTGTCTCGTCCATGTCCCCGCGCGGCCAACCCTCTCTAAGAGGGCCCTGGTCCTTCCTTTTATAGGCATAAGGAGAGGATCCAGGTGTACAATGGGGGTGTAGCAGAGTGCTACGTGTCTGGCGAGGGAGAGCTAGCGCCCTAAGTACATGCCGTTGTGGCAGCCGGAGAGATTTTGGCACCCTGCTGTCGTGATGTCGTGGCCGTCGGAGGAGCGCTGGAGCCTGGCGGAGGGACAGCTGTCGGAGCTGTTGAGTCCTTGCTGACGTCCTCTTGCTTCCGTAAGGGGGCTGGGAGCCGCCGTCGTCACTGAGTCTGCGGGGCGCCATCTTTGCCTGTCTGGTGGAGCGAACCAGACGGGACGCCGGTCTTGTTCCCCGGGGCCCAAGTCAGCTCGGGGTAGGGTGATGATGGCGCCTCCTGTTGACATGGCCGGTCTGCGCCCTAGGTTGGGCGATGTGGAAGCTCCTCCGAAGCCGAGGTCGAGTCTGTCTTTCGTGGCCGAGGTCGAGTCCGAGCCCTGGGTCGGGCGAGGCGGAGACCGTCGGCTGAAGCCAGGGCGGAGTTCGAGCCCTGGGGTCGGGCGAAGTGGTGTTCGTCGTCTTCTGGGGTTGAGCCCGAGTCCGAGCCCTGGGTCGGGCGGAGCGGAGTTCGCCGTCTTCCGGGACTTAGCCCGAGTCCGAGCCCTAGGTCGGGCGGAGCGGAGTTCGTCGTCTTCCGGGGCTGAGCCCGAGTCCGAGCCCTGGGTCGGGCGGAGCGGAGTTCGCCGTCTTCCGGGGCTGAGCCCGAGTCCGAGCCCTGGGTCGGGCGGAGCGGAGTTCGTCGTCTTCCGGGACTTAGCCCGAGTCCGAGCTCTGGGTCGGGCGGAGCGGAGTTCGCCGTCTTCCGGGACTTAGCCCGAGTCCGAGCCCTGGGTTGGGCGGAGCGGAGTTTCCTATGGCGTCTGCGGCCGGGCCTGACCGCCTGTCAGCCTCACTCTGTCAAGTGGCACCGCAGTCGGCGTGGCGCAGGCGGCGCTGTCTTTCTGTCAGGCCGGTCAGTGGAGCGGCGAAGTGACGGCGGTCACTTCGGCTCTGTCGGCTGCAGGGCGCGCGCCAGGATAAAGGCGTCAGGCTGCCTTTGCATTAAATGCTCCTGCGATTTGGTCGGTCGGCGTGGCGATTCGGTCAGGTTTGCTTCTTGGCGAAGACAGGGCCTCGGGCGAGCCGGAAATACGCCAGCCGCTGGAGGGGGGCCTCGGACGAGGCGGAGATCCTCCGGGGTCGGCTGCTCTTGTCCGAGGCTAGGCTCGGGCGAGGTGTGATCGCGTCCTTCGTATGGACCGATCCCTGACTTAATCGCACCCATCAGGCCTTTGCAGCTTTATGCTGATGGGGGTTACCAGCTGAGAATTAGGAGCCTTGATGGTACCCCTAATTATGGTCCCCGACAGGAGCGTTCTCTACACACTCACTTTATTTTAGTTGTAGGTTTTAGGGCTTTTCTGAGACTCTACTGGTTGTTTTTTATTCTAGAGATGGTAATGAGTACCGAAAACCCGATAAGCGATGGATAAAACCCCATTAAGACATGAGTATGATGATTTTTTATGTCCACATGTATTTTATTGGGCACTTTAATACACCCATCAAGTATGGTGGACATAAGTATGTTCTATCTTACTCAATACCCGCTACCCAATAGAAAACTCGCTGACCTATGACATGTGTCTAAATTATTAAAAATGTTACATGCAAAGTTAGAATATAAAGAATAAAGGATGTCTCTTAAGCTACAGTAGCTTACACACCGTAAATATTTAAATATTAAGTATTATTTACTGAATAATTAGATAGATATCATAAGGTTGTATGATGTCATTGAGAACTCTCTTTTAGGCTACGTGTGCTATATTTCGTGTGATCTCATGGCATGATGGTTCTATTTAATGTTGAATGTTGCTGAATTTGTGATAAATTAGATTGGGTTCGATGAATTTGCTATGCTGGACACAAAGATGATATACCATTTTAGTATCTTTCATTTTTTGATGAGATATGTGGCTTCAATGTTTTGTATTTGATACTTAGTTTTGTGACTAAAATGGTCTTGTCATCTCGAATGTGTACCCGCTACCCGTGGTGATTATGGTATGGGGTAATTTCTGTATCCATGATGGATAGTGGGTACGGGTGGGGCATTTATTTCTCTGGTGAGTATGGTTTTAGGGTTCATATCTTCGTTCCTTCCACCCCCGGCTTCGCTCCTAGAGCACTAGAAAAATGTCGTTGAACCATCTGCAACAGTCTATCTATAGTTTACCTAAAAAACTGTTTTGCATTGTTCTGAAATGTAGACTGCACTGTTCGCAGAGTGGAGTTTGAATATGGGTATGAGGATGAGTAAGCTGCTGGAGATAGTCTTACCTCCTCCCCACCCATAATTGAAGATGACTTCGAGAGCTCCCAAGAAATTAAAAACTTTGGGGCAAACAGTGAGGAGAAGTTGTTGCTCAAAGGCATTCGCTTGAGAAATGGGCATCTCCACAAACAGAAGGAGGCCTTAGACTATCTCTAACAGGCTTTGTACCTCACATCCTATCTCAATCTCTGTTTTAAACTCTATCCTACCAACAGTGCGATCTACAATACAAAATAATACTTTGCATGGTGGTTTATACTGCCTGCTTGAGACATCGCAGCGAGGTCCAATCAAGGATACAACGACTGGTTTAAGAGGAAAAAGAGAGATCGACGGCCCTACAGTGGGAAATAGCATACCTGCAACGACTGATTTAAGATGGCCTTAACTGGTAGCCTTGAAAATATGACGATGTCCATGTCCTTACCCCGACAGGGTCTCTCCTAGGTGAGAGTTTTGACGGTTCCTATGCTAGCTAGTTTACTTCTTTGTCACAGGAACTTGATTGACATATCTGGTTAGTTTGTCTAAAAGCTAGTTGTTCTTTGCTACGTGAGCGCGACGGATTATCCTTCGCTGGTTTGTCTGTAAACCGTATCGCCCTTCACCACAAAAGAGTGTTGGTTATCTAATGCATGCTTCAGTCCATAGTGATGCAAGAGTGTAGCTCTCGTTGATGTGTAACCGATCTTTGAGTTTACAATATTGCGGTGTCGGGGCTATGCGATACTTCTCAGTTCGTCATACGCGTGCAAGAGGTGTTTTGTAAGAAAAGAACAAGATTTTTTAGGAACAAAAGGAAAGATGAAAACTGGGGTTGTTTGTATGGACAGGTCTATGCGTATAAGACGGGCCAGATGTTTGTTTTCTTTGGGCGGGCCGAGCTCATGATGGCCTTTAACTCCATGTACTTTTTTTTGGGCGGGCCGAGCTCAGCCCATGCTATCTGATGCTGCCTGGTGCCTGCTGCCGCGGAGTAGAGAAGTCTTTTTCCAGCTGCAAACGCAAAACGCTGACCCGCACCCGCTGGAATGGCATGTTCCCCTCGCTCTGATTGGTGGAGTGACGCGTCGAGCGGCGGCCGCCCGCTAGGCCGACGCGTTACTGAGCTCGAATCAGAGGGGGGGTCATCCAAGTATCACACCAGGCCAGAGCCCACCGAACCGACACTTCCCCCACAGTTTCGCGCGCTCGCCTACGGCTACGTGCATTTCGTTCGCCGGCAACCGCGACCCAGGCGGCCATGCCGATCGCGCGTGTAAGCCAGGTGAATCACTCGCATTGCATTTGGCGGCCTGCGGTATCGGCATCGCCGGCCCCTTGATATGTGATCAGTCCTTGGTTTGCCCGTCCTGCTGCCTCCTACGGCACGGCAGGCAGCCACACGGATCACCGAACCGAACACAGGAAAAATGCATGTGTCATGTGTAGCTTGCTCCCTATATATGCTTTGCTCAAACGATCCTCCGTTCAGCGGCATCATCTATTGCCTTCCCGCTCGATTGGATTAGACCACCGTCTAGTAGTTCCCAATCCGATATGCCGCTTCTCGTTCTGCGCGTGCCGCTCGCCTCGACCAACAATACTAGTACATACAGTGGCGCTGCACCTCCTGTAGCTGTAGCACCAGCGGCAGAGCATTCCGACGGCCTACTGTTCGACGGCCTTGCTCTGGGCCACGGTGACGACGTCGACGATAAGGCCGAGGCGGACCGCGACGACGCAGCGACCGTGAAGCTGGAGTGGCTGAGGTCGCAGATCATCGGCGCGGAAGCAGAGTTCGCGTCGCCGTTCGGGACCCGACGCATCACGTACGCGGACCACACGGCGTCAGGCCGCTGCCTGCGGTTCGTCGAGGAGTTCGTGCTTCGGAACGTCCTGCCTTTCTACGGTGAGTACACAGCTCATGTTTTTTTTCCTTGGACAAACGAATACGCCTCGGTGCTCATACGTGCGTGTGGGGGCGGCGATTGGCTCTGGAGCGCTGCAGGGAACACCCACACGACGGACAGCTACGTGGGCATGCACACGAGCAAGCTGGCCGGGGACGCGGCGCGGTACGTGAAGCGCAGCCTAGGCGCCGGGCCGCGCGACATGCTGCTGTTCTGCGGCACGGGGTGCACGGCGGCCATCAAGCGCCTGCAGGAGGTGACGGGCATGGCCGTGGCGCCCACGCTGCGCGCCGCGGTGCTGGCCGCGCTGCCCCCGTCCGACCGCTGGGTGGTCTTCGTGGGGCCCTACGAGCACCACTCCAACCTGCTCACCTGGCGGGAGAGCCTCGCGGAGGTGGTGGAGGTCGGGCTGCGCGCCGCCGACGGCCTCCTGGACCTGGCCGCGCTGGAGTCGGAGCTGGCGGCGCGCGCGCCGTCGGGGCGGCCCATGCTGGGCGCCTTCTCGGCGTGCAGCAACGTCACCGGGCTGCGCACCGACACCCGCGCCGTGGCGGCGCTCCTGCGCCGCCACGGCGCCCACGCCTGCTTCGACTTCGCGTGCAGCGCGCCCTACGTGCGCGTCGACATGCGGTCGGGCGACGCGGACGGCTACGACGCCGTGTTCCTCAGCCCGCACAAGTTCCTCGGCGGGCCCGGGAGCCCCGGCGTGCTGCTCATGGCGTCGCGGCTCTACCGCCTCCGCGCCACCGCGCCGTCCACCTGCGGCGGGGGCACCGTGCGCTACGTCAGCGCCTACGGCGACACGGTGTACAGCGACGACGCCGAGGAGCGCGAGGACGCCGGCACGCCGGCGATCATACAGAAGGTCCGCGCGGCGCTGTCGTTCCGCGTCAAGGAGTGGGTCGGGGAGGCGTGCATCGAGGCGCAGGAGGCGCGCATGCTGGCGCTGGCCCTCCGCCGCGTCCGCGCGGGGGCCAACCCCAACCTGCGCCTGCTGCAGGGCGCCGATGCCGCCGCGAGCGCGCCCCGCCTCCCCGTGCTCTCCTTCGTGGTCTACGCTCCTCAGCGAGACGGGACCGAGCCCGAGGGCAGGCTGCAGCTGCACTGCCGGTTCGTCACCAAGCTACTCAACGACCTGTTCGGCGTGCAGGCGCGCGCGGGTTGCGCGTGCGCGGGGCCCTACGCGCACCGGCTCCTCGGCATCAGTCCGGCGCGCGCCAAAGCCATCAGATCAGCCGTCGAGCAGGTAAATAAACCCAACGATAAACGTCGAATTTCTCATACTGCTCGGATCATACTATTCTAACCTGAAGCTCGCAAAACTCGATGCCGATGGTAACGTACGTACAGGGCTACCACGGGGTTCGTCCCGGGTGGACGCGCGTCAGCCTGGCATACTACACGTCGATGCAGGAGGCCGAGTTCGTGCTGGACGCCGTTGCCTTCGTCGCCAGCTTCGGCCACCGGTTCCTGCCGCTGTACACGTTCGACTGGAAAACCGGAGACTGGCACTACGATCACAGCTGCGCCCGTGGGCTCGTGCCGAACATCGTCGGCGGCAATCCCAGTGGGCGAGTCAAAGCCGAGAACTGCTACCAAAGCTACATGGCATTTGCGCACTGCCTGGCGGAGTCCTTGGCTACCATTTGCACTGGGCTCAGCAGCGATCCTGCTATACGTATTCCCAAGAGCGTCGACCCACAGTTGGTGTATTTCCTCGTATGAGTTGTCATAGGCGGTGATACTACTCCGTTGTACGGTGTAATTGGATTGCAATACTGGAGGATACTACTCCGTTCCGTTTTGACCTGACTTGAACAAGAGTTCATGTGTTTGACCTGACTTGAAGAGTTCATGTGGGCCATGGCCATGAGTAGCAGGTGTTGTTGGGCTGTTTACCGATGTGGGCCATGAGTAGCAGCAACACCTGACCGCATCGCTCCTATGGGCCGTCCCATACTCCCACCGCCCCTCGTGACCAGCTTCCTCAGTCCCGCCTCTGGAATCTGGATTCTGGAACAGAAAAGCACCACCCGGATTATATGCTGTGTTTATTACCCACTGTGCCACGCGCAGGCGCGTTCGGCGTTCGGGACTCCCTTCTGCACAACCTGACAATTGCATCGGAAGATGGCCACCAGAAGAACCAGATCCGCGGCCCCAGCCATGCTGCTGCTCCTGGTCTGCGCGACGGCGGTCTCGGCGGCCTCTGCCGCCGCCGGGGCGGGCAGGGGCAGGGTCGGATCGGGCCGCGCGGGGCCGTCGCCGTGCCAGGATCTGGCGACGCGAGACGACTGCGCGGCGAGAGCTGGGTGCAGGTGGTGCCGCAGCGAGGCGCTCGACGACATGTGCTTCGGGCCTACCGAGGCGAGGCGCCTCCCACGGCAGGTCTTCTCCTGCGATCCACCCTCCGACGCGGCGCACGCCAGCTTCAACAAGTGACGCCCGCAGCCGCGCTCGCCTTGTTCCCGGACTGCTCCGTCTGACCTTTACTTTCGCCAGGCACCAATTGTTGCTCCTTTTGTCATTGCTGGATCTGAGATTTATTTATTAGAGAATAGCTTGGTCCGTTTTGCTACGTGATTCTTTCGTGGGTTTATATAATATAATGTAAAATCTGCTCAAAATTCAATCAGAGCATTGCAAATATTGTATTTAAAAAAAATCTAAGTCGTTTTCGTTACAGATATTGTATTTTGACATGTCATCTGGAAATTTGGGGCAATTTTCTGTGTGGTCGTTAATACCGCAACTTGGCAGTAACGGCCTGCTTGGTTTGTGGATGAATTTTGTAACGCCAAAGATTTGGCATGTTAAAAGTTAAGCAAAGAAAAGTTGTCATCTATTGGCAACCAAAATATGAGAGTTTGATAACTTCTGATAACAAACTAAACGACGACCAAAAATATGGCTTATCATTTTTTTTTGGCTTAGGTATACTTTGGAAGCGAACCAAATAGGCCTTAAAATACTGTCATGCATTACTAGCAATTATTCTGATGGGTTAGAGCATTTTCATTGTTTCGTTATATTACTTTAAGTGTAATACCCTTGCGTTGCAACGACACACAATACTATGTCAATCCATTTAGACAACATATAAGGGAGTTCACGGATTTGTACCTGACAGTACCTGACATTACGCTTTGTGGTAGTGGTGTTGCTCGCTGTGCACGCGCTCCAACTTCCTCAGTATCTCCTCTACCTTGACACTACGTCGCTTCAAGCGTCTTCGACTCCTCTGCTCTCGTTCCCCTTCCCTCGCAAACTCTAGACTGCGGTATGTCTCCAGCAACACATGTGACTATGGACTATAGTTCATAACAACAGTCAGTAGTCATTACCCTCGTCCTCGAATAGCGAAGGAGACTCGGTCCACAATCACTTTGGCGAGGCCCACGGCTAAGCGATCACCCTAGAGCGTGAGCATGAGGCTGATGTTGACGTCGTTGCGGTTTAGCACGTGCCTGGGTCGATCTTGGTGACCCCGACTTCGACATTGAGGTAGGTGACATCCGTGTGCCCCCCTCTAGTGTAGACAAAGGAGGCTGGGTTCAGATTGTACACGGCCACGACGAGGAGGAGCGCCACGTTGAGGTAGACGAGATAGTTGGGAAGGTTAGGCGTGAGGTGGTCCCGTCCAGGGCCTAGAGACGAGACACATGGTAGGGTCGCGAACCTTGAGCATCGTGAGGAAGAGGACCATGAGGGTTATGGCGAGCACAACGATGAGGTCCAAGGTGTTGAGGAGGCATAGACACAGACAATGCCAGCGGTGAGGGGTAGTTTGGTTGAGGGGTGGTAGGCGGGGTGACAGAGGGGGTTGTGTGCGTCGGCGTCAGGAGGACGAAGTGGGCGGTGGTGGTGATGGAGGTGGCCGCCATTGGATGGATTGGGATTTGGGAGGTAGTTAGGGTGGGATCTTGGGCAGGTGAGCAACGTGGCGAGGGGTGGTGAGCCTACGCAGCAGCGCCGCCATACCGATTGGCAGAGGAGGTGAGAGGTCTCGTCGTGACCAGTCGAGTGCAGTAGTGGACGGACCAACAAAGATTTTATAAGATTTTTTCAGAAGTGTTGACACACAACAATGACAGTAGAAATGATAGAAAATGATGCTTTATAGTAGTAGAGAAGTGAAGTGTGGATGATAAATGAAACAAAATTTACAGTGCATCACCCACCCATACCCACACCTATCTCGAGTTTATGTACCCACGAAGAAATCCATACTTATTTCTATGTGTGTATATAGCTTTTTAGGCTATCTCCAACATCCTTTCTTTTGAAATGTTTGGGACCCATAATGACATCAACGTATTGCAACGGTCTCCTGTTTCTGCAAGGCTAGCAGAAGAGCAAGCTCCAAAGATAAACAACTATCAATGGTCAAGACTACGCAGTGCGTTATTATTAAATGGTTTATATCTTTCATGGATGACGTTTGTGAAGACCATACTGTTGCCACAAAGTATGAAGAAAAATATTTTACTAAAGTCAGAAGAAGATTGTAGGAATGACATGGACCATGTATTCGATGCGACCTTCTACCCTTTTTATTTACACACATGATAATGATTCTACTAGGGAGTGCCTGTGCATTGCAACAGAAATATATAATATCATGATAACTTATATACAAAATGTATGTTATACTGTTATGAGAAAATGTTTCATAATCCATTTGTAATCCTGGCCATACTGAAAGTCGCCTAGAGGGGGGTGAATAGGCGGAATCTGAAAATTATAAACTTAAGCACAACTACAAGCCGGGATTAGCGTTAGAAATATAAACAAGTCCGAAAGAGAGGGTGAAAACAAATCGACCAAAGAAATAGAGCGGATGACATGGTGATTTGTTTTACCGAGGTTCGGTTTTTGCAAACCTACTCCCCGTTGAGGTGGTCACAAAGACCGGGTATCCTTCAACCCTTTCCCTCTCTCAAACGGTCTCTTAGACCGAGTGAGCTTCTCTTCTCAATCACTTGGGACACTAAGTCCCCACAAGGACCACCACACAATTGGTGTCTCTTGCCTTGCTTACAATTGAGTTGGGAACAAGAAAGAAAGAAGAAGAAAAGCGATCCAAGCTCAAGAACTCAAATGAACACAAATGTCACTCTCTCTAATCACTATTTGATTGGAATGAACTTTGGACTTGGGAGAGGATTTGATCTCTTGTTTTGTGTCTTGGAATGAAGTCTAGAGCTCTTGTATTGAATGCAATGGCTGAAAACTTGGATGCCTTGAATGAGTGGTGGTTGGGGGGTATTTATAGCCCCAACCACCAAAGTGGCCGTTGGGGAGGCTGTCTGTCGTATGGCGCACCGGACAGTCCGGTGCGCCACCGGACACTGTCCGGTGTGCCAGCCACGTCACCCAACCGTTAGGGTTCGACCGTTGGAGTTCTGACAAGTGGGGCCACCGACAGTCCGGTGGTGCACCGGACAGTCACTGTTCACTGTCCGGTGCGCCTTCTGGCGCCTGCTCTGATTTCTGCGTGCGCAGGCGCGCACTATTTACTTTCACTGTTCATTTGCAGACAACCGTTGGTACGAAGTAGTCGTTGCTCCGCTGGCACACCTGACAGTCCGATGCTACACCGGACAGTCCGGTGAATTATAGCGGAGCGACCGCCCGAATTCCCGAAGCTAGCAAGATCAGAGTGGATCCTCCTGGCACATCGGACACTGTCCGGTGGCACACCGGACAGTCCGGTGCACCATACCAGGGCTGCCTTTGGTTTAACTTTGCTCCTTTGTTTTGAACCCTTTCTTTTATCTTGTATTGGTTTGTTGTGAACCTTTGGCACCTGTAGAACATATATTCTAGTGCAAACTAGTTAGTACAATAATTTGTGTTGGGCAATTCAACCACCAAAATTCATATAGGAAAAGGTTTGACCCTATTTCCCTTTCAATCTCCCCCTTTTTGGTGATTGATGCCAACACAAACCAAAGCAAACATAAGAGTGCAGAATTGAACTAGTTTGCATAATGTAAGTGCAAAGGTTACTTGGAATTCAAACCAATATAATTATTTAAATAGATATTCATGGATTGTTTTCTTCTTATTTAAAATTTTGGACCACGCTTGCACCATGAGTTTTGTTTTGCAAAGTCTTTGTAAAATTCTTTTCAAAACTTTTTGCAAATAGTCAAAGGTATATGAATAAGATTGAAAGAAGCATTTTCAAGATTTGAAATTTTCTCCCCTGTTTCAAATGCTTTTCCTTTGACTTAAACAAAAACTCTCCCTTAATGAAATTCTCCTCTTAGTGTTCAAGAGGGTTTTACAAGTTTTGAAGATACTACTTTCTCCCCCTTTTTGAACACAATAAGATACCAATTTAAAAAAACTTCATTTTTAAAATTCGGTGGTGGTGCGGTCCTTTTGCTTTGGGCTCATACTTTCTCCCCCTTTGGCATGAATCGCCAAAAACGGATACTTGTGAGTGAAATATAAGCCCTTGTATTTTCTCCCCAATGGCAAACAAACGAATATGAGTGAAGATTATACCAAAGTGGAGAATAATGTGGAATACCGGTAAAGAGTAGGTAATACCGATGGAGTTGAGTGGAAGCGTCGTCTTTGCCGAATACTCCATTTCCCTTTAAATTCTATGACTAAGCATAAGATTGCACTTGAAAACACATTAGTCATAGACATAAAAGAGATATGATCAAAGGTACATAAATGAGCTATGTGTGCAAAGAATCAATCAAAATTCCTAGAATCAAGAATATTTAGCTCATTCCTAAGTTTGGTAAAAGTTTTCTCATCTAATGGTTTGGTAAAGATATCGGCCAATTGATCTTTGGTGTTAATATAGCCTATCTCGATATCCCCCCTTTGTTGGTGATCTCTCAAAAAGTGATACCGAATGGCTATGTGCTTAGTGCGGCTATGTTCAACGGGATTATCCGCCATGCGGATTGCACTCTCATTATCATATAGGAGAGGGACTTCGCTAAATTTGTAGCCATAGTCCCTAAGGGTTTGCCTCATCCAAAGTAATTGCGTGCAACAATGGCCTGCGGCAATATACTCGGCTTTGGCGGTAGAAAGAGCGACTGAGTTTTGTTTCTTTGAAGCCCAAGACACCATGGATCTCCCCAGAAACTGACAAGTCCCTGATATGCTCTTCCTATCAATTTTACACCCTGCCCAATCAGCATCAGAATATCCTAATAAATCAAAAGAGGATCCCTTAGGGAACCAAAGACTAAACTTAGGTGTATGAACTAAATATCTCAAGATTCTCTTCACGGCCCTAAGGTGGACTTCCTTAGGATCGGCTTGGAACCTTGCACACATGCATATGGAAAGCATAATGTCTGGTCGAGATGCACATAAATAGAGTAAGGATCCTATCATCGACCGGTATACCTTTTGATCTACGGATTTACCTCCTGTGTCGAGGTCGAGATGCCCATTGGTTCCCATGGGTGTCTTGATGGGCTTGGCATCCTTCATTCCAAACTTGGTGAGTATGTCTTGAATGTACTTTGTTTGGCTAATGAAGGTACCCTCTTGGAGTTGCTTGACTTGAAATCCTAGAAAATACTTCAACTCCCCCATCATAGACATCTCGAATTTTTGAATCATGATCCTACTAAACTCTTCACAAATGGATTTGTTAGTAGACCCAAATATGATATCATCAACATAAATTTGGCATACAAACAAATCATTTTCAATTGTTTTAGTAAAGAGAGTAGGATCAGCTTTGCCGACTTTGAAGCCATTAGTGATAAGGAAATCTCTTAGGCATTCATACCATGCTCTTGGGGCTTGCTTGAGCCCATAAAGCGCCTTAGAGAGTTTATACACATGATTATGATACTCACTATCTTCAAAGCCCGGAGGTTGCTCAACATAGACCTCTTCCTTGATTGGTCCATTGAGGAAGGCACTCTTCACGTCCATTTGATAGAGCTTAAAGTCATGGTAAGTAGCATAGGCAAGTAATATACAAATTGACTCAAGCCTAGTTACGGGTGCATAGGTTTCACCAAAATTCAAACCTTCGACTTGTGAATACCCTTTGGCCACAAGTCGTGCCTTGTTCCTTGTCACCACACCATGCTCATCTTGCTTGTTGCGGAAGACCCACTTGGTTCCTACAACATTTTGGTTAGGACGTGGAACTAAATGCCATACCTCATTCCTTGTGAAGTTGTTGAGCTCTTCTTGCATCGCCAGCACCCAATCCGAATCTTGAAGTGCTTCCTCTACCCTGTGTGGCTCAATAGAGGAAACAAAAGAGTAATGTTCACAAAAATGAGCAACATGAGATCGAGTGGTTACCCCCTTATGAATATCGCCGAGGATGGTGTTCACGAGGTGATCTCGTTGGATTGCTTGGTGGACTCTTGGGTGTGGCGGTCTTGGATCTTGCTCATCCTCCTTGTCTTGATCATTGGCATCTCCCCCTTGATCAATGTCCTCCTCTTGAGGTGGCTCATCTTGATCTTTATTTTCATCATCTTGAGCTTGATCCTCATCTTGGGTTGGTGGAGATGCTTGCATGGAGGAGGATGGTTGATCTTGTGCTTGTGAAGGCTCTTCGGATTCCTTAGGACACACATCCCCAATGGACATGTTCCTTAGCACGACGCACGGAGCCTCTTCATCATCTAGCTCATCAAGATCAACTTGCTCTACTTGAGAGCCATTAGTCTCATCAAACACAATGTCACATGAGACTTCAACTAGTCTAGTAGACTTGTTAAAGACTCTATATGCCGTTGTGTTTGAGTCATAACCAAGTAAAAAAGCCTTCTATAGCCTTAGGAGCAAATTTAGATTTTCTACCTCTTTTAACAAGAATAAAGCATTTGCTACTAAAGACTCTAAAATATGAAACATTGGGCTTTTTACCGGTGAGGAGTTCATATGATGTCTTCTTAAGGATTCGGTGAAGATATAACCGGTTGATGGCGTAGCAAGCGGTGTTGACCACCTCGGCCCAAAACCGATCCGAAGTCTTGTACTCATCAAGCATGGTCCTTGCCATGTCCAATAGAGTTCTATTCTTCCTCTCCACTACACCATTTTGTTGTGGCGTGTAGGGAGAAGAGAACTCGTGCTTGATGCCCTCCTCCTCAAGGAAGCCTTCAATTTGAGAGTTCTTGAACTCCGTCCCGTTGTCGCTTCTTATCTTCTTGATCCTTAAGCCAAACTCATTTTGAGCCCATCTCAAGAATCCTTTCAAAGTCTCTTGGGTTTGAGATTTTTCCTGCAAAAAGAATACCCAAGTGAAGCAAGAATAATCATCCACAATAGCTAGACAGTACTTACTCCCGCCGATGCTTATGTAAGCGATCGGGCCGAATAGATCCATGTGGAGTAGCTCCAGTGGCCTATCAGTCGTTATTATGTTCTTGTGTGGATGATGAACACCAACTTGCTTCCCTGCCTGGCATGCGCTACAAATCCTGTCTTTCTCAAAATGAACATTTGTTAGTCCCAAAATATGTTCTCTCTTTAGAAGCTTATGAAGATTCTTCATCCCAACGTGGGCTAGTCGGTGATGCCAGAGCCAACCCATGTTAGTCTTAGCAATCAAGCAAGTGTCGAGTTCAGCTCTATTGAAATCAACTAAGTATAGCTGACCCTCTAACACTCCCTTAAAAGCTATTGAATTATCACTTCTTCTAAAGACAGTAACACCTACATCCGTAAATAGATAGTTGTAACCCATTTTACATAATTGAGAAACAGAAAGCAAGTTGTAATCTAAAGAATCTACAAGAAAACATTGGAAATAGAATGGTCAGGTGATATAGCAATTTTACCCAATCCTTTGACCAAACCTTGATTTTCATCCCCGAATGTGATAGCTCTTTGGGGATCTTGGTTTTTCTCATAGGAGGAGAACATCTTTTTCTCCCCAGTCATGTGGTTTGTGCACCCGCTATCGATGATCCAACTTGAGCCCTCTGATGCATAAACCTACAAAACAAATTTAGGCCTTGTTCTTAGGTACCCAAACGGTCTTGGGTCCTTTTACATTAGAAACAAGCACCTTGGGTACCCAAACACAAGTCTTGGAGCCCTTGTGTTTGCCACCAACATATTTGGCAACTACTTTGCCTGATTTGTTCGTAAGCACATATGAAGCATCAAAAGTTTTAAATAAAATGTTATGATCATTTGATGCAATAGGAGTTTTTTTCTTAGGCATTTTAACATGTGTAGAACGCCTAGAGCTAGAAGCCTCATTCTTATAAATAAAAGCATGGTGAGAATGAGTCTTCTTTGCATGAATTCTCCTAATCTTGTCCTCAGGATAACCAACAGGATACAAAATATAACCCTCGTTATCCTAAGGCATGGGAGCCTTGCCCTTAACAAAATTAGACAATCTTTTAGGAGGGGTATTAAGCTTGACATTGTCTCCCTGTTGGAAGCCAATGCCATCCTTAATGCCAGGGCATCTCCCACTATAAAGCATGCTACGAGCAAATTTAAATTTCTTATTTTCTAGTTCATGCTCGGCAATTTTAGCATCTAATTTAGCTATATGATCATTTTGTTGTTTAATCATAGCAAGGTGATCATGAATAGCATCAATATTAATATCTCTACATCTAGTGCAAATAGATACATGATCAACCATAGATGTAGAGGGTTTGCAATCATTCAATTCAACAATCTTAGCATGTAAAATAGCATTCTCATCTCTAAGGTTGATAATAGCATCATTGCAAACATTCAAATCTTTAGCCTTAGCAATTAATTTTTCATTTTCAATCTTAAGGCTAGAAAGAGAGGCATTCAATTTTTCAATCTTAGCAACTAGACTAGCATTATCATTTCTAAGATTGGTAATTGAACCATCACAAATATTTGACTTCTCAACCTTAGCAATCAAATTAGCATTCTCAATTCTAAGGTTGGAAATAGTGTCATGGCAAGTGTTAAGCCCACTAGTTAATTTTTTATTTTTCTCTACCTCCTGAGCATAAGCATTTTTAGTCTTAACATGCTTTTTGTTTTCCTTAATAAGGAAGTCCTCTTGGCTATCTAAGAGTTCATCCTTCTCATGAATAGCACTAATCAATTCATTCAATTTCTTTTTTTGTTGCATGTTAAGATTGGCAAAAAGAGTAAGCAAGTTGTCCTCATCATCACTAGAATTATCCTCATCACTAGAGGTTGCATATTTAGTGGAGGATCTTGATTTTACCTTCTTCTTCTTGCCGTCCTTTGCCATGAGGCATTTGGCCGACATTGGGGAAGAGAATACCTTTGTTGATGGCAATGTTGGCGGCGTCCTCGTCGTCGGAGGAGTCAGTGGAGCTCTCGTCGGAGTCCCACTCCCGGCAAACATGGGCATCGCCGCCCTTCTTCTTGTAATACTTCTTCTTTTCCTTCTTCTTCCCCCTCTTGTCGTTATCCCTGTCACTATCACTAGATAAAGGACATTTAGCGATAAAATGACCGGGCTTACCACACTTGTAGCACACTTTCTTGGAGCGGGGCTTGTAGTCTTTCCCCCCTCCTTTGCTTGAGGATTTGGCGGAAGCTCTTGATGATGAGCGCCATCTCCTCGTTGTCGAGCTTGGAGGCGTCGATGGGGACCCTACTCGGTGTAGAATCTTCTTTCTTCTCCTCCGTTGCCTTGAATGCAACGGGTTGTGCTTTGGGTACGGAGGAGGAGGCGCCTTGCTCGATGATCTTCTTGGAGCCTTTGATCATCAATTCAAAGCTCACAAATTTTCCTATTACTTCCTCGGAAGACATTAGTTTATATCTTGGATCACCACGAATTAATTGAACTTGAGTAGGGTTAAGAAATACGAGTGATCTAAGAATAACCTTGACCATCTCATGGTCATCCCATTTGGTGCTCCCGAGGTTGCGCACTTGGTTAACCAAGGTCTTTAGCCGGTTGTACATGGCTTGCGGGTCTTCTCCTTGGTTGAGCATAAAACGACCGAGCTCCCCCTCGATTGTTTCCCTCTTGGTGAGCTTGGTCACCTCGTCTCCTTCATGCGCAGTTTTGAGTACATCCTAGATCTCCTTGGCACTCTTCAACCCTTGCACCTTGTTATACTCCTCTCGACTTAGAGAGGCGAGGAGTATAGTGGTAGCTTGGGAGTTGAAGTGTCGGATTTGGGCAACTTCGTCCGAGTCATAGTCTTCATCCCCTACGGATGGTACCTGCACTCCAAACTCAACAACATCCCAAATACTAGTGTGGAGTGAGGTTAGGTGATGCCTCATTTTATCACTCCACATGTTATAATCTTCACCATCAAAAACTAGTGGTTTGCCTAATGGAATGGAAAGTAATGGAGTACGTTTAGAAATGCGAGGGTAGCGTAGGTGGATCTTACTAAACTTCTTGCGCTCATGGTGCTTAGAAGTCACGGACGGCGCGTTGGAGCCGGAGGTGGATGGCGACGAAGAATCGGTCTCATAATACACCACCTTCTTCATCTTCTTCTTGTCGCCACTCCGATGCGACTTGTTGTGGGAGTGTGATTCTCCCTTTCCTTTGGAGCCGGACTCCCTTGATGGAGCCTTCCCGAGACTTGTAGCGGGCTTCTCGCTAGTCATGACCTCCTTCTTGGCGTGATCTCCCGACATCACTTCGAGCAGTTAAGCTCTAATGAAGCACCGGGCTCTGATACCAATTGAAAGTTGCCTATAGGGGGGGTGAATAGACAGAATCTGAAAATTATAACTTAAGCACAACTACAAGCCGGGGTTAGCGTTAGAAATATAAACGAGTCCGAAAGAGAGGGCAAAAACAAATTGACCAAAGAAATAGAGCGGATGACACGGTGATTTGTTTTACCGAGGTTCGGTTTTTGCAAACTTACTCCCCGTTGAGGTGGTCACAAAGACCGGGTCTCTTTCAACCCTTTCCCTCTCTCAAATGGTCACTTAGATCGAGTGAGCTTCTCTTCTCAATCACTTGGGACACTAAGTCCCCACAAGGACCACCACACAATTGGTGTCTCTTGCCTTGCTTATAATTGAGTTGGGAACAAGAAAGAAAGAAGAAGAAAAATAATCCAAGTGCAAGAACTCAAATGAACACAAATGTCACTCTCTCTAGTCACTATTTGATTGGAATGAACTTTGGACTTGGGAGAGGATTTGATCTCTTGTTTTGTGTCTTGGAATGAAGTCTAGAGCTCTTGTATTAAATGCAATGGCTGAAAACTTAGATGCCTTGAATGAGTGGTGGTTGGGGGTATTTATAGCCCCAACCACCAAAGTGGCCGTTGGGGAGGCTGTCTGTCGTATGGCGCACTGGACAGTCCGGTGCACCACTGGACACTGTCCGGTGCGCCAGCCATGTCACCCAACCGTTAGGGTTCAACCGTTGGAGTTCTGACAAGTGGGGCCACCGGACAGTCCGGTGGTGCACCGGACAGTCACTGTTCACTGTCCGGTGTGCCTTCTGGCGCCTGCTCTGACTTCTGCGCGCGCAGGCGCGCACTGTTTACTTTTACTGTTCATTTGCAGACAACCGTTGGTGCGAAGTAGTCGTTGCCCCGCTGGCACACCGGACAGTCCGGTGCTACATCGGATAGTCCGGTGAATTATAGCGGAGCGACCTCCCGAATTCCCGAAGCTGGCAAGTTCAGAGTGGATCCTCCTGGTGCACCAGACACTGTCCGGTGGCACACCGGACAGTCCGGTGCGCCAGACCAGGGCTGCCTTCGGTTTAACTTTGCTCCTTTGTTTTGAACCCTTTCTTTTATCTTGTATTGGTTTGTTGTGAACCTTTGGCACCTGTAGAACATATATTCTAGTGCAAACTAGTTAGTACAATAATTTGTGTTGGGCAACTCAACCACCAAAATTCATATAGGAAAAGGTTTGACCCTATTTCCCTTTCACATACATAAATTTTGTTATTTTAATCTAGCTGTTTTGAAAGTCGCCTAGAGGGGGGGTGAATAGGGCGAAACTGAAATTTACAAAATTAATCACAACTACAAGCCGCGTTAGCGTTAGAAATAATAATGAGTCCGAGAGAGAGGGCGCAAAACAAATCGCAAGCGAATGAAGAGTGTGACACGCGGATTTGTTTTACCGAGGTTCGGTTCTCGCAAACCTACTCCCCGTTGAGGAGGCCACAAAGGCCGGGTCTCTTTCAACCCTTACCCTCTCTCAAACGGTCCCTCGGACCGAGTGAGCTTCTCTTCTCAAATCAAACCGGGAACAAAACTTCCCCCCGCAAGGACCACCACACAATTGGTGTCACTTGCCTCGGTTACAATGGAGTTTTGATCACTAGAACAAGTGAGAAAGAAAAGAAGCAATCCAAGCGCAAGAGCTCAAAAGAACACGACAAATCTCTCTCGCTAATCACTAAAGCCTTGTGCGGAATTGGAGAGGATTTGATCACTTGAGTGTGTCTAGAATTGAATGCCTAGCTCTTGTAAGTGGTTGAGAAGCGAAAAACTTGGATCACTTGAATGTGGGGTGGTTGGGGGTATTTATAGCCCCAACCACCAAACTAGCTGTTTGATGGAGGCTGTCTGTCGTATGGTGCACCGGACAGTCCAGTGCACACCGGACATGTCCGGTGCGACAGCCACGTCACCAGGCCGTTAGGGTTCCGACCGTTGGAGCTCTGACTGCTGGGCCCGCCGGGATGTCCGGTGGCGCACCGGACATGCACTGTGGAGTGTCCGGTGCGCCAGCATGGGCGTGCCTGACTTCTGCGCGCGCTGGCGCGCATTTAATGCGCTACAGGTAGTCGTTGGCGCCTGAAGTAGCCGTTGCTTCGTTGTCACACCGGACAGTCCGGTGTATACCGGACATGTCCGGTGAATTATAGTGGACTATCCGTTGTGAACTCCCGAAGCCGACGAGTTCAGAGTTACTTCATCCTTGGGGCACCGGACACTGTCCGGTGTACACTGGACAGTCCGGTGAATTATAGCGGAGTGACTCTGTGTTTTTTCGAAGGTGAGGAGTTTGGCTTCAAGTCCCCTGGTGCACCGGACACTGTCCGGTGGCGCACCGGACAGTCCGGTGCGCCTATCCAGGGTGCCTTCGGTTCTCTCTTTGCTTCTTTGTTTGAACCCTTTCTCTTGATCTTTTTATTGGCTTATTGTGAACCTTTGGTACATGTAGATCTTATAGACTTGGGCAAACTAGTTAGTCCAATTATTTGTGTTGGGCAATTCAACCACCAAAATTAGTTTAGGAAATAGGTGTAAGCCTAATTCCCTTTCATGTTTCACCACTACATTTCAACCATCAGTATCATACAGACTTCGATATATGCCACGATTTGCATGGTCTCATCATTGGAGAGCACATCCTTAAACAAAAGGGCAAGTGTGTGTGTTTGCGAAGAGAATTAAAGGTAGGCCGGCACAAAAGCTATCCCAACAGTGGCGAGGATGACGAATTGGTCATTGGTATCAGTCCTCTTCTGTGTCACCTTTGGCGCCGAGATGACGCCACAGCCTTTGATATAGTAGTCATCGAACGCGCGCGACATGGCGAGTATCGATGACTCTTCGCTGGGCTACCAGATGAAGTGCACCCTAGGCTCATCAGCGATGTCGGAGAGGAAATTCTCCGACCGGGTGGCGGAATGCACCCGCCCTAATCCTAAGATGAGGAGGGGCCTTAGCGGTTTGCCTGTTGTGGAATCGGGATGAACACACGAGGACACAAGGGATTAGAGTGATTCAGGCCGTCTGGAGCGTAAAACCCTACCTCCACTGTGTGTATGTTGTATTGAGAGTATGTGTAAGCATGTGTTAGAGCTTGAGAGCTTAGAGAACCTGTCCTTGTAATGCTGTGTGCCTTCCCTTTTATAGTTTAAGAGAGGCACATATAAGGATGCCGAGTCCCGTCATGTGGGTCCAGGAGCATAATGGATGGAATACATTATATGGGTAATTAATACTAATAACACCTGAGTAATCACCGAGCGCTATGACGTCCGCAATCCATGCTGCATTGATGGGCAGTTACCGTACGAGTAATGTGGAAGTAATGGTGAGTAACTGCGCGACCCACGTATCATGGACTGAGCACGCCGCCTGTCAGTGGAATGGGCAGGCGCACATCTTATCCGTCATGAAGGCGCGCGTATATGGGCGGATCTATAGTGTTGGTTGTGGTGTCCCGTGACACCAATGGTTTATTTCTATCATGTGTACGTCATAATATTTGATTATTAGGGAAACCATCAATAAAAAATTGTGACACCATTAATCACACGCACCAGCCCATTATTTAATTATTTTCTAACAAGGCTCATTAGAAGACAGACGTAGGAGGCCAAAGGTAGCTCATCTGATAGCCTCAAATAGCCTATTATTTAATTATCTTTCTATCACGTCTGCTTACTCTCACAAAATCTCACAACCCTTGCCTTTTCCTGTTCGCAGCCGTTGGCCAAGCGAATAATCAAGTAACCAACGAAAATAGTAGTAAGCAATAGCGATCCGCAACCAGCGTTCAGGTGAAAGTCCCTTTTTCCTAATCCTCATCGGGGTCCCCAAATCAATTTGCGATGGAGCGATTCTTCACAAAGTTCTTGTTCTGCCAGTTGCCACTGCATATGTGGAAAGGTGCTTTTTGACAATAAAAATTATGAAGACAATACTATGTAATTGTATTCGTAATAATTTTGTGGATGGTTGCATCATTTGCTTTGTTGAGCCAAGCTTTATACAATCCCGAACAATATGCGATTGATCGATTTCAGAAGATGGAAGATCGCAATAGTAGAAGGCTGGAGTGCAGCTTTTGAGTCATGGTAATTTGATTATCTATACGACAAATTAATCTAAATTTCTTGGATTTCTATTTTTTTAACGTAACATTGGTATATCATTTTTACCCAATTTTGATGTTTTTCAAAGAGCTACTATTGCTATTAATTTGTCAAAAAACTACTACAATTAAATGATGATGACACCATCGCCCTCAAATCCTAGATCCGCCCCTGCGCGCGTAGCCCAGAGGCGTCACGCCGAGTTCCGCCCGTTGGCTTATGCCGCGCGCAATATGCTACGTGGCAGCATCGGGGCTCTGCCTGAGCGGGGAGCAGGAGTGTATGCGGATAGGTCCGGAGCACACCAGAACAGGACTGGACACGTGTCAGCTCCAAACCCCCACCTAGGCCTTAAGTAAGGTCTCGAGACCATGTCGGAGAGAAAATTCTCCGGCCGGGTGGCGGAATGCACCCGCCCTAATCCTAAGATGAGGAGGGGGCCTTAGCGGTTTGCCTGTTGTGGAATCGGGATGAACACACGAGGACACAAGGGATTAGAGTGGTTCAGACCGTCTGGAGCGTAAAACCCTACCTCCACTGTGTGTATGTTGTATTGAGAGTATGTGTAAGCGTGTGTCAGAGCTTGAGAGCTTAGAGAACCTGTCCTTGTAACGCTGTGTGCCTTCCCTTTTATAGTTTAAGGGAGGCACATACAAGAATGTCGAGCCCCGTCATGTGGGCCCAGGAGCATAATGGATGGAATACATTATGTGGGTAATTAATACTAATAACACCTGAGTAATCACCGGGCACCATGATGTCCGCAATCCATGCTGCATTGATGGGCAGTTACCGTACGAGTAATGCGGGAGTAATGGTGAGTAACTGCGCGGCCCACGTATCGTGGACTGAGCATGCCGCCTGTCAGTGGAATGGGCAGGCGCACATCTTATCTGTCATGAAGGCGCGCGTAGCCCAGAGGCGTCACACCGAGTTCCGCCTGTTGGCTTATGCCACATGCAGTATGCTACGTGGCATCATCGGGGCTCCGCCTGAGTGGGGAGCAGGAGTGTATGCGGAAAGGTCCGGAGCACATTAGAACAGGATTGGACACGTGTAAGCTCCGGACCTCCACCTGGGTCTTAAGTAAGGTCTCGGGACCCCTCTGTGTGCAGTCCGGACCCCGTATGGGGGGGTTTCTGGATCCCATTCTAGGGGTCCGGTCCGTACACATAGGGTCCTGGACCAACCTGGAGGTCCGGGCTGTATACCCAGGGGTCCAGCACTTTCCCATGGGGTCCAGACTCACTATTGATGCCCTGGATTATATCACTTTCTCTGGCCACGTGGCGGCTCCGGAGCCGCCCACGTGGTGGGGTCAGGCGCTGTCGCTGGCCCAGAGTAGCCGCCCGAGGCTGGGGTGAGTCACGGTCTGGTCCCACGTACGGCTACTCTGGGCCCATGGGTACTGCGTACGTGGGCGGCTAGTCACGGTCTGGTCCCACGTGACTAAAGATAGCCGCATGGGTACTGCGTCTTCATATAGTAGTAAGTGGTACCCTAGTTTCAGGGTACCGACAAGCGAGGTAGTACACCTAGCCGTTGCACCACTGGATGCGCTACTCCTCTACATACTGTAGGATTATGGGGAGGCCACGCTAGCGAAAAACAAATTTTTTGACCCCATAACACCAAGAACTACTACGGTTATAGGTCATGGAATTACCACTAGACGCACAGGGCAGCGGAAGACGTCTTGATGTAGACGAACGCGTCGAGCATTGCCGTGCAGTCGTCGGTGTCCTTCACGTCCTCGCGTGGTTCGTCCTAGTACTCCAGATGTAGCACCTCTGAGGTATCCACACGTACAGGGAGGAAGCACCGCGTATCGAAGTGCTAGGTTCACGACGGCAGCTATGCGAGGGCGAGAGGCGAGCGTCTGCTCGTTTGCTGGTTGCGAATTAGGGTTAACCTAACCGCGCCCCCGGCCCTCAATATATAGGCGTTATGATGGGCTTCTGACTCCGAGGCCCATCAGTAACCCTAAAGCCCAGCCTAATTTCGGATCTAATCCGAATTAGGCTTCCTTCCCCTTAAGTGTGTGACCCTATAGGTTCATGTACAAATAGACATGGCCCGAGTACTCTTACTTGGCCCAATAATTGACAGCGGCTTCTAGCAAAACATGTCAACTCCTATGCGCACGTAAAGATCATATCAGACGAACCATTGCAACATTACGTATATGTTGTTCCCTTTGTCTCATGATATTTGGTCTGGCTCTAAGCTGACCTCTCTTTCTCGATACTGTGAATTGGAATCCTTTCAATGGTTAACTCTTAACCCTAGCATGGCCATGCATTTCTTGATCCAATCACTCGAGGGCCCACAGATATCTCTCTCTCAAGAAGAGAGGGACAAATTCCATCTTGACTTACCATGCCTCATAGCATGCTTCCTGACAAACCCAAAACTACCTTTATAACTCCCCAGTTACGAAGTAGCGTTTGATAGTCCCTAAGTAGGTCAATCCACATCTTGAGAACATGCGACAATCTCAGGTCTAAGGACATAGTATACATGTTGCAAAAAGAGAACTATATTACAATATCTCACATTGGGTTGGTCCAGCCTCATGTCATACATGCGCCCACATTATTAGTTCGACATCTCCATGTCCATGACTTGTGAAATGTAGTCATCAACTAATATATGTGCTGGTCATCGACTCTGACCAAGGACATCATTGAGAATAACCATACAAGTAAAGAATCTCACAAACAATTTACATAATTGCTAATCAATACAAGGTGCCTTTAATGGATATTCAATTAAGCAATATATATCATGGATACAAAGAAATATGCTCATCTTTATGCTTATCTCTAGGGCATATTTCTAACACATACATCATGTTCACGGACACTCACACAACGTCAGCAACGACCGTCGTTCCAACGCACAAGAATTCATGGTCGGACAGCAACGACTTACGTGGTAGATTGGGCTTTAGGTGGACGATGACATGGATAGCATGATGGCGCCGTCGTCGGATGCGGTGCCTAGAACAACCCGAGAGTCGCCGACGTTGGCGACAACCATGAGGTCCCCCTGCTTGACGATGGACAGCGAGGTGCAGCCGCTCTAGACCGCGTCCAAGCGGCGACTGTGCCGGACCTTATCATACATAGTGGTGCATGCGGCCATGTAGGACTGCTTCCAGAGGTCGAACTGGCGGTCACCAAGCTTCTTCTCGTCGTCGATGAGCAACACCAACACGGGCACCTCCTGCTAGTGGTGTTTGTTCGGGGTTTCCAAGTAAGAAATATGGATTCATCCTTGGCGTTGGTTTATAAAAATGACTCACAAGTCAGATCCATAGAAAAATATTGCGGAGAATAAATGCCATGCATGCAAAAAAGGAGTTTAAGTTGAAAACATTATTCAAACAAAAGAAATTACACGTAAGGCTCTTCTTTAAATATTACTCACTCAATCCAAAAATATAATTCAAGAATCTCGGTGATACTTATCTACTACTACGCATTGTGCAAGGGTAGCATGTGGGATTGTAGAGAGATGTAGTAGATTTTTTCCTATCATATATGTAGACATAAGTACACATGTGGTGTAGTGGTAGCTACTGCTCGCATTTGTCTGAGGGGTCGTGGGTTCGAACCCCCTTGGGGCCATGTCTGTTTTTTAATTTTAGCTAGACATAGGCTATACAGGGGAATGAGAATGGGTACAGTTAACTAAACATATAGGCCAAGCATTAGAATCTCGACCACAAAGACAGTTGAGCACCCCTTCGATTGCCAGCCGAGCATACCAAAAATATTTCATGCATGTCTCGATCCATTCGGTTGGTCACAACAATCAGTTCTTTGGCATCCCACATTCAGAATTGTTCATTTAAGTAGCACAAAAGAACTCTGCCTTGTTTTTGAAAGCATCAGTTGTACAAGTGAAGAGAAAAAACTACTAGTTCATCACGACTAACTACTACAACAAAGCATGGCAGCTCTGTGTGTTGCCATTGAGCCAAAATGGATGAATAGTTACAAGTTAGCACTAAAGCAATCATGGATTCAAAGGAAGCAACCTGCAATCTGCCGGTTCTGCCCCTTGATGGATATGCAAATACCAATACCTCTTCAAGGGTTAGGCTAACGCACTGCATAGCCTTTTCACCCACTATATCACCTTTTAGAGATCATGCATGGTGCATCGCACATCCAAGGCGCATGAACCAATGAACACCTAGTCCTTTACCAACTTAATAAGGTGTATAAGTAAATTCATCATCCTTAGCCTCTACTATTGAAAGGAAAATAGGGTCAAACCTTTTCCAATAAGAATTTTGGTGGTTGAATTGCCCAACACAAATTATTGGACTAACTAGTTTGCTCTAGAAAATATGATCTACAGGTGCCAAAGGTTCACAACAAACCAATACAAATCAAAAGAAAGGGTTCAAACAAAGGGAGCAAAAGACAACCGAAGTGTGCCCTGGTCTGGCGCACCGGACTGTCCGGTGCACCACCGGACAGTGTCTGGTGCACCACTGGACAATATCCGGTGCACCAGGGAACCCAACTCCGAACTGCTCACCTTTGGGAATTCTGGGAGCCGCTCCGCTATAATTCACCGGACTGTCCGGTGTAGCACCGGACTGTCCGGTGTGCCAGCGAAGCAACGGCTACTTCGCGCCAACGGTCGTCTGCAAAATGCATTCAATGTGCTACATTGCGCGATAGAGTCAGAGCAGCGCCAAAAGGCGCACCAGACAGTGCACAGTGACTGTTCAGTGCACCACCGGACTGTCCGGTGACCCAGAAGACAGAAGCTCCAACGGTCGAACCCTAACGGTCGCGTGACATGGCTGGCGCACCGGACAGTGTTCGGTGGCGCACCGGAATGTCCGGTGCGCCCGTCGACAGCAGCCTCCACCAACGGCTACTTTGGTGGTTGTGGCTATAAATACCCCCAACCACCCACCATTCATTGCATCCAAGTTTTCAGACTTCCTACACCTTACAAGAGCTATAGCATTCAATTCAAGACACGCCAAAGAGATCAAATCCTCTCCCAAGTCCAAAGATCATTCCCAATCAATTAGTGACTAGTGTGAGAGTGACTTGTGTTCATTTGAGCTCTTGCGCTTGGATTGCTTCTTTTCTTTCTTATTCTTTCTTGTGATCAACTCAATTGTAACCAAGGCAAGAGACACCAATTGTGTGGTGGTCCTTGCGGGTACTTAGTGTCCCGTTTGATTGAGAAGAGAAGCTCACTCGGTCTAAGTGACCGTTTGAGAGAGGGAAAGGGTTGAAAGAGACCCGGTCTTTGTGACCACCTCAACGGGGAGTAGGTTTGCAAGAACCGAACCTCGGTAAAACAAATCACCGAGTCACACTCTTTATTTGCTTGTGATTTGTTTTCGCCCTCTCTCTCGGACTAGATTTTAATTCTAACGCTAACCTCGGCTTGTAGTTGTGCTTAAGTTTATAAATTTCAGATTCGCCCTATTCACCCCCCCCTCTAGGCGACTTTCAATTGGTATCAGAGCACGATGCTTCATTAGAGCCTAACCGCTTGAAGTGATGTCGGGAGATCACGCCAAGAAGGAGATGGTGACCGGCGACAAGCCCGCTACATGCCACGGGAAGGCTCCATCAGGAGAGTCCCGCAACAAGGGGAAGGAGAAGGAATCTCCTTCACACAAGTCGCATCGGAGTGGAGAAAAGAAAAAGAAGATGAGGAAGGTGGTCTACTACGAGACCGACTCATCATCACCATCCACCTCCGACTCCGACGCACCGTCCGTAACTTCTAAGCGCCATGAGCGCAAGAAGTTTAGTAAGATTCCCCTACACCACCCTCGCATTTCTAAACGTACTCCATTACTTTCTGTTCCACTAGGCAAACCACCGGTTTTTGACGGTGAAGATTATAACATGTGGAGTGATAAAATGAGGCATCACCTAACCTCACTCCACACTAGTATTTGGAACGTTGTTGAGTTTGGTGTACAGGTACCATCCGTAGGGGATGAGGACTATGATTCGGACGAAGTTTCCCAAATCCGACACTTCAACTCCCAAGCCACCACAATACTCCTCGCCTCTCTAAGTCGAGAGGAGTATAACAAGGTGCAAGGATTGAAGAGCACCAAGGAGATTTGGGACGTTCTCAAAACGGCGCACGAAGGAGATGAGGTGACCAAGATCACCAAAAGAGAGATGATCGAGGGGGAGCTCGGTCGATTCATGCTTCACCAAGGGGAGGAGCCACAAGCAATGTACAACCGGCTCAAGACCTTGGTGAACCAAGTGCGCAACCTCGGGAGCACCAAATGGGATGACCATGAGATGGTCAAGGTTATTCTAAGATCACTAGTTTTTCTTAATCCTACTCAAGTATAATTAATTCGTGGTGATCCTAGATACAAACTAATGTCTCCCGAGGAAGTGATAGGTAAATTTGTGAGCTTTGAACTAATGATCAAAGGCTCCAAAAAGATCATCGAGCAAGGCGCATCCTCCTCCGTACCCGAAGCACAACCCGTTGCATTCAAAGCAACGGACGAGAAGAAAGAAGATTCTACTCCAAGTAGAATCCCCATCGACGCCTCCAAGCTCGACAATGAGGAGATGGCGCTCATCATCAAGAGCTTCTGTCAAATCCTCAAACAAAGGAAGGGGAAAGATTACAAGCCCCGTTCCAAGAAGGTGTGCTACAAATGTGGTAAGCCCGGTCATTTCATTGCTAAATGTCCTTTATCTAGTGATAGTGACAGGGGCGATGACAAGAAGGGAAAGAGGAGAGAAAAGAAGAGGTATTACAAGAAGAAGGGCGGCGATGCCCATGTTTGCCGGGAGTGGGACTCCGACGAGAGCTCCACCGACTCCTCCTCCGACGAGGACGCCGCCAACATCGCCGTCAACAAAGGGCTCCTCTTCCCCAACGTCGGTCACAAGTGCCTCATGGCAAAGGATGGCAAAAGGAAGAAGGTGAAATCAAAATCCTCAACTAAATATGCAACATCTAGCGATGAGGCTAATTCTAGTGACAATGAGGATGACTTATTTACTCTTTTTGCCAACTTAAACATGCAACAAAAATAAAAATTAAATGAATTAATTAGCGCTATCCATGATAAGGATGAACTCTTGGATAGCCAAGAGGACTTCCTAATTAAAGAAAACAAAAAACATGTTAAAGTTAAAAATTCTTATGCTCTAGAAGTAGAAAAATGTGAAAAATTAACTAGTGAGCTAAGCACTTGCCATGATATAATTTCCAACCTTAGAAATGAGAATGCCAATTTAATTGCTAAGGTTGGGAAGCTTGATGTTTGTGATGATTCAATTGTTAGTCTTAGAAATGATAATGCCAATTTAATTGTTAAGATTAACAAATTGAATGCTTCTCTTGCTAGCCTTAAGAATGAAAATGAAAAATTAATTGCTAAGGCTAGAGAATTAGATGTTTGCAATGCTTCTATTTCCAATCTTAGAGATGAGAATGATATTTTGCATGCTAAGATTGTTGAATTAAATACTTGCAAACCCTCTACATCTTTAGTTGAGCATGTTACTATTTGCACTAGATGTAGAGATATTAATGTTGATGCTATTCATGATCACCTAGCCTTAATTAAACAACAAAATGATCACATAGCTCAACTTAGTGCCAAAATAAATGAGCATGACTTAGAAAATGAGAAATTTAAATTTGCTAGAAGCATGCTCTATAGTGGGAGACGCCCTGGTATTAAGGATGGCATTGGCTTCAAACAGGGAGACAATGTCAAGCTTAATGCCCCGCCTAAAAGATTGTCTAATTTTGTTAAGGGCAAGGCTCCCATGGTTCAGGATAACGAGGGTTACATTTTATACCCTGCCGGTTATCCCGAATACAAAATTAGAAGAATTCACTCTAGGAAGTCTCACTCTGGCCCTAATCATGCTTTTATGTATAAGAGTGAGGCATCTAGCTCTAGGCAATCAACCCATGCTAAATTGCCTAAGAAGAAGACTCCTAAAGCATCAAATGATCACAATGTCTCATTTAAAACTTTTGATGCTTCTTATGTGCTTACTAACAAATCTGGCAAGGTAGTTGCCAAATATGTTGGGGCAAACACAAGGGATCAAAGACTTGTGTTTGGGTACCCAAAGTTCTTGTATCTAATGTCAAAGGACCAAAAACTGTTTGGGTACCTAAAATCAAGAACTAAATTTGTTTTTTGTTTCGTAGGTTTATGCATCCGGGGGCTCAAGTTGAATCATCGACAGCAGGTGCACAAACCATATGACAGGAGAGAAAAAGATGTTCTCCTCCTACGAGAAAAACCAAGATCCCCAACGAGCTATCACATTCGGGGATGGAAATCAAGGTTTGGTCAAAGGATTGGGTAAAATTGCTATATCACCTGACCATTCCATTTCCAATGTTTTTCTTGTAGACTCATTAGATTACAACTTGCTTTCTGTTTCCCAATTATGTAAAATGGGTTACAACTGTCTTTTCACGGATACAGGTTTTACTGTCTTTAGAAGAAGTGAAAGGGAAATGTGCCCTTGGGCCATTTCTAAGTATTTTGGTGATTGAGTGCCAACGCAAGTGCTTAAATGTAAATCTATGCCAATTGATGGACAAAGTGCAAATCAAGTCTAAAGGTATGTTTCTAGACTTAGTACATTGTTTTGAGAACTAATGTATTGTGTCTAAGTGCTGGAAACAGATGAAATCAATTTGGAAGTGACTTGGCTCGTTCAGCCAAAGTCTACTCAGTCTGGGTGCACCGGACAGTGTCCGGTGCGCCAGGCTGGCTCTGGCGAACTTGCTGCTCTCGGGACGTCGACGGCGGTGTACGGCTATAAATCACCGGACTGTCCGGTGGTGCACCGGACTGTCCGGTGAGCCATTCACAGGCGAAGTCGTCGCTCTCGGGAAGTGATTAACGGCGTACGGCTATAAATCACCGGACTGTCCGGTGGTGCACCGGACTGTCCGGTGAGCCAACAGCCGGCCGGGCCAACGGTCGGCCGCGCGATCCGCGCGGGACACGTGGCCGAGCCAACGGCTAGAAGGGGGCACCGGACTGTCCGGTGTGCACCGGATAGTGTCCGGTGCGCCAACGGCTCTGAACCTTCAATGGTCGGCTTCGCCAAATAAGGAAAGAGATCCGCACCGGACAGTGTCCGGTGGTGCACCGGACTGTCCGGTGCGCCAGGCGACAGAAGGCAAGAATTGCCTTCCTGGAATGCTCTCAACGGCTCCTAGCTGCCTTGGGGCTATAAAAGGGACCCCTAGGCACATGGAGGAGAACACCAAAAGCATCCTTTGAGCATTGTTGATCACTCACACTTCATTCTTGCGCACTTGTTCGACATTCTTAGTGACTTGAGCTCCGTTCTAGTGAGAACCTCGTGATATTCTTTTGAGCTCAAGTCTGGGTCTTGTGTGTGCGTATTTGCTGTGATTTTTGTGTCGTGTGTGCGTTGCTCATCCCTCCCTTACTTCGTGCTTCTTTGTGAACATCAAAGTGTAAGGGCGAAAGGCTCTAAGTTGTGGAGATTCCTCGCGAACGGGATATAGTAAACAAAGCAAAACACCATGGTATTCAAGTGGGTCTTTGGACCGCTTGAGAGGGGTTGATTGCAACCCTCGTCCGTTGGGACGCCACAACGTGGAGTAGGCAAGCGTTGGACTTGGCCGAACCATGGGATAAACCACTGTGCCATCTCTGTGTTGATCTCTTTGTGGTTGTTGTGTTTTGCTAAGACTCCTCTCTAGCCACTTGGCTTTATTGTGCTAACATCTAATCAAGTTTTGTGGCATTAAGTTTCAAGTTTCATAGGATCACCTATTCACCCCCCCCTCTAGGTGCTCTCAATTGGTATCAGAGCCGTTCTCTTCAATAAAGGGACTAATCGCCCGAAGAGATGGATCCTAAGGGCAAGGGGATTGTGATCAATGATAAGGAGAAGGAGTCCTTCGTCAATGAGCCGAAAGATGACAAGCCTACCGACTCGGGCTCGGGCCACAAACGAAAAGATGGGAAGAAGAAGAAGACGAGGCGCATCAAGGAGATCGTCTACTACGACGACAGCGACGAGTCCTCTTCTTCCCAAAAGGACGACGACAACGACTACAAGAAAAGGAAGACGGTTAATTCAAACTTCTCTTTCGATTATTCTCGTATTCCGTATAGTTCAAATGCACATTTGCTTTCCATTCCTCTTGGCAAGCCTCCACACTTTGATGGGGAGGACTACGGATTTTGGAGTCACAAAATGCGTAGTCACTTGTTCTCTCTCCATCCAAGCATATGGGAGATTGTAGAGAGTGGAATGAAATTTGATAGTACTGATAGTCCCATGTTCATAAATGAGCAAATTCACAAAAATGCACAAGCTACTACTGTTCTTCTAGCTTCTTTGTGCAGGGACGAATACCATAAGGTGAGCGGCTTGGATAACGCCAAGCAGATCTGGGACACCCTCAAGATCTCACATGAGGGGAACGACGTCACCATGCTCACCAAGATGGAATTGGTGGAAGGCGAACTTGGGAGATTCGCAATGACCAGGGGCGAGGAGCCAACCCAAACGTACAATCGGCTCAAGACCCTCGTCAACAAAATAAGGAGCTATGGAAGCACGCGATGGACAGACCACGACGTCGTCCGCCTAATGCTAAGGTCCTTTACTGTCCTTGATCCACATCTTGTAAACAATATTCGTGAGAATCCTAGGTACACCAAGATGTCGCCCAAAGAAATTCTTGGGAAATTTGTAAGCGGGCGGATGATGATCAAGGAGGCAAGGTACGTTGATGATGCATTGAATGGTCCAATCCATGAGCCTCAAGTCATTGCTCTCAAGGCATCGAGTAGCAAGGAGGCGCTACCTAGCAAGGTGGCGCAAGTTGAGGCGGCGGGGCTAAATGAGGAAGAGATGGCCCTCATCATTAAGCGCTTCAAGACGGCGCTAAAGGGACGCAAGGAGCATCCCAAAAAGAACAAGACGAAGGGGAAGCGCTCATGCTTCAAATGTGGTAAGATTGGTCATTTTATCGCTAATTGTCCCGATAATGATAGTGACCAGGAACAAGGGAACAAGAGGGAAAAGAAGAAAGCTTACAAGAAGGCTAAGGGCGAGGCACACCTTGGCAAGGAGTGGGACTCGGATTGTTCGTCGTCCAACTCCGACAACGAAGGACTCGCCGCCACCGCCTTCAACAAATCGGCCCTCTTCCCCAACGAGCGTCACACATGCCTCATGGCGAAGGAGAAGAAGGTATGTACTCGGAATACTACTTATGCTTCTTCAAGTGATGATGAGTCTAGTGACGATGATGAAATAGACTATTCTAATTTATTTAAAGGTTCAGATAGAAATAAAATTGATAAGATCAATGAATTGATTGATGCTTTGAATGATAAGAATAAATTGTTAGAAAAACAAGAGGATCTTTTGTATGAAGAACATGATAAATTTGTAGAGGCACAAAATTCTCTTGCTTTAGAAATTAAAAGGAATGAAATGCTTTCTTGTGAATTGTCTACATGCCATGACTCTATTTCTAGCTTAAAGAGCATAAATGATGATTTGAATGCTAAGTTAGAAATAGCTAATAAATCAACATCTTGTGTAGAACATGTTGCAATTTGCAATAGGTGTAAAGACTTTAATGTTGATGCTTGTAGTGAACACCTAGTTTTAATTTCTAAATTGAATGATGAAGTGGTAGTCTTAATGCCCAACTTAAGACTAGCAAGAGTGAATTTGACAAGCTAAAATTTGCAAGGGATGCCTACACAATTGGTAGACACCCCTCAATTAAGGATGGTCTTGGCTTCAAGAGGGAAGTCAAGAACTTAACAAGCCATAAGGCTTCCATCTCCGCAAAGGAGAAAGGGAAGGCCCCTATGGCTAGTAGTGCTAAAAAGAATCATGCTTTCATGTATCATGACAGGAGACATTCTAGGAATGTTTATAGAAGTTATGATGTTTTTAACTCTCATGCCATGATTGCTTCTAGTTCTTCTATTATGTATGATAGAAATTTGACTAGGAAAAATGTTGTTCATCATATGCCTAGAAGAAATATTGTTCATGCTCCTAGGAAAGTAATGAATGAACCTTCTACAATTTATTATGCTTGCAATGCTTCTTTTGCTATTTGTAGAAAGGATAAGAAGGTAATTGCTAGGAAGTTAGGGGCCAAATGTAAGGGAGACAAAACTTGCATTTGGGTCCCTAAGACTATTGTAACTAACCTTGTAGGACCCAACATGAGTTGGGTACCTAAGACCCAAGCCTAAATTTGCCTTGCAGGTTTATGCATCCGGGGGCTCAAGCTGGATTATCGACAGCGGATGCACAAACCACATGACGTGGGAAAAGAGGATGTTCTCTTCCTACGTCAAGAACAAGGATCCCCAAGATTCAATAATATTCGGTGATGGGAACCAAGGCAAGGTGAAAGGGTTAGGAAAAATTGCTATTTCATCCGAGCACTCTATTTCTAATGTGTTCTTAGTTGAGTCGCTTGGATATAACTTGTTGTCTGTGAGTCAGCTTTGTAATATGGGATATAACTGTTTATTCACAATTGTAGATGTGTCTGTCTTTAGAAGAAGTGATGGTTCATTTGCTTTTCAGGGTGTATTAGACGGCAAACTCTATTTAGTTGATTTTGCAAAAGAGGAGGCTGGTCTAGATGCATGCTTAATTGCTAAGACTAGCATGGGCTGGCTGTGGCATCGCCGTTTAGCTCATGTGGGGATGAAGAACCTTCACAAGCTTCTAAAGGGAGAACATGTGATAGGTCTAACCAATGTTACTTTTGAAAAAGATAGACCTTGTGCAGCTTGTCAAGCAGGTAAACAGGTGGGAAGCTCTCATCATGCCAAAAATGTGATGACCACATCAAGACCTTTGGAGCTTCTTCATATGGACCTCTTCGGACCTGTCACCTATCTAAGCATAGAAGGAAGTAAGTATGGTCTTGTTATAGTTGATGATTTTTCCCGCTTCACTTGGGTATTCTTTTTGCAGGATAAAACTGAAACCAAGGGACCCTCAAGCGCTTCCTAAGGAGAGCTCAAAATGAGTTTGAGCTCAAGGTGAAGAAGATAAGGAGCGACAACGGGTCCAAATTCAAGAACCTTCTGGTGGAGGAGTACCTTGAGGAGGAAGGGATCAAGCACGAGTTCTCCGCTCCCTACACACCACAACAAAATGGTGTGATAGAGAGGAAGAACAGGACGCTCATAGACATGACGAGGACGATGCTTGGAGAGTTCAAGACCCTCGAGCGGTTTTGGTCGGAAGCCGTGAACACGGCTTGCCACGCCATCAACCGAGTCTACCTTCACCGCCTCCTTAAGAAGACTTCGTATGAGCTGCTAACCGGTAACAAACCCAATGTGTCTTACTTTTGTGTATTTGGGAGCAAATGTTATATTCTAGTGAAGAAAGGTAGAAATTCTAAGTTTGCTCCCAAAGCTGTAGAAGGGTTTTTATTAGGTTATGACTCAAATACAAAGGCGTATAGAGTCTTCAACAAATCATCGGGTTTGGTTGAAGTCTCTAGCGACGTTGTATTTGATGAGACTAATGGCTCTCCAAGAGAGCAAGTTGTTGATCTTGATGATGTAGATGAAGGAGACGTTCCAACGGCCGCAATGCGCACCATGGCGATTGGCGATGTGCGACCACAGGAACTCGAGGAGCAAGATCAACCCTCTTCCTCAACAATGGTGCATCCCCCAACTCAAGACGATGAACAGGTTCATCAAGAAGAGGTGTGTGATCAAGGGTGTGGGGGACAGATATCCCCCGGGTCCACTAGCAGGGTAAAAGACCTCACGAAGGGCCCATAGGCCCAATAAGTCGTAAGGTCATTCCTTCATGGGCCTGGGGGAAGGGACAATCAGCAAAGCAAACCAACGTAAAGCCGGATTGACACAAGTCCAGACGGCCTCACAATGTTGAGCGAAGAAATTACAACAGAAGATCTGACTTTCCCGCGCTGGAGCACCATGCAGTAGAACCAGGCGAGGATAGGTCAGCTGAATCATAGGGAGATAGACTCAAACAGTTCACTATCCTTTAGGCGCACGTTGTTATCATATCCATATGTATTGCCCCACGGTCGAATATATAAGGCCCAGGGGCACCCTTTCAGGGCGATCGATTCCAACTCAACATTACCCAGCCATCTACCAAAACTCCCCACATTCTCGCTCTAGAGAACCACCTTGTAACCTATAACACAAAGCATCTCCGCCAGGACGTAGGGTATTACGCATCTCTAAGCGGCCCGAACCTGTAAACATTGTCTATTGTCTCTCGTGCATCTGGCACGAACCATTTTGCTACAGTCGGCGACACCATCCTACTCCTAAAAACACCTCGAGGGGCAACCCCTGGTGTGCGGTCGGACCCAAAACACCGACAGCTGGCGCGCCAGGTAGGGGGGTGTCAACGATCTAAGTTAGCTCAATGGCCGTCACCATCCACAGCAAGATCACCTTCCGTCCCGGATCCATGTTCTGCTTTGGGACGATCTCGTCCATAGCCGACGAAGAGGGAACTCTACACCGCGTTGTTGATCCGCCGAGAAAGAAGCTTCCTCCAACAAACTCCGAAAAAATCGGAGAAGCGCAATCTCTGGCTCTCCGAAAGAAGATCGCCACGACAACCACGCCATTCTACCCCGACGTTCTATTCATCGGGAGAGTGGAATCTCCTCCCATCTCTGACGACGAGCCGACTGCGCCTGGGGAAGAACCACCTCAGCGAGAATCCCGTCGACGAAGAAATCGGCGCCGAAACATCCGGAGACATCACCAAGCCGGAGAACGGGATCCGGAGCAGCCTGTCTCGCGAGACGAGGTCTCGGAGATGGGATAAACTCCGGAAGAACGCGTCTTCAGAGAACGAAGAAACTCCCGGCGGCGCGATCGTCGACGAGCTCAGGAACAAGCCGAGCAAAACGCGAGGCAGCGCCGGGAAAATCCACTCTTCGGTCGCAACCTGAACCCCGACTTCGCCCGAGCCATGAACACGCCGAGCGAAGTCGGAGGAGTACTAGCTCGGATAGCTAATGAACTCCCTCGGACTCCCGACGCCGAGGGCTATCGACGCCTGTTCACCCAGGCAGCCAACCATCTTCTACCTCTCGCTCACCCGCCGAATGACTTGCGACACACCATCAACAGTCACCGAGACGCGCGGAGTTCCATCAACGCTTCGCGTGAACGACGGCATGAGAACAAGATACGCCGCCGGGAGGAATACGACAGGGATCATGGCATCCCCACTCGGAGTCAAGCCACCAGAGCCGAATCAACGACGGCCTCGACTGGCGGAACTGCCCGGGGACGGTCGAGGAACCACAACAACTACTCCCCTCCCCGGGACAGACATCATCCCCGACGACAGGAGGACACATGTGGAGTGTCCGCCCTTACTCCACGCCTTAGGGCCATTCAATGGCCCCCTAACTTCAAGGTATCCAATGTCGATAAATATGAACCTAAGCAGGACCGAGGAGGCTGGCTGGCCGTCTACACCACCGCCGCTCGAGCCGCCGGAGCATCCGAGGACGTGATGACTGCATACTTACCCATTGTCCTTGGGCAAGACGCACTGCAATGGCTACGACATCTACCTCGACACTGCATCGACGACTAGAGCGACTTCAGTCGGCGCTTCACTGCAAATTTTCAGTCCCTCTCCGACAAACCGGCGCAACCATGGGACCTCAAATCCATCAAGCGCCGGGGGGACGAAACTCTCCGATCGTACCTCAAAAGGTTCCAGACCATGAGAAATCATATCCCCGAGGTCACGGAGGCGGCCGTGATCGAGGACTTCTACAGAGGATCCAATGACTCGGCCTTCGTCCGAGCCATACTACAGAAGGCGCCAACTACCTCCGAGGGGCTGTTCCAGGAAGCTGATCTCTACATCACCGCCGACGAGCGAGCCCAGGACCTCATCGGAGGAGCAAAGCCCGCTCCAGCAGCACCACGACGCGACACGAACCAGCAACCTGACAAACGCTGGGAAAAGAGACCGCGCGAAGAGGTGCATGCCGCCGGACCACCTGCCTCTCGCGCCCTGGGAGGACCTCGCGGAGGCGAACGCACGCTGGACGACATCCTCGACGCCCAGTGCCCGTACCACAAGGACATGCGCCACACTCTTCGGAACTGTCGGGACTTCAAGCATTCCATTGGGCACGGCCGACCCTTCCAACCTTTGCCTCCTCCTCCGCCGCGGGGAGGACCAGAAGAACCACGACAACCCCAGCAGCAGGAGGAGGGAGGAGGAGGAGCTTTCCCGCGCGTTGACAGGGAGGTCAACGTTATCTTCGGCGGACACGGATCGCAGGAGAACAAAAGACAGCAAAAGCTCAACGATCGCCAGATACTAGTGGCAACCACCGGTCCACCCGCTCCGTACCGATGGTCGGAGCACCCAATCACCTTCACTCGGGCAGATCAATGGCTCAACTTCGACCACCCGGGCAAATACCCGCTCCTCGTCGATCCGGTGATCCGAGAGAGCAGGGTGAAGAAGGTGTTAGTGGATGGGGGGAGCAGCATCAACGTCACCTTCCCCCGGACACTCCGAGGCTTGGGAGTTCACCTCAAAGAACTCCACGAGTCAGACACTCCATTCTTTGGCATCGTGCCAACTGAGGGAGAATACCCGCTGGGCCACATCTACATGCCCGTCACCTTCGGAACTCTGGAGAACTACAGAACCGAGTTCCTGAGGTTCGAAGTGGCGAACTTCGACTGCGGGTACAACGCCATCATCGGGAGGCCGGGACTGGCAAAATTCATGGCCATCCCGCATTACACGTACATGATATTGAAGATGCCGGGACTGCAAGGAATCATAACTGTGCGTGCTGACCTCCAAGGCACCGCAGAATGTTTCCGAGTGGCCATCCAGGCGGCCCTCACCGCCAAACCGTCGGCGACTTCTTCGACCCAGGCAAACTCTAAGCCTGAGGAAGACCACACAGCACCGGCGAAGGAAGCTCAAGCCGCAACCTCTATGCGGCCGACCGAAGAAACTAAAAGGATCAATCTGGGGTTTGCTGATGAACGCAAAACTGCTATCATCAGCTCTAGCCTGGATGATAAATAGGAAAGCGCGCTCATCCAGTTTCTGCAAGACAACCGAGACGTATTCGCATGGCAACCTGCGGATATGCCGGGAGTTCCGAGAGAGCTGGCCGAGCACAAACTGAAGGTCTATCCCCAAGCAAGGCCGATCCGGCAAAAACTACGTCGTTTCACGCCCGACAAGAGAGAGGCCATTCGCGCTGAGCTGGCCCGCTTGGTCGCGGCTGGGTTCATTAGAGAAGTGTTACATCCCGAGTGGTTAGCCAACCCTGTTCTTGTACTCAAAAAGAATAAAGTGGATTGGCGCATGTGCGTCGACTATACTGATCTCAACAAACATTGTCCGAAGGATCCCTTCGGGCTCCCAAGGATAGATCAGGTGGTAGACTCCACCGCTGGATGTTCTGTGCTATCTTTTCTGGATTGCTATTCCGGATACCATCAGATCAGCTTGGCAAAGGAAGACGAGGAAAAACGGCGTTCATCACTCCGTTTGGTGCTTTCTGTTATACCTCCATGTCGTTTGGCCTCAAGAACGCTAGAGCGACTTATCAGAGAGCCATCCAAACATGCTTAGCCGATCACTAGGGCAAGCGTGTGGAAGCCTACGTAGACGATGTGGTAATCAAAACGGAGGACTCGGAAAACTTCATCGAAGACTTGCAGCTGGTTTTCAACAGTCTACGACGGTATCGGTGGAAGCTTAATCCCGAAAAATGTGTTTTTGGGGTACCAGCAGGAAAGCTACTCAGATTTATTGTAAGCCACCGGGGAATTGAAGCTAATTCGGAAAAGATTGAAGCTATCATGAAAATGGAAGCTCCACGATCACAAAAGAAGGTTCAACGACTTACCGGATGTATGGCAGCTCTGAGCAGATTTATATCCAGTCTGGGAGAAAAAGGTTTACCGTTTTACAAGCTACTCAAGAAGGTGGACAAGTTTCAGTGGACTTCAGAAGCGCAGGAAGCCTTGGACGCACTGAAAAAATTCTTGACAACCCCACCAGTACTGAAACCACCACGACGAGCCACGTCAACTCAACCAGCTGAAGATCTGTTGCTATATATCTCTTGCACGACTCACGTGGTAAGCATCGCGTTGGTAGTCGAGCGAGCCGAAGAAGGACATGCCTACCCTGTGCAACACCCCGTTTATTTCATTAGTGAAGTTCTGGGTCCCTCGAAGAAAAAGTATCCTCAAGTGCAGAAGCTACTATATGCAGTACTTCTAACTGCCCGTAAGCTGCGTCACTACTTTGATGACCACAAAATCATGGTAGTCACCGGTTTTCCGATAGGGGATATTCTCCACAACAAGGAAGCCATTGGCCGAATAGTCAAGTGGGCATGTGAACAGGGATCTCATGACATTGAATTTCGACCTCGTACTGCCATAAAGTCCCAAGCATTGGTTGACTTCGTATCAGAATGGACTGAACAACAAATACCAGAGAACCCGGAAACTGCAGAAGTATGGAGGATGTATTTTGATGGCTCGCTGAAGCTGCAGGGAGCAGGCGCAGGAATTCTCTTCATCGCGCCTGGAGGCGAACACCTCAAATATGCCCTCCAACTGTTATTTCCAGCCTCTAACAATGCGGCCGAGTATGAAGCCCTGATCCATGGACTAAACATCGCCATATCATTGGGCATCAAGAGATTAATGGTATACGGAGACTCTCTGGTGGTCATAAGTCAGATAAACAAAGAATGGGACTGTTCGAAAGATTCGATGGGAAAATACTGCACTGCCGTCCGGAAACTAGAAGATAAGTTTGAAGGACTAGAATTTCATCATATAGAGAGAGATCAAAACACGGCAGCTGATGTATTGTCCAAGTTAGGATCTAGCCGAACTCAGGTCCCACCCGGAGTCTTCATGCAAGAAATACCATGACCGAGCATCTCAACAGATCAAGCAGAAGAATGTAATATCGTGGATCAACCCGAGTCAGACTCTAACGACTGGAGAAGGCCGATCATCAGATACATAAAGAATGAAGAGGAGCCAGATGACAAAAATACAGCCGAGCGCATCGCCAGACAGTCAGCCCACTACACACTCATTGGGGAAACATTATACAGAAGGGGTGCATCAGGCGTCCTCATGAAGTGCATTCTCTCATCTACTGGGAAGCAACTTCTAGATGAGGTCCATGCTGGGCAATGCGGAATACACGCAGTGTCCAAGACACTAGTCGGGAAGGTCTTCAGGTCAGGATTCTATTGGCCAACAACGAAAAACGATGCAGCCGAGCTAGTTCAGAGGTGCGAAGCTTGCCAGTACTTGTCAAAGCAACACCATTTACCAGCACAGCAATTGCAGACCATACCAATAACTTGGCCCTTTGCATGCTGGGGACTGGATATGATTGGACCTTTTAAGAAGGCTCAAGGAGGATACACTCATGTACTGGTAGCAATCGACAAGTTCACCAAATGGATAGAATTCAAACCCATTGCTTCCTTAACCTCAGCCAAGGCCGTGGAATTCATACAAGACATAATATTCAGATTCGGAATACCAAACAATATCATAACTGACTTGGGATCCAACTTCACGAGTTCAGAATTCTTTGACTTCTGCGAGCAAAAGGGCATTCAGATCAAGTACGCTTCAGTAGCGCACCCGAGGGCCAATGGGCAGGTTGAGCAAGCTAACGGGATGATACTGGAGGCACTTAGGAAAAGGGTCTTCGAAAAGAATGAAAAGTTCGCAGGAAAGTGGATACGTGAATTGCCGTATGTCGTCTGGAGCCTAAGAACTCAACCTAGCCGAGCTCTGCATGGAAACACTCCCTTCTTCATGGTCTATGGATCAGAGGCAGTATTACCCGCCGGTCTCAAGTTCGGGGCACCGAGGTTGGTCTTTGAGAGCATAGCAGAAGCTGAAGCTACTAGGCTGGAGGACATTGATGTACTCGAAGAAGAACGACTGAACGCAGTAATTCAATCAGCACGGTACCAGCAGACTCTGAGACGCTATCACGACAAGGCCGTGCGACAACGATCCTTCTCAGTAGGAGATCTCGTCCTCCGCCGAATTCTAACGGGGGATGGACGGCACAAGTTATCGCCCTTATGGGAAGGACCATTCATAGTAGCAGAAGTCACTCGGCCGGGATCATATCGTCTAACTCAGATGGACGGCACAGAAATTGGGAACTCCTGGAATATAGAACACCTCAGGAAGTTTTACCCCTAGCTGAATTTCAAAAGCTATCGGGACGACAATGTACTCTGTAAAACGGGAGATGTGTCATCAATAAAGAAGGCTTCAAAGATACTCGATTTGTTCATGATTGACTAGCACTCTTACTTAACTCGGGGTGACCACTATGCCCTGCTAACGGAGCAATCGGTTTAAGTCGGCAAAGACTTAAGACGGTGCAACATGCTCACGCTTACTTAACTCGGGGTGACCACTATGCCCTGCTAACGGAGCAATCGGTTTAAGTCGGCAAAGACTTAAGACGGTACAACATGCTCACGCTTACTTAACTCGGGGCGACCACTATGCCCTGCTAACGGAGCAATCGGCTTAAGTCGGCAAAGACTTAAGACGGTACAACATGTTCACGCTTACTTAACTCGGGGTGACCACTATGCCCTGCTAACGGAGCAATCGGCTTAAGTCGGCAAAGACTGAAGATGGTGCAACATGCTCACGCTTACTTAACTCGGGGTGACCACTATGCCCTGCTAACGGAGCAATCGGCTTAAGTCGGCAAAGACTTAAGACGGTGCAACATGCTCACGCTTACTTAACCCGGGGTGACCACTATGCCCTACTGACGGAGCAATCGGCTTAAGTTGACAATGACTTAAGGCGATACGACATACTCGCGCTTACGTAACTCGGGGTGATCACTATGCCCCATAAACAGAAGCAATCAACTTAAGTCCGTAGTGATTTAAGGCGATATGACGTGCTTACAACTACTCATATAGGGATGACTTCTATATCCCGTAAACAAGTTTCAAAAACCATCACACAGCCTTTTTACTGCTACAAATTTATGCACAGTTGAACTCTAAAACAGTAGGAGAATAGCAATATCATTCAAATGCTAAACTAGTGTCCTCTAACAAATATATGACCATGCTAACCGCGCGCTCAAAGCACACAAAAACATTTCTCTATTTCGTGATGTCTTTCTCAGGAGTAACCGACGAGGAAGGGCGACTTGAGGAATCAGGCGCAGCATTCACATCAGCCCTTATATCTTCAGGAACGACTACATCGGGTCTCCTCATCAAGATTCGTCCCGCTCGAATGGCCTTATCCATGGCCCTATCGCGCTGGGCTCTCAGAGTAGTGGAAGTTTCTTCAGCAACCTTGGCAGCCAATCGAGCGTTTTCTAGCTCCTGGGTGATGGATTTCTTGGAAGCACGGAGTTCTTTGATAGTAGCATCCTTAGCCGATATCAACTGTCTGAGACGGATCATGTCATCTGTGGATTCCTGCAGTCTGTAGCGAAGATTATCTAACTCCTCCATGGAAAAACGATGGCTCTTCTCCAGGATGGTCAGCGAGTTGCTAGAATCGCGATACAGTCTGTCAAGATTGTCACGAGATGCAGCAAGGACATGTTTTTCTTCCTGCAAACAAGAATCAACTCCTTTCAAACATCAAACAAGCAATAGGAACACAGCAGTACGAGGCACAGCTTCACAAGTCACCTTTTCAGAATCAAGCTGAGTGCGCAGAGAAGAGCTCAATGCATTGGCGTCATCCAGGGCAGCAGAAACCTGAGCTAGTTCAGTCTGGCTTTGAGAATACTTTTCTTCAAAGTCAGAACACCGCTGGACCAGCACAGCCTGATCTCGAGAATGTTTTTCTTCAAAAGTGGAAATTTGCCGAGTCATATCTAGCAAGAGACAATCAAACAAAAAGAGTCAGAATGTAAAGCAGTTCAATAATGAAGACAAAAGGAAGCAGAAAGGCACTAACCAGCATTGGCCACCTCCAGGTCAGAGACACGTTGTTGAAGTAACACCGGGTTCCAACGTGCAAGAGACAAAGCTCCTTCTGGAACAGAAGCACCCTGCAACTTCAGCTGGCTAGCCATTCCGTCCACCAAAGCCTGATAAAAAGAACAGACGAGTGTAATGATAGCAGTTCACACGGTGCAAAAATCAAGACAAGATATATTATAGTACCTAGAGATTGGAGAATAACGAAGGGAATCCCAAATCATGAGAGATCAATTGATGACCTGGCGTAAGATCACCACCCGAAGCAGTTCGCAACAAACCGGTAGAAACCAACTCAGTGCCATCAACAAAGCTCAAAACTTGGCCAGCGGGGACGCTGCCCTCCAAAGCGACTCTCTGGTTCGAAGCTTGGGCAACCACCATGCAGCCGGAGTGCGGGGGCGATCCCGCATGAACGTCCATGGAAGTACAAGAGGGGGACCCCGCTCGGACACTCTCGGGGGCTGGGTTGTAGTTTGCGCTACCCACGTGAGCTAGATCATCTCTGGCAGTACCCTCGGGGGCTGGACAGTGGCTTGCACTTCCCACCCGAGCCGAGTCACCCTCGGCAACACCCTCAGGGGTTGGGTAAGCGTCAACACCATCCTTGAGAGCCGAGTTCTCTGCGGTGGCCACCTCTAAGGCTGAAGGCCCCTCAGTTGCTTCCATGGGACCGAGACGATCCAAATCAGTCTCCTGGCCCTCAAGACCACGCTCTAAGGTCGATGAGGCGCGGGATGACCTCAACCCAGCATCAAGCACATCAGCGCAAACCTCCATCACATCATCATCCGCTGGCTCTAACAAAAGGTCCTCTGGAACCATATCCTCTAGGGTCTGATCAAAGTTTCCCAGAGATAACTCCTGTAGGCCAACGAGGGCTGACAAAGCAGGAGAAGGAACCCCACTACTCTCCCCACTGGCAATATACCGTCGACTGTTCTTCCGAGTCAGAGGGACCTCATCTTCTTCGTCCCTGTCATATTCATCAACAACATAAGCAGCACACCCATTGGGATCAGCATCGGATGGGGCACACCCATTGGGATCAGCAGCAGATGGAGCACACCCATTGGGATCGGCGTCAGTGAAATCAGGCACGGGAACCTCCTCAGCAGCAGGAGCCGAGGGACCAGCACCCCGATCCAAACTAGACACTTGCCAGAGATGTCTCTTTTTCTTTTTCTGCTCATCCGCAGAAGGATCAGGTTGATTGGCTCGGCAAGGGCGTCTCGGGTGAGCACTGGCAGGCTTCTGAACATCCAAAGTTGTACTGGCTTCTGGGAGAGGCGCCGCTACCAACGTCCCGGCAGGAGCAACATCAGGAGAGTCCTCAGCCAGCAAATCAAGCATAGCACTTATTTCTGCGTCACTAGGATCTAAAGGCACCTCAAAGTGGACTTGTCGTTCGTCGTCAGGAATTTCCCCGAGCGAAGCAACCAAAGTACTAACCTCGTCGACAGAGGGTCGCACTCTAAGGCCCAAACCGCCATCAGTGACAGGTGGATTCGACACAAAAAGAGTGAAGGTCTTGGGAGAAGGCAGGTTCCATGCTGAATATGCCACTGGGGCGCCAATATTTGATACCTTGCCTCTAAGGATCATCTCAAGTCGGTTCACCAGGTCTACAGAGGGAATTCTCCTGTTGGTAACCCGGGTCGGATCAGCTAGGCCTCTATACAGATAAGCCGGGTATGCTCTGTCCTTCAACGGCTGAACATTCTTGAAAACGAAATCAGCAACCACAGCTTCAGCAGTCAGACCCCTTTCTTTCAGCAGTCCAACTTCAGCTAGCAAAGCCCTCGCTTCAGCTACCTCCTGATCCGTGGGAGACTCAGTCCAACTCGGAGTGCAAACATCCGGTTGTCTTCCCGACCGTGGAGGGAGGGAATTTCCATGGTTCTCAACAATAAACCATTCCAAGCGCCATCCCTTGATACTGTCTTTGAGAGGAATTTCAAGATACTCAGTTTTCCTCCCACGGCGCATCTCCAAACTAGCACCCCCGACCAGCTGATGCTGACCCCCAGCCATCCCAGGGCGGCAGCGATACAAGTACTTCCACAACCCAAAATGTGGCAGCACGCCCAGGAAAGCTTCGCACAAATGAACGTAAATAGAAATTTGAAGAATAGAATTGGGATTCAGGTGGGTCAAGTTAAGATGATAGAAATCAAGGAGGCCGCGGAAGAAAGGTGAAATGGGGAGAGCAAGACCGCGGAGAAGAAAAGGAACGTAAATCACGGACTCATGGGTATCCTCTGTCGGGACAGTGACCCCATGACAAATCCGCCAAGAACAAAGCTCCCTCGGGGGAAGAACCCCGATGGACATGAGGTGGAGGAGATCAGATTCGGAGACAACGGACATGTGATTACCTGCGAAAGGCAATTGGCTGTTGGGGTCGATAGGGGGAATTACCGCAGCGGATGAACTCGAGGCTTTTCTCTTGGGCGCCATCTCGAATCTACTGGCGAACAGAGCGAGAGCTGAATTGCAGAGAGGATTTGGAGGCAGAAAAGCAAGAACTAGGGCACGGAAAGCAGAGGCGGCTGAAAGCACTGTATAGGCGGGATATTCCCGAGCCGGATATCGTCTCCAAAAAAGTGCCCAGTCAACACCCGACAGTTACTTCTAAAACACCCCGGTGTGCCACATCATCACTCGGCTATTATCCTCAAAAGTGGCCGACACGGCCCGTTTTAACTCGGCTGTCATTTCTAAGACACTGACGTTACCACCAATGGCTCGACATTTGCCTCTAAAGCGCCGATGATATCTTCAGTCGCTCGACAGCTATCTCTAAAGCGCTGATGATGTCTTCATTCGCTTGGCAGCTACCTCTAAAGCGCCAACTGTGTCCTCAGTCACTCGGCGGTTACCTCCAAAACGCCGACGCAGCCTTCAGTCATTCCGTCGCTGACACAGTTTCGTGATCACTCGGACGCTATTTTAAAAGCGCAAATGGTGACAATAATAGCTCGGCCGTCACAAAACGTCAGCGTGATGCCCGAGTTATTAAGCTACTATCCCAAAGGAGTCAACTTCATAAATAAAGCAGGCGAAGGAAGGATTCAGAAACTCGGCGTTGTTCATAATCGACAATTTAGTTGATTAAGGACTCAAAATCTGCACAGAAGGGACGAAACTGTTCTTCATTAAGGGAGTTTTCATACTTACAAATCAACTCATTATGAGTTGATAACTTCCCTATTGATACTACAACTACTACTACTACTATAACACTACTGCTACTACTACTACTACTACTACTACGCTACACTATACTACTTTACATTACTAATATTACTACATTATACTACTTCTAATCTATACTAATATTTAAAAACCAGTGGCATTTAGCCACTGGCCTTGTTGCCGCCCCTGCCGCCGCTGCTACCGCCCCTGCCGCTGCTGCCGCCCCTGCTGCTGCCGTTGCCGCCCCTGCCGCCGCCGTCACCGTCGTCGTCGCCGCCACCACCTCCGTCGTCGTCGTCATCGTCGTCGTCGTCGCCCTCGTCACCGTCGCCGCCGTCCTCCTCGGACGAGTCCTCCTCATCCAAGGAGTCCTCCGACTCATCCGAGCCCGCGAGCCCGGAGCGCTCGACGGCCCGGATGTAAGTCCAGACCTCCGCCGCAAGCCCCTGGGAGTCGTCTGAATCATCAGACGACTCACGCAGAGGGATGCGAGCCGGAGACCCCTCGGATTCAGAGGAGAACTCCTCCTCTGAATATTCCGAGTCACCAAAGTCCTCAGACGGAGGAGTTGGCTCGTGCTTGCGTTTCTTGCCCATGGTGGAAATGCAGGTAGAAGAAGGAAGCAAGCAGTGGAGAACAGCAAGAGATGTGAAAAAACCAGAGAGGCAAAGGCACTATTTATAGGAAGAGAAGGCAACCGCTCACCTCCAACCGCGGTCACTGAACAGTCGCAAAGCATTCAATACACACTCCAACCCGTCTGAAGACGCGCGGCTGACGCCGTTTCATGCAATGCAACACCCATTGGGACTCCAGTCAGCAGCATAGAAGATATGATTACACCCGCTGTCACATCACATTACTACTCAGAAGCAGCCGGTTAAAACACTCAGCGTACCAAGCCGTCTCTTACCCACACCCATTGGGGGGGGGGACGCCCAGGAATTATCAGTATATTTTTCAAAAAACTGTCACATCCGTGCAGGGCGTGCAATGAACACCCCAAGGCAAAAATAAGATATCAGCAAGGATCAGAGGAAAGCCAAATATAGCCGGTGAAGTACAAAATCTGACCGATGGAAGCGACGTAAAGACTAGCCAGGGAACGTCCATCAAATGTCCAATCAGTCACAGAGCAAATAAATTGCACCACTTAGCAAGATATGGGCAGATCACGAACTCGGCTGCAAAAGACAAAATACATGCCGACCTCGGATGCATAATATTGATGACATAATGCTGACCTCTAAAGCATAATATGGATGACATAATGCCGACTTCTAAGGCATCCAAAAAACAAAAAAAGAGAGAAAGTATGACTCTCGGTAAAAGGACACGAGTTAAAGACCTTTAAGAGGATTGTTTTCAAAAATCCACTCAAAGCTCGGGGGCTACACCCATTGGGTGCACCTTCGGTGCACCCCATGGATCACCGTTTCAAGCCAAGATAGTGCCGATTTCTAAGGCATAAGACAAGATTAAAAGACAAGGCTGGCCCTCAACCAGAGCACGAGAAGAAAATAAAAATAAATTCTGATGAAGACCTTCGAGTAGATTATCTTCTAAAATCTACTCGAAGCTCGGGGGCTACACCCATTGGGTGCACCTCCGGTGCACCCAATGAAATTCAAGGTCCTACAAAATGAGAAGCCGACCTCTAAGGCACAAGTGTGAAGCAAAATTACAGACTTCGAGTGAAGCAAAGCAAAAGAAGACATTAAGAAATCATTTTCACCAGATTGCCCGAGAAGCGTTCCTTGTCGTAAGCAAAACCTGCAAGTTGGGCCTAGGATCTTTGGGCCGATTATCTCAAAATCAACCCAAAGATCGGGGGCTTGTGGGGGACAGATATCCCCCGGGTCCACTAGCAGGGTAAAAGACCTCACGAAGGGCCCATAGGCCCAATAAGTCGTAAGGTCATTCCTTCATGGGCCTGGGGGAAGGGACAATCAGCAAAGCAAACCAACGTAAAGCCGGATTGATGCAAGTCCAGACGGCCTCACAACGTTGAGCGAAGAAATTACAACAGAAGATCCGACTTTCCCGCGCTGGAGCACCATGCAGTAGAACCAGGCGAGGATAGGTCGGCTGAATCATAGGGAGATAGACTCAAACAGTTCACTATCCTTTAGGCGCACGTTGTTATCATATCCATATGTATTGCCCCACGGTCGAATATATAAGGCCCAGGGGGCACCCTTTCAGAACGATCGATTCCAACTCAACATTACCCAGCCATCTACCAAAACTCCCCACATTCTCGCTCTAGAGAACCACCTTGTAACCTATAACACAAAGCATCTCCGCCAGGACGTAGGGTGTTACGCATCTCTAAGCGGCCCGAACCTGTAAACATTGTCTATTGTCTCTCGTGCATCTGGCACGAACCATTTTGCTACAGTCGGCGACACCATCCTACTCCTAAAAACACCTCGAGGGGCAACCCCGGGTGTGCGTTCGGACCCAAAACACCAACAAAGGGGGAGCACAAGATGATCATGTGATGGAGGAAGAAGCACAACCGGCACCTCCAACCCAAGTTCGAGCGACGATTCAAAGGAATCATCCCGTCGACCAAATTTTGGGTGACATTAGTAAGGGAGTAACTACTCGTTCTAGATTAGTTAATTTTTGTGAGCATTATTCCTTTGTCTCTTCTATTGAGCCTTTCAGGGTAGAAGAGGCCTTGCTAGATCCGGACTGGGTGTTGGCCATGCAGGAAGAGCTCAACAACTTCAAGCGTAATGAAGTTTGGACACTGGTGCCGCGTCCTAAGCAAAACGTTTGTGGGAACCAAGTGGGTGTTCTGCAACAAACAGGACGAGCACAGGGTGGTGACAAGGAACAAGGCTCGACTTGTGGCAAAGGGTTATGCCCAAGTCGCAGGTTTGGACTTTGAGGAGACTTTTGCTCCTGTGGCTAGGCTAGAGTCCATTCGTATTTTGCTAGCGTATGCCGCTCACCATTCTTTCAGGTTGTTCCAAATGGATGTGAAGAGCGCTTTCCTCAATGGGCCAATCAAGGAGGAGGTGTACGTGGAGCAACCCCCTGGCTTCGAGGATGAACGGTACCCCAACCACGTATGTAAGCTCTCTAAGGCGCTCTATGGACTTAAGCAAGCCCCAAGAGCATGGTATGAATGCCTTAGAGACTTTTTAATTGCTAATGCTTTCAAGGTTGGGAAAGCTGATCCAACTTTATTCACTAAGACTTGTGATGGTGACTTATTTGTGTGCCAAATTTATGTCGATGACATAATATTTGGTTCTACTAATCAAAAGTCTTGTGAAGAGTTTAGCAGGGTGATGACTCAGAAATTCGAGATGTCGATGATGGGCGAGTTGAACTACTTCCTTGGGTTCCAAGTGAAGCAACTCAAGGACGACACCTTCATCTCCCAAACAAAGTACACGCAAGACTTGCTAAAGCGGTTTGGGATGAAGGACGCCAAGCCCGCAAAGACTCCGATGGGAACTGACGGACACGTCGACCTCAACAAAGGAGGTAAGTCCGTTGATCAAAAAGCATACCGGTCCATGATAGGTTCCTTGCTTTATTTATGTGCTAGTAGACCGGATATTATGCTTAGTGTATGTATGTGTGCTAGATTTCAATCCGATCCAAGGGAGTGTCACTTAGTGGCTGTGAAGCGAATTCCTAGATATTTAGTCGCTACGCCTTGCTTCGGGATCTGGTATCCAAAGGGGTCTACCTTTGACTTAATTGGATATTCAGACTCTGATTATGCTGGATGTAAGGTCGATAGGAAGAGTACATCAGGGACGTGCCAATTCTTACGAAGGTCCCTGGTGTCATGGAGTTCTAAGAAACAAACTTTCGTTGCCCTATCCACCGCTGAGGCCGAGTACGTTGCCGCAGGACAGTGTTGTGCGCAACTACTTTGGATGAGGCAAACCCTCCGGGACTTTGGCTACAATCTGAGCAAAGTTCCACTCCTATGTGATAATGAGAGTGCTATCCGCATAGCGGACAATCCTGTTGAGCACAGCCGCATAAAGCACATTGACATCCGGCATCACTTTTTGAGAGACCACCAGCAAAAGGGAGATATCAAAGTGTTCTATATTAGCACTGAGAACCAGCTAGCCGATATCTTTACCAAGCCTTTAGATGAAAAGACCTTTTGCAGGCTACGTAGTGAGCTAAATGTCTTAGATTCGTGGAACTTGGATTGATTTACAGCATACATGTGTTTATGCCTTTGATCATGTTCCTTATGCATTTTGTTGTTTACTTATGGTGCTCAAGTTGTACAAACACTCCCCGGACCTCGCAAGTCCTTTTGCAAGTGATGCACATATTTAGGGGGAGATGCGCTACAACTTGACCCTTTGAGACTAACAGTGTGCTTGAGTTTGCTTGATTTAGTCTCAAAGGAGGTTTGAAAGGGAAAAGGTGGACTTGGACCATGAAAGACTTCCACTGCACTCCGATGAGAGGGTAACTTATTTCAAGTTCATCTCATGTACTCTTATTGCCTTGGTACTCTTATTTGAAGATTTTGGTGAGGCAATGGGGTTCGAGGGCCAAGATTGATCCCGTTTTGGTGCTTGATGCCAAAGGGGGAGAAAATAAGGCCAAAGCAATAAATGGATTAGCTACCACTTGAGAATTTTGAAAATAGTAGAATAGAGCTTTTGGTTTGTCAAAACTCTCTTGTTGTCTCTATTGTCAAAAGTTGGCTTCTTGTGGGCAGAGTAGTTGATTATGGGAAAAAGGGGGAGTTTTTGAAATCTTTGATCAATTTCTCTTGGAATACCTCTCTTTATGTCTCTACAAGTGAATTTGACTTAAAGATAGGAAATTGAGTTTGATTTGCAAAAACAAACCAAGTGGTGGCAAAGAGTGATCCATATAGGCCAAATTTGAATCCAAACAATTTTGAGTTCTCATTTGTATTGATGTTGCACTTCTATTAGTTGCTTTTTGTTGTGTTGGCATAAATCACCAAAAAGGGGGAGATTGAAAGGGAAATGTGCCCTTGGGCCATTTCTAAGTATTTTGGTGATTGATTGCCAACGCAAGTGCTTAAATGTAAATCTATGCCAATTGATGGACAAAGTGCAAATCAAGTCTAAAGGTATGTTTCTAGACTTAGTACATTGTTTTGAGAACTAATGTATTGTGTCTAAGTGCTGGAAACAGGAGAAATCAATTTGGAAGTGACTTGGCTCGTTCAGCCAAAGTCTGCTCAGCCTGGGTGCACCGGACTGTCCGGTGGTGCACCGGACAGTGTCCGGTGCGCCAGGCTGGCTCTGGCGAACTTGCTGCTCTCGGGACGTCGACGGCGGTGTACGGCTATAAATCACCGGACTGTCCGGTGAGCCATAAACAGGCGAAGTCGTCGCTCTCGGGAAGTGATTAACGGCGTACGGCTATAAATCACCGGACTGTCCGGTGGTGCACCAGACTGTCCGGTGAGCCAACAGTCGGCCGGGCCAACGGTCGGCCGCGCGATCTGCATGGGACACGTGGCCGAGCCAACGGCTAGAAGGGGCACCAACTGTCCGGTGTGCACCGGACAGTGTCCGGTGCGCCAACGGCTCTGAACCTTCAACGGTCGGCTTCGCCAAATAAGGAAAGAGATCCGCACCGGACAGTGTCCGGTGGTGCACCGGACTGTCCGGTGCGCCAGGCGACAGAAGGCAAGAATTGCCTTCCTGGAATGCTCTCAACGACTCCTAGCTGCCTTGGGGCTATAAAAGGGACCCCTAGGCGCATGGAGGAGAACACCAAGCATCCTTTGAGCATTGTTGATCACTCACACTTCATTCTTGCTCACTTGTTCGACATTCTTAGTGACTTGAGCTCCGTTCTAGTGAGAACCTCGTGATATTCTTTTGAGCTCAAGTCTGGGTCTTGTGTGTGCGTATTTGCTGTGATTTTTGTGTCATGTGTGTGTTGCTCATCCCTCCCTTACTCCGTGCTTCTTTGTGAACATCAAAGTGTAAGGGCGAAAGGCTCCATGTTGTGGAGATTCCTCACGAACGGGATATAGTAAACAAAGCAAAACACCGTGGTATTCAAGTGGGTCTTTGGACCGCTTGAGAGGGGTTGATTGCAACCCTCGTCGGTTGGGACGCCACAACATGGAGTAGGCAAGCGTTGGACTTGGCCGAACCACGGGATAAACCACTGTGCCATCTCTGTGTTGATCTCTTTGTGGTTGTTGTGTTTTGCTAAGACTCCTCTCTAGCCACTTGGCTTTATTGTGCTAACATCTAATCAAGTTTTGTGGCATTAAGTTTCAAGTTTCATACGATCATCTATTCACCCCCCTCTAGGTGCTCTCAAGAAGTGATGATTCAATAGCCTTTAAGGGAGTATTAGAGGGTCAGCTGTACTTAGTTGATTTCAATAGAGCTGAACTCGATACTTGCTTAATCGCTAAGACTAACATGGGTTGGCTTTGGCATCGCCGACTAGCCCATGTTGGAATGAAGAATCTTCACAAGCTTCTAAAGGGAGAGCACATTTTAGGACTAACAAATGTGCATTTTGAGAAAGACATGATTTGTAGCGCATGCCAAGCAGGGAAGCAAGTTGGTGTTCATCATCCACACAAGAACATCATGACGACTGACAGGCCACTAGAACTACTCCACATGGATTTATTCGGCCCGATAGCTTACATAAGCATCGGCGGGAGTAAGTACTGTCTTGTTATTGTGGATGATTATTCTCGCTTCACTTGGGTATTCTTTTTACAGGAAAAATTTCTAACCCAAGAGACTTTGAAAGGATTCTTGAGACGGGCTCAAAATGAGTTCGCCTTGAGGATCAAGAAAATTAGAAGCGATAATGGGACGGAGTTCAAGAACTCACAAATAGAAGGTTTTCTTGAGGAGGAAGGCATCAAGCATGAGTTCTCTTCTCCCTACACGCCTCAACAAAATGGTGTAGTGGAGAGGAAGAATAGAACCCTATTGGACATGGCAAGGACCATGCTTGATGAGTACAAGACTTCGGATCGGTTTTGGGCCAAGGCGGACAACACCGCCTGCTACGCCATCAACCGGTTGTATCTACACCGAATCCTCAAGAAGACATCATACGAACTCCTCACCGGTAAAAAGCCTAATGTTTCATATTTTAGAGTCTTTGGTAGCAAATGTTTTATTCTTGTTAAAAGAGGTAGAAAATCAAAATTTGCTCCTAAGGCTGTAGAAGGCTTTTTACTAGTGTACGATTCAAACACAAGGGCATATAGAGTCTTTAACAAGTCCACTGGACTAGTTGAAGTTTCTTGTGACATTGTGTTTGATGAGACTAACGTCTCCCAAGTGGAGCAAGTTGATCTTGATGAATTAGATGATGAAGAGGCTCCGTGCGTTGCGCTAAGGAACATGTCCATTAGGGATGTGTGTCCTAAGGAATCCGAAAAGCCCATTCAAGCACAAGATCAACCATCCTCCTCCATGCAAGCATCTCCACCAACTCAAGATGAGGATGAGGCTCAAGATGATGAAGAAGAAGATCAAGAAGATGAGACACCTCAAGAAGACGGCAATGATCAAGGGGGAGATGCAAATGATCAAGACAAAGAGGATGAGCAAGTTCCAAGGCCGCCACACCCAAGAGTCCACCAAGCAATCCAACGAGATCACCCCGTGAACACCATCCTAGGAGATATTCATAAAGGGGTAACCACTCGATCTCGTGTTGCTCATTTTTGTGAACACTACTCTTTTGTTTCCTCTATTGAGCCACACAGGGTAGAGGAAGCACTTCAAGATTCGGATTGGGTGCTGGCAATGCAAGAAGAGCTCAACAACTTCAAGAGAAATGAGGTATGGCATTTAGTTCCACGTCCTAACCAAAATGTTGTAGGAACCAAGTGGGTTTTCCGCAACAAACAAGACGAGCATGGTGTGGTGACAAGGAACAAGGCACGACTTGTGGCCAAATGGTATTCAAAAGTCGAAGGTTTGGATTTCGGTGAAACCTATGCACCCGTAGCTAGGCTTGAGTCAATTCGAATATTACTTGCCTATGCTACTCACCATGACATTAAGCTCTACCAAATGGACGTGAAGAGTGCCTTCCCCAACGGACCTATCAAGGAAGAGGTCTATGTTGAGCAACCTCCCGGCTTTGAAGATAGTGAGTATCCTAACCATGTTTACAAACTCTCTAAGGCGCTTTATGGGCTCAAACAAGCCCCGAGAGCATGGTATGAATGCCTAAGAGATTTTCTTATCACTAATGGCTTCAAAGTCGGAAAGGCCGATCCTACTTTATTCACTAAAACCATTGAGAATGATTTGTTTGTATGCCAAATTTATGTTGATGATATCATATTTGGGTCTACTAACAAATCTATTTGTGAAGAGTTTAGGAGGATCATGATTCAAAAATTCGAGATGTCTATGATGGGGGAGTTGAAGTATTTCTTAGGATTTCAAGTCAAGCAACTCCAAGAGGGCACCTTCATCAGCCAAACAAAGTATATTCAAGATATTCTCACCAAGTTTGGAATGAAGGATGCCAAGCCCATCAAGACACCCATGGGAACCAATGGGCATCTCGACCTCGACACGGGAGGTAAATCCGTAGATCAAAAGGTATACCGGTCGATGATAGGATCTTTACTCTATTTATGTGCATCTCGACCGGACATTATGCTTTCTGTATGCATGTGTGCAAGGTTCCAAGCTGACCCTAAGGAAGTTCATCTTAGGGCCATGAAACGAATCATGAGATATTTAGTTTATACACCTAAGTTTGGTCTTTGGTACCCCAAGAGATCCTCATTTGATTTATTAGGATATTCCGATGTTGATTGGGCAGGGTGTAAGACTAATAGGAAGAGCACATCAGGGACTTGTCAGTTTCTGGGAAGATCCCTGGTGTCTTGGGCTTCAAAGAAACAAAACTCAGTAGCTCTTTCTACCGCCGAAGCCGAGTATATTGTCGCAGGCCATTGTTGCGCGCAATTGCTTTGGATGAGGCAAACCCTTAGGGACTATGGCTACAAGTTTAGCAAAGTCCCTCTCTTATGTGACAATGAGAGTGCAATCCGCATGGCGGATAATCCCGTTGAACACAGCCGCACTAAGCACATAGCCATTCGGTATCACTTTCTGAGAGATCACCAACAAAAGGGGGATATCGAGATAGCCTATATAAACACCAAGGACCAACTGACCGATATCTTTACCAAGCCTTTAGATGAGCAATCCTTTACCAAACTTAGGAATGAGCTAAATATTCTTGATTCTAGGAATTTTGATTGATTCTTTGCACACATAGCTCACTTTTATACCTTTAATCATATCTCTTTTATGTCTATGACTAATGTGTTTTTCAAGTGTCATCTTATGCTTAGTCATAGATATTGAAAGGAAATGGAGTTTTCGGCAAAGAAGGCGCTTCCACTCAACTCCAATTATATTTGCCGGTACTCCGCTTCGTTCTCCACTTTGGTATAATCTTCACTCATATTTTTGTTTGCCAAAGAGGGAGAAAGTTTGAATAAGGGCTTATATCTCACTCAAAAGTATCCGTTTTTGGCGATTCAGGCCAAAGGGGGAGAAAGTATGAGCCCAAAGCAAAAGGACCGCACCACCACCTAATTTAAAAATGAAGTTTTCAATTTGATATCTTATTGTGTTCAAAAGGGGGAGAAAGTAGTATCTTCAAAAATTGCAAAACCCTCTTGAACACTAAGAGGAGAATTTTATTTAGGGGAGTTTTGTGTTAGTCAAAGGAAAAGCATTTGAGACAGGGGGAGAAAATTTCAAATCTTAAAAATGCTTTCTTCAATCTTATTCTTATACCTTTGACTATTTGCAAAATAATTTTGAAAAGAATTTTACAAAGGATTTGCAAAAACCAAAACCTGTGGTGCAAATGTGGTCCAAAATTTCAATAAAGAAGAAAACCATCCATGCACATCTATTGAGATAAGTATATTGGTTTCAACTCCAAACAACCTTTGCACTTACATTATGCAAACTAGTTCAATTCTGCACTTTTATATATGCTTTGGTTTGTGTTGGCATCAATCACCAAAAAGGGGGAGATTGAAAGGGAAATAGGGTCAAACCTTTTCCAATAAGAATTTTGGTGGTTGAATTGCCCAACACAAATTATTGGACTAACTAGTTTGCTCTAGAAAATATGTTCTACAGGTGCCAAAGGTTCACAACAAACCAATACAAATCAAAAGAAAGGGTTCAAACAAAGGGAGCAAAAGACAACCGAAGTGTGCCCTGGTCTGGCGCACCGGACTGTCTGGTGCACCACCGGACAGTGTCCGGTGCACCACTAGACAGTGTCCGGTGCACCAGGGAACCCAACTCCGAACTGCTCACCTTCAGGAATTCTGGGAGCCGCTCCGCTATAATTCACCGGACTATCCGGTGTAGCACCGGATTGTCCGGTGTGCCAGTGGAGCAACGGCTACTTCGCACCAACGGTCGTCTGCAAAACGCATTCAATGCGCTATAGTGTGCGATAGAGTCAGAGCAGCGCCAGAAGGCGCACCGAACAGTGCACAGTGACTGTCCGGTGCACCACCGGACTGACCGGTGACCCAGAAGACAGAAGCTCCAACGGTCGAACCCTAATGGTCGCGTGACGTGGCTGGCGCACCGGACTGTCCGGTGCGCCCGTCGACAGCAGCCTCCACCAACGGCTACTTTGGTGGTTGGGGCTATAAATACCCCCAACCACCCACCATTCATTGCATCCAAGTTTTCAGACTTCCTACACCTTACAAGAGCTATAGCATTCAATTCAAGACACACCAAAGAGATCAAATCCTCTCCCAAGTCCAAAGATCATTCCCAATCAAATAGTGACTTGTGTTCATTTGAGCTCTTGCGCTTGGATTGCTTCTTTTCTTTCTTATTCTTTCTTGTGATCATCTCAATTGTAACCAAGGCAAGAGACACCAATTGTGTGGTGGTCCTTGCGGGGACTTAGTGTCCCGTTTGATTGAGAAGAGAAGCTCACTCGGTCTAAGTGACCGTTTGAGAGAGGGAAAGGGTTGAAAGAGACCCGGTCTTTGTGACCACCTCAACGGGGAGTAGGTTTGCAAGAACCGAACCTCGATAAAACAAATCACCGAGTCACACTCCTTATTTGCTTGTGATTTGTTTTTGCCCTCTCTCTCGGACTCGATTTTAATTCTAACGCTAACCTCGGCTTGTAGTTGTGCTTAAGTTTATAAATTTCAGATTCGCCCTATTCACCCCCCCTCTAGGCGACTTTCAACTATACTATGAAATGCATTGAAGTGTTCAGAAACGCATGAACCAATGAACACCTAGTCCTTTGCCAACTTAATAAGGTGTATAAGTAAATTCATCATCCTTAGCCTCTACTGTACTATGAAATACGTTGATGCGTTCAGAAACAAAATTTGCTTCTTCATTTGGAAAGTCCTAGTACATAGATTTGTAACAATTTTAAACAAATGACATATGACCATTGCACAAGTTGTGTTTGGTTCCTTCTCAAACATTTTAAAAAAGCATATGCTAAAGGCAATTTGTTTCTAAGCATTCCACAAATACTATGGTCATGTACTACATTGTAAGCATGATACACCATGTTTTAAAAAAGAGGAATCATTGCCAAAACTCAATTTTGAATTATGATCTATGCCAAAACCATGTGCACCCTCCCCTTTTAGATGGCCTTAGCCCTTAGCTATTACTTATTATTTCAACAATGAGACAAACACAACTGTTGCTATTTTACCCAGATGTAGTTATATTGTCAAATTGAGCCCATCGCCTTTCCGTCGGATAGAAAAGATTTTTCTTTAGTTTAGTTTCAGATAGAAATGCATTTTACTTTGATTTGGTTTCACATAAGAGTTAATCATTGTAGCATTCAAAGGTGACACGCAGTGGAATAGAAAGGCGAATAAATCTTTGTTGGTACCCGGTACTCAAAACATCAGCAACATGGCGCATTCAGACCACCGTCATCCGAGGACGGGGACGCCTCATGACAGCAGTTCTCCTATAGGTGCCTTAGTGGAGCTAACCTCGTCGACCTTGTCATTGGCAAACAAAACAGGCTTGTTCGTGACAACGACGGTGTAGAAGGCGGGTGTGGGCCCTTCGGAGAGCCGAGGTCAGGCACGATCGCACTATCGCAATGCCAACCCAAAGCAAAAACATTAGAGAAAGCAAGATAGCGCGTGAGATACAAGAGTGAGGGCTGGCTAGGATGTACCTCGAGTTGGGATGCGGTGGTGGAGGCTAGAGTGAAAGGGTAGTGGAAGAAGATGCGCCACGGCGGAGGTGGGGTGAAACCGCGGGCTCACGAACAGCGCCGCGAGCTCCGACCATGAGATCCGCTCGTCACCGTTTACATCAAACTCGCGGAACACGTGTGTCATCTCCTCCTCCGCCGTGGTCGTCGAGGCCCGAGCCATGGACCCATTGCGGTCACCCACGACCATCACCTGGTGCTGCGATTGTGGTGGTTGGGACTTGAGCGGCAGCAAAAGAGGGACGCCACATGGCTAATGTCGACGTCGATCCACAGGCGGTGCTTGAGCGCGACGATGGCGGGCGAGGGGGCACTGTGGTGCGTGGAGGCGTCGGGGGCCGGGGCTAGTGCCGGTAGGCTTCGTGTGAGTCGAGCGAGAGGAGGAGAGATGGGGCGGTTGGGGATGCGGCTGGCCTATGCGGCATCCGGCTGGAGGTTGCTCTTGGGCCACCATGCACGGCAAAGATGGTGGATGCGGCTGGCCTGCATGAGATGGGGCATGCGGCAGGAGCTTGCTCGCGGATGGGGCAGGCGCATGCTAGCCTGCGTGAGATGTGGCAAGAACTAGAGCACCGATGGGGCGGGCGTGTGTGCGTGAACGGAGTGGGGAGCGGGCAATGGGTAGTTGTAGGAAACAGGTGACACCTAATAGGGGGGGTGAATTAGGACTTCTAAAACTTTCACTAAACTAGGCCACAAATAAATCCCTAGATCAAAACCTATGCAAATAATCAAACTAGAATGTGCAAACTAGGTTTTGTCTAAGTGTTGCTATCTCTACCGCAATGGCTAAGTTTCAATCTACACTATATAAGTATAAAGACAAGATTGAAACTTAAATGCTAAATATAAATGTGGAAGCTTAAAGAGCAAGGTAGAGATGCAAACTCTCGTGGATGACGCTGGTATTTTTACTGAGGTATCCGGAACCACACAAGGTCTCGACTAATTCTCGTTGGTGTCCCTACGCAAAGTGAAGCCCACGCGAGGGCCAAGCACCTCGGTCGAGTAACTCCGTAGAGAGCCACGGGCCTTCTCCACACGCAAGTGGTGCTCAGCTTTCGACTCCTCTCGGACGCTCCCCGCCGTCTCCACTATCGAGCTTGCGGCCGAAAACGCCGCGGGCCTCGTTCCCTCCGGTACACGGTGGCGGCCGTGACACAAACACGGTTGTCATGGTCTCACAAGACTCTCGCCCCACTCGGTACAAATACAACGACTCACGTAAGAACCGAGGGGTTTTGTGCTTTTACAAAACTCACTCAACTTACTAGGGTTCACCTAGAGCAAGCGCTAAAGTGGTCTAACTAACCTAAGCACTTCGCAAAGCACCTACGCAATCACCGAGTGATTCTATTAAGCACTTGGGTGTTTGAGCTCTTGGAAATGTGCACTATATGCCTTGGTATTGTAACACCCAAAATCTGAATTTGGGATTGGTAGAAGAAACTTGAACAAAATAGCATAATATTTTGGAAATTGGGAAATAAAGAAAAAGATGAGAAAAAAATTTTTCTTTTAAAAGAAACCATTTATACATCTCATGAAATAAATAAACAAGGAGAATAAAAATTTAACTAGTAATAATAAAATAGTATGGTTTATATTCACCCTTGGATTTCAATTGATACATTTGAAAAATCTGAAAACTAAAATAGAAGTATAAATTTGAATGTGGAATAGAAAATAGAAAATAAAAGAGAAGGGATATAAAACAAAAATATAAATAATATATATATAAATAAATATATTTAGAATTAATATCCCTAACTTCACAAAAATAAAGTTGAAATGATGAGCCATAGAAGTTGAATTTAAGTTTGAATTCAAATTGGATTTGAAAATGGAGAAAAGAAAATAGAAAAGAAAAAGAAAAAGAATAAAAACCCTAACTGGGCCGGCTACCTAGGATTCGGCCCACCTAAGGATTCCTTACACGCGAGCAGCCCACTCTAAATCCTGGCGCCGACACGCGGGTCCCACCAGTCAGTCTCACGCGCGCGTGCCTGCTCTTCCCTGGCGCCGACAACCCAGGTCCACGAGCCAGCCACTCCCCCTCACGCGCGCTCTCGCCTCTCACTGACGCGCGGGGCCCCCTGCCCAGTCTCTCTCACCCGCGCCCGTCTGCTCTCTCTGTCTCTGGTTCGCGGGGCCCACTCGTCGGGTCCGTCTTCAACGAACTCGCCGCAACGACCTCACGCGACTTCCCCGCCGGGAACCTAGCGCCTCCTCCTCGCTCGGACTTTGCTCCGGGTATAAAAGCTCACCAAGCTCGCCTCCTCCTCTATTCCATCGCCGAGCACCGACCCGAGCTTCACCGCCGTTCCCTGGCAGCGCCATAACCCGATCCGCCGCCGCTGCCGAGGACCCCCTTTCTACACCGCCGCGCCGGGACTCGTGAGGGGCCTGGGCGAATCACCGTGGTGCGTGGGTTGCTGCTGCGGCGAAATCGCGTCAGCGGAGGCAGGGAGGATCAACCGAATTCCTCGCCGAACTTCGCTTTCGCCGCGGGTCCACATCACGCCGTGGCCAACGCCGGCAAGTCGACAATCCGAGGTAAAAAGCCCACGATCGATCTCGCCTTGACCTCTTGTACGCGTAGCACTGTTTAATTTTGGGCACGGGGTAGCGGATGACCGGATTGCGCGGGCTCCGGCGATGTCCCACCGCGGTTGGTGGGCGGCGCCGCCGTCCGCTCGGTCGGGAGGTGGGGGAACAAGCCAGGGTCGTTCGATTCTCGTTGGACGGCTGTGATTAGATTACGGAGATACCCCTTCGCTGGGCCGATCTGGACCGTAGGACTCAATCGGAGGGCTGCGGCGTGATCTCGGTTTCATTAAATCTGGGCCGTTGATCGCCGATCGAACGGATGTAGATGCGTACCGGTTCGGGTTATACTAAATCTAATCCGAGCCGTCCGTGTGTGATCCAACGGCCAGAACGGCCCGATACCCTTTCACTGTGGCGATTTTGTTAAAGAAACCCTGGAAAACCGAGGAATCAACCCGCCGTCCCTCGGGCACTGTTCCCTGTGTCTGGGACGACTTACCCCGAGCCCCCTGACCTTTCTTATAATTGAGGCCCAGTCCAGTGAATAGGAAAATCATAGAAAATGATTTAGAAAATGATTTTTAGTGTTAAAATAAATCCAGAAACCTAATTAATTCATAACTAATTCATTTTAGCTCCAAATTGAGTCATTCCAATTTCTAAAATTTTGTAATAATATTCTCTACCATTTTGAATCACTGTTTTGACATGAACTCTGTCAGAAAATTTATTTATCATTTAATCATATTTTAATCACATTAAACCTTAGGAAAATCATAACTTGAATTCTACAACTCCAAAATTAATAATTCTTTTTCCTGTAATCTTATTTTAATATGTATATTATTACTGTGTATTTTGTTCTTATGTTTGGTGTAATGTTAATCTTGCCTATACACTGTTTGTTTGTATTGCTACGACTAGTGCGAGGTCACGAGTCATCTGAAGATCATCCTGGTACCTGGAATCTCAAGGCCCAGGCAAGTTGTGCCCTTGATCACTTCTTTTCACCTACTCATGTTCTAATTAATCATAATGATCTGCATAGGTTAATTTTGATGGGACCCAATAGGTTACCCTAGTTTGTCTATCTTTATACCTTGTTTACCACTGAACTTTCTGGGTAGTACTTGCTAGTGCTATATGTGGTTTTGGGTATGAAGATTACACTATTCATGATTATACTTTTGTTATCAGTTGTTATTTATGGTTCATGTTAAGATCATTATGTTAATTGGAACATGGAGAACCACCCGGGAAAACAGTGCTACCACGAGGGTGGAATGGGACGCCCTTGGCTGATTAATTAGGAAAGCTAGTGGAAGACTACCTTACCCGAAAGGGGCAAGGGCAGTAGGGGAGAGGTCAGTGTAGGGAGGCCCTCGGGAGGATTTTGCTGCGATGGCGGTCCTGCAAGGGATTTCTGCACTGGATCTTCCTATGAACTGTAGCGGGTTTTTGGAAGCTAGTGGAACTTTGTAAAGGCCTCGTAGTGGATCCCTAGCCATTCACCTCGGAAGTGTCTAAGGGCCTTGCAAACCCTGGCGACATGGGATACACGACTTGTGGGTAAAGATGCGCAACCTCTGCAGAGTGTAAAACTGGTATACTAGCCGTGCTCACGGTCATGAGCAGCTCGGACCCTCACATGATTAATTTATGGAACTAAATTCAATTTGTCATATGCATTGCATTGCAGGTGATGTTGTTGTTACTTTTGTTCCATTACTTAATTGGGTTTGGTATTTACTTATACTTAGTAACTGCTAATAAAATTTTGACCAACTTTAAAAGCAATGCTCAGCTCTAACCATCTTCTTTGGTAAGCCTTACACTTTATGTGAGCTCCCACCTTTGGCGAGTTCATGCACATTATTCCCCACAACTTGTTGAGCGATGAACGTATGTGAGCTCACTCTTGCTGTCTCACATACACCACAGGTCCAGACCAGGTACTGCAGGATGATGCTCATGGAGGATGCCGTGATGAGTTCGTGAGCGGTCTAGGTCGTCGTCTCCCAGTCAACTTTTGGGTTGCTGGACTGTTGTCTCCTTATAATGTAATTATTTATTTTGTATAGAACTCCTGTTATATATAAAGTTGTGACATTCGATCCTGTGCCACTTTACATCATATGTATGAGACTTGGTCCCAGCATACCTGGTGTTTATGTTAACCCCGGGTTTTGGACCCCTAGAATCCGGGTGTTACAGAAGTGGTATCAGAGGAATGTTGACTGTAGGACGAAACCTAGATAGAACTGGACAACCATTCTTTACTTACCTTACTCTGATTCTTTTCTAAACTTAACTTAATCTTTTCTCATCTATTTCCGCTTCACTCTGATTATTCTTATCTTTTCTTTCTAAAGACAAATGTGGATTTCACACTTTGAAATCCTGTGCCTAAAGTGACCTTTAGGGATAGGAGACCTACTCTTAGGAACAAAAGCAAAACTAATTTTGTAAATATTTATATGCTTGAATGTTTGTTCTTATGATACTTGTCTGATTTGGATCTTTGATTGAGTGTGATGGGTTGTGGAGTAATGTCCACAATTACATCTGCATATACATCTAGGTATAAAGGATAGCATTTGTAAGATAACTAGACAAACTAGATTATCCCCTCAGAAAATATATGTAGTATTCCGTATCTATCTCATCTTGACACATGCTATCTTACCTTTGGACATTCACCTCGTACAACTAATTACCCTAGTCTTAACATAAAATATTTGGTCCAGCCCTGCCAAAGAAATTCCAGTACATAACCAACTATTAGTTTATTCAATCTATTAAATGATTCCCTTGTAAAGCTATCTTACCATATGCTTCTAACTTAGATGGTCAATACCAGGCGGGGTGGTGGAATTGATTTACCTGCTAACCAACAACCTCAACCACAGTCCGCAGCAATGAATCCTCCTAATCCCCCACCAGGCGGAGTTGATCCACTCATCGCAGCTCAAATGAGAATGATGCAGCAAATGGCGGACACTATGGCAGATATGCGCACCCAAATGCAGCAAGAACGCCAAGAAATGCACCAGGAAAGAGAGGATGCACGTCGGGAAATGCGCCAAGAACGGGAAGAGATACGCCAAGAAAGGAGGGTACAACAACAACAGCTGCAGCAACAGCTTCAACAACAGCAGCAACAACAACAAGTGCCATTTCCCCCACCTCCACCACCAGTCCCACCCCGGGACAAGCACCGGGAATTCATGAGCCACAAACCACCAACCTTCTCCAACTCCGCAGATCCACTGCAAGCAGATGACTGGTTAAAGTCCATAGAGAAGATGCTCAACATAGCCCAGTGCTCGGACCGGGAGAAAGTACTCTATGCTTCAGGTCGTCTTGCTGGTCCCGCTGCAGATTGGTGGGATGCGTACTGTGCAGCTCATGCTGCTGCCGATACAATTACCTGGGAAGAATTCTCCGCACAATTCAGGAATTACCATATTCCTGCTGGACTCATGAAGATTAAGAGGAAGGAGTTTCTATCTCTCAAGCAAGGAAGTATGTCCGTAAGCGAATATAGAGACAAATTCATCCAGTTATCTCGATATGCTCCCAGAGATGTTGAGGATGATGAGCAAAAGCAGGAGCTCTTTCTGGATGGTTTGATTGGACCCTTGCAATATCAGCTGGTATCGCACACCTTCCCATCCTTTCAAAAGCTATTGGACAAAGCTATTGCTGTAGAAAACAAGAGGAGTATATTTGGAGAGAAAAGAAAGGCTGTCAACCAAGGGCAGGCTGGTAGTAGTACCCGTCCTCGCTATACTACCACTCCCAATACACCAGCTAGTGGCAGTTCTGGACAACAAACTCAACAGACACCAACTGCACCTCCAAAAGCAAGCACTCCAGTAGGAACCGTTGCTCCCAACACAACCGTCATCAGGACATGCTTCAAGTGTGGACAACCGGGACACTACGCCAACTACTGTCCCAACAGAGCTGCCTACACTACACCGGCACCGATGAAGCAAGGACAAGCCTCAACAGGGAAGAGTCAGCCTCTATCCATCAACCGAGGATATGCCCATCATACAGAAGTAGAAGTTGAACCCGGTGAACTTGAAATTCAAATTCAAGAAGAGGAGCCAGTTGGAGATGAAATAGTCGGTGAAGAAGTCAACGAGCAACAAGAATAAAGAGATAAACATAGATATAGATACATATATATATATATTTTACTATTTGTAAGACCTAAATATTAGCTTAGCTATTAGTAGTATTTTCCTATTTTAGTAATAATAATAAGGTTCATTGGACCCTGTGTTTTGATAATAAGATATGCATCATGCCGAGATTTTGTTTATGCATATGTGTTGAATTAATATGAGCATGCACCCTTTTTCCTTACAAATCTCGGGGACGAGATTATTTTTAAGGGGGGTAGGATTTGTAACACCCAAAATCTGAATTTGGGATTGGTAGAAGAAACTTGAACAAAATAGCATAATATTTTGGAAATTGGGAAATAAAGAAAAAGATGAGAAAAAAATTTTTCTTTTAAAAGAAACCATTTATACATCTCATGAAATAAATAAACAAGGAGAATAAAAATTTAACTAGTAATAATAAAATAGTATGGTTTATATTCACCCTTGGATTTCAATTGATACATTTGAAAAATCTGAAAACTAAAATAGAAGTATAAATTTGAATGTGGAATAGAAAATAGAAAATAAAAGAGAAGGGATATAAAACAAAATATAAATAATATATATATAAATAAATATATTTAGAATTAATATCCCTAACTTCACAAAAATAAAGTTGAAATGATGAGCCATAGAAGTTGAATTTAAGTTTGAATTCAAATTGGATTTGAAAATGGAGAAAAGAAAATAGAAAAGAAAAAGAAAAAGAATAAAAACCCTAACTGGGCCGGCTACCTAGGATTCGGCCCACCTAAGGATTCCTTACACGCGAGCAGCCCACTCTAAATCCTGGCGCCGACACGCGGGTCCCACCAGTCAGTCTCACGCGCGCGTGCCTGCTCTTCCCTGGCGCCGACAACCCGGGTCCACGAGCCAGCCACTCCCCCTCACGCGCGCTCTCGCCTCTCACTGACGCGCGGGGCCCCCTGCCCAGTCTCTCTCACCCGCGCCCGTCTGCTCTCTCTGTCTCTGGTTCGCGGGGCCCACTCGTCGGGTCCGTCTTCAACGAACTCGCCGCAACGACCTCACGCGACTTCCCCGCCGGGAACCTAGCGCCTCCTCCTCGCTCGGACTTTGCTCCGGGTATAAAAGCTCACCAAGCTCGCCTCCTCCTCTATTCCATCGCCGAGCACCGACCCGAGCTTCACCGCCGTTCCCTGGCAGCGCCATAACCCGATCCGCCGCCGCTGCCGAGGACCCCCTTTCTACACCGCCGCGCCGGGACTCGTGAGGGGCCTGGGCGAATCACCGTGGTGCGTGGGTTGCTGCTGCGGCGAAATCGCGTCAGCGGAGGCAGGGAGGATCAACCGAATTCCTCGCCGAACTTCGCTTTCGCCGCGGGTCCGCATCACGCCGTGGCCAACGCCGGCAAGTCGACAATCCGAGGTAAAAAGCCCACGATCGATCTCGCCTTGACCTCTTGTACGCGTAGCACTGTTTAATTTTGGGCACGGGGTAGCGGATGACCGGATTGCGCGGGCTCCGGCGATGTCCCACCGCGGTTGGTGGGCGGCGCCGCCGTCCGCTCGGTCGGGAGGTGGGGGAACAAGCCAGGGTCGTTCGATTCTCGTTGGACGGCTGTGATTAGATTACGGAGATACCCCTTCGCTGGGCCGATCTGGACCGTAGGACTCAATCGGAGGGCTGCGGCGTGATCTCGGTTTCATTAAATCTGGGCCGTTGATCGCCGATCGAACGGATGTAGATGCGTACCGGTTCGGGTTATACTAAATCTAATCCGAGCCGTCCGTGTGTGATCCAACGGCCAGAACGGCCCGATACCCTTTCACTGTGGCGATTTTGTTAAAGAAACCCTGGAAAACCGAGGAATCAACCCGCCGTCCCTCGGGCACTGTTCCCTGTGTCTGGGACGACTTACCCCGAGCCCCCTGACCTTTCTTATAATTGAGGCCCAGTCCAGTGAATAGGAAAATCATAGAAAATGATTTAGAAAATGATTTTTAGTGTTAAAATAAATCCAGAAACCTAATTAATTCATAACTAATTCATTTTAGCTCCAAATTGAGTCATTCCAATTTCTAAAATTTTGTAATAATATTCTCTACCATTTTGAATCACTGTTTTGACATGAACTCTGTCAGAAAATTTATTTATCATTTAATCATATTTTAATCACATTAAACCTTAGGAAAATCATAACTTGAATTCTACAACTCCAAAATTAATAATTCTTTTTCCTGTAATCTTATTTTAATATGTATATTATTACTGTGTATTTTGTTCTTATGTTTGGTGTAATGTTAATCTTGCCTATACACTGTTTGTTTGTATTGCTACGACTAGTGCGAGGTCACGAGTCATCTGAAGATCATCCTGGTACCTGGAATCTCAAGGCCCAGGCAAGTTGTGCCCTTGATCACTTCTTTTCACCTACTCATGTTCTAATTAATCATAATGATCTGCATAGGTTAATTTTGATGGGACCCAATAGGTTACCCTAGTTTGTCTATCTTTATACCTTGTTTACCACTGAACTTTCTGGGTAGTACTTGCTAGTGCTATATGTGGTTTTGGGTATGAAGATTACACTATTCATGATTATACTTTTGTTATCAGTTGTTATTTATGGTTCATGTTAAGATCATTATGTTAATTGGAACATGGAGAACCACCCGGGAAAACAGTGCTACCACGAGGGTGGAATGGGACGCCCTTGGCTGATTAATTAGGAAAGCTAGTGGAAGACTACCTTACCCGAAAGGGGCAAGGGCAGTAGGGGAGAGGTCAGTGTAGGGAGGCCCTCGGGAGGATTTTGCTGCGATGGCGGTCCTGCAAGGGATTTCTGCACTGGATCTTCCTATAAACTGTAGCGGGTTTTTGGAAGCTAGTGGAACTTTGTAAAGGCCTCGTAGTGGATCCCTAGCCATTCACCTCGGAAGTGTCTAAGGGCCTTGCAAACCCTGGCGACATGGGATACACGACTTGTGGGTAAAGATGCGCAACCTCTGCAGAGTGTAAAACTGGTATACTAGCCGTGCTCACGGTCATGAGCAGCTCGGACCCTCACATGATTAATTTATGGAACTAAATTCAATTTGTCATATGCATTGCATTGCAGGTGATGTTGTTGTTACTTTTGTTCCATTACTTAATTGGGTTTGGTATTTACTTATACTTAGTAACTGCTAATAAAATTTTGACCAACTTTAAAAGCAATGCTCAGCTCTAACCATCTTCTTTGGTAAGCCTTACACTTTATGTGAGCTCCCACCTTTGGCGAGTTCATGCACATTATTCCCCACAACTTGTTGAGCGATGAACGTATGTGAGCTCACTCTTGCTGTCTCACATACACCACAGGTCCAGACCAGGTACTGCAGGATGATGCTCATGGAGGATGCCGTGATGAGTTCGTGAGCGGTCTAGGTCGTCGTCTCCCAGTCAACTTTTGGGTTGCTGGACTGTTGTCTCCTTATAATGTAATTATTTATTTTGTATAGAACTCCTGTTATATATAAAGTTGTGACATTCGATCCTGTGCCACTTTACATCATATGTATGAGACTTGGTCCCAGCATACCTGGTGTTTATGTTAACCCCGGGTTTTGGACCCCTAGAATCCGGGTGTTACAGGTATGTTGCTTGGGCTCCCACTCCTTGGAATGGCCAGTTGGGGTGTATTTATAGCCCCCAACACAATTGTAGCCGTTGGAGAAAAGCTGCTGCTCTCTATGGCACACCGGACAGTCTGGTGGTGCACCGGACAGCGCACTGTTTAGTGTCCGGTGCGCCTAGTCGTTGCCCTGCCACATCAGGTTACCGTTGGCGCTGCAGGCTTTTCACACCGGACAGTCCGGACTCCACACCGGCTCCGGTGGTCTTCTCTGCATAGTGCCACCTGGAACTAGCCGTTGGGCTGCGGTTCCCTGGTGCACCGGACAGTCCGACATGTGGCACCGGACAGTCCGGTGCTCCTCGCACAGACAGTCCGTAGGCAACACTTCTTTCTTCTCTTGGACTCCTCTTGATCTTCATAATGTCTTCTTTTGAGGTTTTCTTTCCTCAATGTCTTGGTCCAAGGTACTTTAGCATCCTGTGAACTACACACACAAACACTAGCAAACATATTAGTCCACATGTTGCATTGATCATCAAACACCAAAATCTATTTAGCCAAATGGTCTGGGGTCCATTTTCCTTACAATCTCCCCCTTTTTGGTGATTGATGACAACACAGCCAAAGCAAGCAAATATTACAAACATTTAATTGAAAAATATGCAATCTGCTTGTTAGGATGCATGATTGTCCCCACAATGTGATATTATGGACTTAAGCCTCCCCCTAACTCCATAATTCACTTACTTCCTATTTAGACCAAAGAACCAAAACCACTTGAAAAACCACTCGAAGAAATAGAATTTTAAATTGGTGGTGTTTGGTGTTTGATACAGTTTTCATTGCTTTGGTCCCTACAACTTCTCCCCCGTTGGCATCAACCACCGAAAAGGAAGACATTAAAACATGTAGGAAGCAAATAAGACTTGCCCTCATAAAGGAATTGTCAATTGATACCAATTGTAGGATACCAATTGAAACACCAAATAGTTACTCCCCTAAATGAGTGTTCTCTTTAGAAAGAAATTTCTCCCCCTTTTTAGAGACGAAGAAATACAACCCTGACAGAGATCTTCTACTTAGGAAAAAGCATGTGAAAATAGAGATGCAAGACATGATTTGATTAGACTAACTTCCTTATTGAAAGTTGCCTAGAGGGGGGTGAATAGGCAAGTTAAAACTTTTTCTACAAAAACTAGAAGCAAACTGGGTAAAACTAAATTGATCTCGAAATTCACCGAGTTAACTTTGGAAATGAGATGTTCTAAATGATCCACAGGGTTCAAAGTAGTAGATCTGAGAAGGGCACTTCTCAAAATCCACACACCAAAAAGATATGAACAAATCTTCCACGGAAGGGTGAGAGAACGAAGAACACAAACAAACATAATGAGCAAGATCACAAGAGACACAAGATTTATCCCGAGGTTCGGTCACACCACCAAGGTGCCCTACTTCCTCGTTGAGGCGCCCACAAAGAGCCGGGTCTCTTTCAACCCTAATCCTCCCTTTGCCGACCACAAAGGTCAAGCTCACACACTAATCTTTGCTCAAACGAGCGGGTAATACAAACTTTCTTGTGGTCTTCCACAAGATTTGGAGACTCACAAGAGACACCTAGTCGTCTAGGAGCTAGAAGCTCCAAGAGTAATGAATCCACAAAGAACTCGATGTAGTACCAAAGCTCGAATGAAGAAGAGCGAGAGAGATTTAGAGATGAAGCACAAAAACCGCAGCTCTCAAGCTCACTCAAAGATTTCTCTCCAAAGATTTGAAATGGGAGAGGCAAGAGATGTGTGAGAGAGAGTGGGAGGTGTTTCTCAAGTTGGAAATGGAGTTCAAATCGTGCTCTTCGTTGTGGGGAGAGAGGTAGGAGGGAGTATATATAGGTGGAGCTCAAAACTAGCCGTTTGGGCAGATTTTTCTGCCTGAGACCGGTTGAACCGCCCCCTAGGGCGGTTGAACCACCCCTGGCAGGCCTGGCAGCCTGTCTGCCAGTCTGACTGGCAGACTGACACGCAGACTGACCGCAGACTGGTCAAAGTTGACCAACACCGGTTGAACCGCCCAGGGGGGCGGTTGAACCGCCCCTGACAGCTCCTAGCGACCTGTTTGCTAGTCTGACTGGCAGACTGCACATCAGAGGTCAGAGGGGTCAGAGACCAGCTGAACTGCCCCTCAGGACCAGTTCAACCGGTCTTGACCAGTGAGTTTAGGAGAGAAAACCCCAGCTCAACTGCCCGGAGGCAAGTTCAGCTGGTGTATGGTCAAAGAGGTTCACAGCTGAAGTTGAGTTCAGCTGAGGTTGAGAAAGCTCAACTCAGCTGAAGTCTAGCTCAGCTGAAAAGCTCAGCTACAGCTGAAGAAGCTCAACTCAGCTGAAGTTCAGCTCAGCTGAAAAGCTCAGCTGCAGTTGAAGAAGTTCAGCTGCTTTTCAACAGGAACACTCTAGGTTTCTCAAACCTAACCATGGTCAACCAAAGAATTTTAAAGAGATTTTTGCTTTTCAAAAAATAGCTTTTGAATATAGAGGCATGAGCTTTGGCAAACACCAACCTTCTTTTTGGATCCCCCTTGATAGTACGACGATTCCTATACTCAAGTTAAATAAAATATAATTAAGTAAACTCCTTGAGTCATTGGTGTCTCATGTGTGATTTCTCCATGGCGTTGCTTCATAAGGATCACAAACATCTTTGTCTCACCTTTTGAAGTAAACACAAATCAAACCCTGTGACTTGTACCATATCACCATGTATGAGTTCAAATCATGGCTTCAAGTCACTGTACTGATGTATCAACATGTTATAACTCTTCATAGCTGATTAGTTCATCGACTTAGTGCAAGTACTCTCTTCTTCACCTTAGCCATGGTACCTCGGTCCACAAGCCGTCGCTTGGCCTTCACCTTCGCTTAGTTCCTCGAAGCACTTTCCTTGCTATCTTCACCCTATCAAGCCATTATTGAGTCACATCACATTGAGCATCCATTGAGAGAATCATTTCTTCAATATTGTGAACCTTGCTTGAATGTCTTCTAGATATAACTATCAAGATCAATCAAGCTCTAGTTTGATTCTCATAGAAGCATATATGGACTGACAGTAATATGGTCAAGCCAATTCACGATTCCTCATATCTTATTCACTTTGGCTTGACAAATCCTCCTCTTAATCACTTCAACCTCTATTATGATCATATTTATGCATAGTGATTTCTCAGGACTTGTCCATATATTCAAACCAATATAGAGACCATATTATATCCATTTGCATTGTCTCACTGGTTATTTGACCTTGTGTTGAACCTTGTTCACTGATCATTATACACTATTCAAGTATGTTCATCATACTGAATTTCCTGTTCAACACTTGGCAAACTTGTTAGACCTTTAAATGTGTTGTTATCCAAATCACCAAAACTCACAAAAAGGATGAATGCACTTTCAATCTCCCCCTTTTTGGTGATTGATGACAACACATTTAAAGCTTACATAAGATTTGATAAATAAGATTTTGAATCCTATGATATAGTTTCCTCCCCCTAAATATGTGCATTTCAGAAAATACCAATTTTGTACTCAAATGCCAAAACCACATATTTGGGTCAAAGAGTGAAGACAACTTATATCATACTATTCGTGGGGTGCAGTGTGTCATAAAATAAACGTGATACTCATGACATAGTATGCACTCATCAACTTTCTACATCTTATGTTTTTCTTATGATTCCCCCCTTTGTTAATTATTTCTCCCCTTTCAAAAGTCTTCTAACACATAGTTACATAAGACTAAAGGTAAGCTTTAATGCACAATTTCTCCCCCTTTGTCAAAAATCTCCAAAAAAATATAAAGAATATAAAGGGTAGAAATTATGATTAATCAAGATTTGAACACACTATCATGAAAAGGGTCCTTATATGGCACAAAGGTAATGGAGAAGTGGCATAAGTGATGTACCTTTGCGTTTTACCTTTTCAAAGGGGTGTTCCACACTTGTGTTGTATTTAGAGTTCATTTTGCAATCTCTTGTTGGCATAATTGTGACATAGGTCCAAGATATCAAATGAATATTGTCATACTAATTGAAAGATAAATCTTGATACCAATTTTAGATGACGTTGGAGTAGCATATACAAGAGAAATTCATTCTCTTATGAAATGTATAGAAAATACATTTATTGGAGCAAAGAATCTTTGATACCCATCAAAATTTGCAGTGGAAGCGATTGTCTTTGCTTGAAGATTCCTTTCTAATTGGAGACTACACACATAATAGACTTGAAAATGAAGTTAGTCTCAAAGATTCAAATTATAGACCATTCTCCCCATAAATGTGTGCATACAAGTGATGAATACTTGTTTAGCTTATGCACTTGGACTTGTGAGGCCAGGGGATTAAGTTCTACAATTTGAACCTTGGTACAAATAAAGTATGAAAATATGAAATTGCACCAATTGAAGGAATTACTCGTAATCAAAAGGTATACTAATAGACATGATATGCAATATTTAAGCCAAGATTCTTGAGAAGTTAGCATGTTTGACTCATACCTCACTAAGATGACTCAAGACTAACTTATGACATCACCACAAGAGGTATTAATCAAATACCTAGAGACTCTTTAATCGTCACCACAAGTGCAACCTTTTGGTGTGACTTAAGATATTGCATATACATTCACACACTAGCATGTAAGAGACTAGATGTACAAAGGTAATACAATAGTTCATGGAGTGACACACCTTTGTTCCATGTCATATGGTCTTCATTATAATCATGAATTTCTATCTTAGCTTTTGATAGGCTTGACATTTCAAAGAGAAACTTATCCTCTTTAAACTATCAAGAGAAACTCATTCTCTTCAAAGAACTACACAAATTCACTAAAAGAAAATGTTAGTCTTTAAGGACACAAGATATAGAATGAGCTCCCCCTAAATGTATGCATCAAGTACTCGAATTTCTTGTAACATGCACTTGATTTAATTAAGATTCTTAGAGGAGTTCATCATATATCTTGGTCAAGGCATAATATATTTGAAACAATTGAATTTATGCTGGAGAACACAAATCGTTCCCCAATAGAACTAATCCATGGGGTGACATGTGGTAAATATTTGATCATTTCCTTGGAACCACTCATCCTCATTTGATGTTCTCCAAGGTGTGAGACTACAAAACATGAACTTGAAGAAATCATTAGCCTCACAAGATATAGGCTAAACTCTCCCTCAATTTGTGCATGCAAGAGTACACAGAGTACACTTATGCACATCAACAATACAAGGTTAAAGGAGATGTTTGCACTATATCTTGGTTTAACATAACATGCTTTACATAGATGATGAAGATTATACCAATTAAAAGTTTAAGAACTAAAAGTATATCAATTGAAATCTTGAAGGGTAAAGCATGCTAATATGAACCTCAAACCTCATAATGAAGGATATCATATAAATATATCACTACATCTTCATTATTTGGTTGACAAAAAAAATATAACTCCCTTCTTGAATCACTGTGATTTCTTTTCTCTTTATGATTTCATCCAACCAGACGATCTTGAACTTCATTGATCTTGGCTTGGTTCAATCATACTTGATATGAGACCCATTGAAACTCAATGATTGAAACAACCAAGACTCTTATATCCGTGGATTTTGAATCCTTCTTGAAAACACTTGGAAGGACCTTATTGAAACACTTAGAAAAGAGAGCATTAGAAACACAAGGGAGGGTTTCACAAATGATAATCCTTATATGTGGATGGAAAATGAATTATCATTCATGAAACCCAAAAATATAGATTAAATTCCTTTAAATTAGTGCACACATATATTTGATGTCAAAGTTATATGCACTATTGAACATTTTATAGTGCAAGGAAATTAACCTATACTATGGTACATTCCACTAAGGATAAAATACTAAAACAACTGAATGAGAGGAAGTTTTCATACCTTGGCCTCTTATCAACTTCATCTTACTTTAGTTGAATAATATCCTTTAAGCTTGTGATTTATCCAATTAAATAATAAGCACCATCTCTTAACATAGATTTTCTATGGATAAACTCAACACAAGAGATGGCATTAGTAGCACAAGCACTAGTTTCTTATTTAGCAACCCTTTATATGTGGAAGACAAGCATGTTGCTAAAATAGAGAAACATCATAATATGGACTAAATTTCCTTGAACCCTCATGCAAAATATATTTTGAATGGCATGGATAATATGCATGGTTATTCAATGAAGTCTAAAGGGATGACTTAATCCATATTATGGTGAGTGTCTAATATAGAAGAATCAAATCCAAATTAACTAGATAGAGAATATGTCACATAATTTTGGATTGTTCACCATATGATAATATTCATTCATTTTCCAATTAGACCTTTATTTCATAATCAACAACTAATGTATATCCTCAAGTGCTTCTTTTTCCTTAGTGGCTACACAAGTCACAAAAGAGATAAGATTTGAAAATAATATGCACTTGAGATTCAGTTGTTACCACCCTTGCTACTATCTCCAAATATGATTTATACATTCATTATCGAGCACCCAACTTGATCCATTTAAGAAGTGATCCTGCAAAACAAGTTTAAGCTTCGTAGTTTGGTACCCAATTTGAATTGGGTCCTTTGAGATTAGTAATAAGAGCCTTGGGTACCCACACATTCCTTATTGTGGCCATTCTCTTTGTGTAGGTATCCACATATACATGACAACCATCTTACTATGGTTCCAAGTTAATATTTAATCACACAGATAAAAACTAAAGTTAAGAATATGAGACTTTTCTCCTTTTCTTGATACATCATTGTGTTGCCTTCTTGATGATGAACCTAGCTTAACCTTGGGTGCACCTAGCTTATCAAGGTTAGTCACACAAGCATTCATATCATGAAGACAAGTTATGCATGGAATTTACAACTTAGTGATCCAATTCAATGTGAAGCATATGGATACCGATTGAAGTAGATTTCTAAGATATCAAACTATGAGTTTCCAAAATTTAGAGAGTATGGATCACTAATTGTACCTTTTACAGTTTAAAAATTCATATTCATGTTAGTGCATATGTATGTGATGAATATCGACAAAAAGGATTCTTATGCACTTTTAGATTTAACGATAAGGGAATTTTAAACTGCATCAAGAGTAGCTATTTAGAAAACAAAGATTACAATCCATATGAATGAGATACAAATTTACCATTTTGGATTGTCTTAGTATAGCTTACTCAAGGGAAACTTATTCTCTACGACACAAGATATATAATGTTCTCCCACTAGATATGTGCATCAAGTATTTGAATGACTTGCCACATGCACTTTCAATTCAGTTAAGAGTCTCATGAGGAGTACATTACATATCATGGTCAAGGCATGACAAATTTGCAATGAATTAACTTATCATTAAGTATACTTACCACCAAGTAGAACGTACCATTTGTTACACCAATTTGAAAGATCTTACTACGGTGGTGGTGTCACCTTAGTATTCTTCTTTTCATCATTTGTGGAGACTTCCTTCTTTGTTATCTCTTTTCCTTTTAAAACTAGTTGATAAAACACTTTGAAAAGAGGTATTAGTAGTACAAGGAAGTATTTAATGAATGATGATATCTATATATGAATGGCAAACAAATCATCATTTATGAGGCATAAAGGCATAAATTAAATTCCTTTTAAGTTAATGCACATGGAGGAGTGAATTAACAATATGCACCAATTTACAAATTTAAGCCAAAAGGAATTTATCCTTCATATTGACATTTCTTTCCATAAAATAGATTATTACCAATTGAAAGAATGCCACTTGACAGGAACTATTATTGATCACATACTAAATGAAACAATTAGTTCCATACCTTTGCCTTGAGCATTCCTAATCTTTCTTTTAGGTGAAGATTAACCTTTAAAGCTTGTGATTTTATCAATTGAAAGAGCACAATCTCTACTTATGAATTTCCATGAAATATCTTAAAAGAGATTGTATTAGTAACACAAGCAATAGTTTCCTATTTAGCAACCTCTAGTATATGTATGACAAGAAGGTTACTAAAATAAGGAAACCTCATGATATGAACTAAATTACCCTTACAAGCATCATGCATAACACTAATTTAAACATGGTGAAAATAACATGATTATTTAATTAAGTTTATAGGGCAAGTTTAATTTATAACATGATGAGTGATTAATGTAGAAGACTCAAAACCAATTTAAACAAGAATGAATACATCACATAGTATTGGTTCGATCTTCTTTGAATGTTGAATGGCACACTCCATTTGGGAAACACATTCTCATGTTGTGAAACTATATAAATCACTCAGATAAAAACATTAGTCTCACAACTCTAGTCATATAGAGAATTCCCCTTTTGATAAGTGCTTTAAGAATTTGAATTTCTTACTTAGCACTCTATTCATTTAAGAACATGGGATAATACTCTTTATGTCTAGGTCATGGCAATAATATGATGATTAACTTGAAATATGCCACAAGCTCTATACAACCAATCTAAAGCATGTAGATTGTCATAATATAAAAATATGAACTTGCAATCTACCATATAATTAGATCCTTTCCAAAGCAAGGTAAAATCTTTTAAGTTCATTCTCAAGTGCTTCATTTTCCTATGTGGCTACAAAAGACACAAAGGAATATACCAATTAAAAGCAATATGCACTTAAGAATTAATTGTTACCATCCTTTGGATATCACTTGGTTGTAGGCCTTTTGCTTGATTCCCACAAAGGTTAATCCTTATTCCCTACAACACAAGTTCTTGCTAGAGATGAATATGAAGTTAGTGATATAACAACTCAATTCATCTTTGGGTCAATCTTAAATGATAGACAATGTAAGATTGATAGCTTGAGATAAGAATTGAGTTAAACCGCTCAAGCACCCCAAAGCTTCATATCATATCTGGGTACCTGCAAAACTTATTAAGTACATTTTGGTACCCATCTCATGATAGGTCCATCAAGGTTAGCCAATAAGGACTTAGGCACCCAAATAGCCTTGGTCCTAGAATGTGGTGAACTCATCACATTTCTAGCACAAGAGTCAAATTTGGGTCTCCTAAGCATATTTGAATGTATTGACAAGTTAGGCTTAGGAGTTTTACCCTTTGGACAAACCTTGAATAGATGATCTTTTTCACGGCAATTGTAGTGTCGGGGACCATAATTAGGGGTACCCTCAAGACGCCTAATTCTCAGCTGGTAACCCCCATCAGCATGAAGTTGCAGAGGCCTGATGGGTGCGATTAAGTCAGGGATCAGTCCATACGAGCGACTCGATCACGCCTCGCCCGAGCCTAGCCTCGGGCAAGGGCAGCCGACCCTGAGGTGTTTCCGTCTCACCCGAGGCCCCCTTTTTTACGGCAGACGCATCTCCGGCTCGCCCGAGGCCTTGCCTTCGTTAAGAAGCAACCCTGACTAAATCGCCGCGCCGACCGACCAAGTCACAGGGGCATTTAACGCAAAGGTAGCCTGGCACCTTTGTCCTGACGCGCGCCCCCTGGCAGAGCCGAAGTGACCGCCGTCACTTCACCGCTCCACTGACCGGTTTGACAAAAGGACAGCGCCGCCTGCGCCATCCCGACTGCAGTGCCACTTGACAGAGTAAGACTGACAGGCAGTCAGGCCTTGCCAAAGGCGCCATAGGAAGCTCCGCCCGACCCAGGGCTCGGACTCGGGCTAAGGCCCCGGAAGACAGCGAACTCCGCTCCGCCCGACCCAGGGCTCGGACTCGGGCTAAGGCCCCGGAAGACGGCGAACTCCGCTCCGCCCGACCCAGGGCTCGGACTCGGGTTAAGGCCCCGGAAGACGGCGAACTCCGCTCCGCCCGACCCAGGGCTCGGACTCGGGCTAAGGCCCCGGAAGACGGTGAACTCCGCTCCGCCCGACCCAGGGCTCGGACTCGGGCTAAGGCCCCAGAAGACGACGAACTCCGCCTCGCCCGACCCCAGGGGTCGGACTCCGCCCTGGCCTCTGCCGAACGACCTCCGCCTCGCCCGACCCAGGAGCTCGGGCTCGGCCTCGGCCATGCAGGACAGACTCGACCTCGGCTTCGGAGGAGCCTCCACGTCGCCCGACCTAGGGCACAAGTCCGCCACGTCAATAGGAAGCGCCATCATCACCCTACCCCGAGCCGACTCGGGCCACAGAGAACAAGACCGACGTCCCATCTGGCTAGCTCCGCCAGATAGGCAATGATGGCGCCCCGCTAGACCCATGACGACGGCGGCTCTCAGCTCCCTTACGGAAGCAGGGGGACGTCAGCAAGAGCCCAGCTGTTCCGACAGCTGTCCCTCCACCAGGCTCCGTTACTCCTCCGACGGCCACGACACCACACCAGCTGGGTGCCAAGATCTCTCCGGCTGCCACATTGGCATGTACCTAGGGCGCTAGCTCTCCCCCGCTAGACACGTAGCACTCTGCTGCACCCCCATTGTACACCTGGATCCTCTCCTTACGCCTATAAAAGGAAGGACCAGGGCCTTCTTAGAGAAGGTTGGCCCCCGCGGGAACGAGGGCAGGGGCAGGCGCTCTCCTGGGGCCGCTCGCTTCCCTCACCCGCGTGGACGCTTGTAACCCCCTACTGCAAGCGCACCCGACCTGGGCGCGGGACGAACACGAAGGCCGCGGGATCTCCACCTCCCTCACGACTCGGCTCCGGCCACCTCGCTTCTCCCCCCTTCGCGCTCGCCCACGCGCTCGACCCATCTGGGCTGGGGCACGCGGCACACTCACTCGTCGGCTTAGGGACCCCCCGGTCTCGAAACGCTGACAGTTGGCGCGCCAGGTAGGGGCCTGCTGCGTGTTGACGAGCAGCTTCCCGTCAAGCTCCAGATGGGCAGTCTCCAACGACCTCTCCAACCCGGGACGGTGCTCCGTTTCGGGAGCCTCGAGTTCATGTCTTTCGACGGCAGCTACGACATGATACTCCTTCCACCGCCGCGCGACGGCGACAATGGTGGCCGACAGCCCGCCCGCCGGCGGCGGAATCGACGACGTCTTCCCCGCGTGGGGGAAGAACAACATTCGAGCTCGCCCCATCCTCTCCCTCGCCATCGGAGGAGGAGGCGGGGCAACCAGGGCCGAGCGGGAGGCTGCGCTCCGTCGGCTGTCGAGCGAATCGACATCCCCAGCGCCCCAACGGAGAACGCGTCGGGCGTCACCCTCGCGTTTGAGGCGAAGGCGAGCGCCGTCCCCCCGCAACACGCCAACCCCGAGCAAGTGGATGACGCCAGCACGCTCACGGAGGGCCTGCAGGACGTCGCCCTCGTACCCAGGATGACGGCGCGATCAGTCCCCGACGTGACTTCGTCGCTCCTCGTCGACCAAAAGGTACCGACTGATTCCCATCCTTCGTCATTTCGACTCGACCTCAACCCGCCTAGCAACCTCGCTCTGGCGGGCGCTCGCATTGAGGCGAGTGCAACCTCTTTTGGGTTTCGTGTGCGGTCGCCTTGGGACCGATTGACGGGCGTCTCAACCTACGGGCCCTCTGGGTCCGAGGAAGATGACGACCCCAGCATCTGCTGGGATTTCTCTGGATCTGGCAACCCCAGTGCCATGCGGGACTTCATGACCGCATGCAACTACTGCCTCTCCGACTGTTCCGACGGCAGCCGCAGCCTTGACGACAAGGACTGCGGCCCGAGCCGCGAATGTTTCCACGTCGAGCTAGGGGATCCCTCCGGAGGCAACCGTCTCGGCATGCCGGAGGATGGTGATCTCCCTAGGCCAGTGCCTCGCGCCGACATCCCGCGGGAGCTAGCTGTGGTCCCCGTTCCGGCGGGGGGTCACGACCCACAGCTCGAGCAAGTCCGCGGGGCGCAGGCCGGGCTCGACGAGGGGGCAGGAGCGCTCAAGTTGATCCGCCGGGACGTCGGACAGGTATGGGCGGGCCAGCCCCCGGCCGGAGAAATACGTCACCTGCCCAGGGTCTCCAGCACCGCATCGCCAACGATGCCAGGGACAGGCCGCCACCCGCATCCAGCGGGACCGGTCAGGACCTGGCAGCCGCAGCGATGCTCCTCCGCGCGATGCCGGAGTCATCAACCACCGAGGGTCGGCGAATCCAGGGAGAGCTCAAGCATCTCCTGGAAGGCGCTGCGGCCCGTCGGGCCGAGAGCTCTGCCTCCCGAAGGCAGGGGTACCCCTCGGAACCTCGTGCCGCGACTTCCCGACTCATGCGGGAAGCCTCGGTCTACACCGGGCGCACGCGCAACACCGCGCCTGCGGCCCCGGGCCACCTCGGCGACGAGCACCCTCATCGCGATCGTCGGGCCCGCCTCGACGAAAGGGTGCGCCGAGGCTATCACCCCAGGCGTGGGGGACGCTACGACAGCGGGGAGGATCGGAGTCCCTCGCTCGAACCACCCGGTCCGCAGGTCTTCAGCTGGGCCATTCGGCGGGCGCCGTTTCCGGCCCGATTCCGTCCCCCGACTACTATCACAAAGTACTCGGGGGAAACAAGACCGGAATCGTGGCTCACGGACTACCGCCTGGCCTGTCAACTGGGTGGAACGGACGACGGTAACCTCATCATCCGCAACCTCCCCCTGTTCCTCTCCGACACTGCTCGCGCTTGGTTGGAGCACCTGCCTCCGGGGCAGATTTCCAACTGGGAGGATTTGGTCCAAGCTTTCGCCGGCAACTTCCAGGGCACGTACGTGCGCCCCGGGAATTCCTGGGACCTCCGAAGCTGCCGGCAACAGCCGGGAGAGTCTCTTCGGGACTACACCCGCGATTCTCGAAGCAGCGCACCGAGCTGCCCAACATCACCGACTCCGATGTCATCGGCGCGTTCCTTGCCGGCACCACCTGCCGTGACCTGGTGAGCAAGTTGGGTCGCAAGACCCCCACCAGGGCGAGCGAGCTGATGGACATCGCCACCAAGTTTGCCTCTGGCCAGGAGGCGGTCGAGGCCATCTTCCGAAAGGACAAGCAGCCCCAGGGCCGCCCGTCGGAAGATGCTCCCGAGGCGTCTACTCCGCTCGGTGCCAAGAAGAAAGGCAGGAGGAAGTCGCAAGCGAAACGCGACGTCGCCGACGCAGACCTTGTCGCCGCCGCCGAGTACAAGAACCCTCGGAAGCCCCCCGGAGGTGCCAACCTCTTCGACAAGATGCTCAAGGAGACGTGCCCTTACCATCAGGGGCCCGTCAAGCACACCCTCGAGGAGTGCGCCATGCTTCGGCGCCACTTCCACAAGGCTGAGCCACCCGCGGAGGGTGGCAAGGCCCGCGACGACGACAAAAGGGAAGATCACCAAGCAGGAGAGTTCCCCGAGGTCCGCGACTGCTTCATGATCTGCGGAGGGCATGCGGCGAATGCCTCGGCTCGGTATCGTAAGCGAGAGCGTCGGGAGGTCTGCTCGGTGAAGGTGGCGGCGCCAGTCTACCTAGACTGGTCCGACAAGCCCATCACCTTCGACCAAGATGACCACCCCGACCACGTGCCGAGCCTGGGGAAGTACCCGCTCGTCGTTGACCCCGTCATCGGCGACGTTAGGCTCACCAAGGTCCTGATGGATGGGGGCAGCTGCCTCAATATCATCTACGCCGAGACCCTCAGGCTCCTGCGCGTCGATCTGTCCTCCGTCCGAGCAGGCGCTGCGCCCTTCCACGGGATCATTCCTGGGAAGCGCGTCCAGCCCCTCGGACGGCTCGACCTTCCTGTCTGCTTCGGAACACCCTCCAACTTCCGAAGGGAGACTTTGACGTTCGAGGTGGTCGGGTTCCGAGGAACCTACCACGCAGTATTGGGGAGGCCATGCTACGCGAAGTTCATGGCCATCCCCAACAACACCTACCTGAAGCTCAAGATGCCGGGCCCCAACGGGGTCATCACCGTCGGCCCCACGTACAAACACGAGTTCGAATGCGATGTGGAGAGCGTGGAGTACGCCGAGGCCCTCGCCGAATCCGAGGCCCTCATCAACTGCCACGGATGACGCCCGGGGGCTGCGCCCTTCCCCCGCTCACACACGAGTATCAGTCATCAAGGAAGGGTCGGCCTCGCCTTGGCGGAGCCTGACCCTCCCTCGGGGGCTAAAAAGGGGGAACCCCTCCGCGTCGAGATTGGATGCACTTTTTCGCGTCAAAAAATTTCGATCAAGAAGGGGCTTTTGCGTTCTCCCGGATGTCAGAAGCAGGGTCCCGAGGAGCGAACGTGGGTACAAATAAGTGGCGAGACCGACTAAGCCGAGGAACACCTATGCCTCCGGGCTAGGGACACCTCACTCATCGCCTGCCACGAAAAAGGACCCAACTCGGGAAATCACCCTATTGTTGACAAGTCAGGCCAGGCGCGCAAATTGAAAGAGAAGAGAGTACGACTTCACGCAAGAAAAGTAAAGTGTCCAGGCCTCGGCGGCCGCGGTAAAGCGCACATCCAACAGAAACTGCCCCAACAAAAGTTAGGCGCCGCCTTGGGAAGGCGTCGCGCCCTCAGTTCCGCCCCCGCCGTCGGTAAGGTCCACCTCCGCTTCCAGCGGCGGCGCAGGAGGAAGGATCTCCGCCTCAAAGGTGGTCGCCAGCGCCGCGCTCGGACCCGCGGCGACCGCGTCGAGCCGCTGAACTTCTGCCAGGGCGGCTTCGTCTTCGTCAGGAAGACAATACCCCTCACTGACCCGCTCCAGGTCCACAACGTAATGGGAAGCGAGCACGGCGAAGGCCCGCCTGACGCCGTGGTGTAGCGCCCCGCGGACTTTACCGCGCGCGTAATCACCTAAGGCTTGAAGAAGGCTTTGAGGGGAGCTTCCTGAAGGGACGTCGCCGGGGCCAAGGATCCGATAAACATCCGAGACGGCCTCAGACATGGCCGCGAGGTCGGCCTCCCTCTGCTCGGCAGCTCCAGCAAGCGCCTCGGCGAGCGCTTTGGCAGACTCGTCAAGGGCAGACTCGAGCTCTGCGAACAACCAGAAGAAAGACCTCAAGCACAAGCAGAAGAAACGGACAAGAACAAGAACCGAGGACAGTCGAGGCATACCTCCGGCTCGGACGCACTGCTCCGAGGCCGCGACTTGGGCTGCGGCTAGATCGGCCACGAGGGTCTTAGCCCGGCTTTCGGCCTCGGCAGCCTGGCCCCGAGATTGGTCCCGCTCCTCAGCAACCTGGACGAACTCTGACCGCTGCCGTAGCGCCTCCGCGCGCGCCGCCGCCGCCTCGGCCCTCAGGTCAGCACAGAGCAACTGGAGGTCCGCTATCTTAGCGTCCTGCTGAGAAAGGCGCGCGATAGCCCCGGCGAGCGAGGTCCTCAGGGATCGCAGCGAGCCCCAGACGTCGGCTTCACGACGGATGAACGACGACTTGGCGGCGCTCCGATCCGTCAGATCCTGGGAAAGGAAAACAAGGCGTCACGACGAACGCCTCACTCACAGAAAGGAAAAGGTATGCCTGAAACCGTTACCTGGAGGATTTTGGGGACGTCCCTGCAGAGAACCTCCAGCGACGATCGGAGCGACCCCACCGTTGCTTCCGCACGCTTGCGGAGCTCGTCCCAGGACTGGTCCTCCTGTTCATCGTCAAGAACGAAGATAGGGTCCGAGGCCTCTCGGGTCCGGAATCGGAGCAACTGGCGCCGGGCCTCGGGGCTCCGCCGCACAGCAACGAGGCTGCCGCCCGCCTGGATGAACTGCGCGTCCACGCCCACCTCTTCCGAGGCCTTGGGCACCGACGCTGCAGCCATCTCGACGCTGGCAGCAACCAGCTGCTCTCCGATTGGGCCGGCGGCGACCGCGGTGGCGGCAGGCGCCGGCATTGCCGGCGCGGCAGGCGGGCTCGGGACCGTGTCGGCGCCGGCCGCCTCCCCGATCACGATGGCCGCCTCGGCAGAAGAGCCCGCCTCGGGAACCTGCTCCCCCGAGACATGCGACGCCCGAGCCCCATGCGGCGAAACACCCTGCGAAAGGGTCGTCTGAGCGGCAGGGCCCGGGGTGGCGCCAGCCGCCCGGACCGACGCCGTCTTAAGGGCTTTCCGGGGCGCCAGGTCGGTATGACCATGGCTTCGCTTGCTGGAAAAAAGAAGAAAGGGAAAATCACGGCCGGGACGTATGAATGAAGCGCCGGGACGAAGACATTTCAAGATACTTACCCGCTCCGGGCCATGATCAACCGTGCCTGGGGGGAGGTCTCTTGGCTCCCGCTCCCTAGAACCGCCGCCGAGGTCCGCCTCGCCGACAGCCTCGGCACCACCCTCGCTTTGGGCGCCCCTGACGCCCGGGAGGCGGACTGCCCAGGCGCCGCCATGGCGACCTGAGGACCGCTCCCCCGCGCTGCCGGCGCGGGTGGCGGCTCTCGAGGGACGGGTACCTCGGCCCGGCTCCCTGGAGTCTCGTCAGCTCCTCCAGCCGAGGGGTCAAGTACCCTCTCGGGTTGCCCCCGCCCCTCGGGTCGGGGATCCGGCGTCCCGGCTCCAGGAACCGACGGCATCGGCCCGCTCGGGGGCTGACTCGACGGCTCCTGGCCACACCCCAAGCTGGGGCTGAAGCCGAGACGGGCGGCCATGTCTTCCTCCTCCTCCTCACCATCGTCATCATCGTCATTGGATGTCTCCGGTGACGGCTCCCTTGGGAGTCCTTCCCTCTCCTGCTGGCGACGGCGTTTCTCCAAGGCGTCCCGAGCCCGCCTCCGCTTGCGGGCCCGGGCTTTCTCCGCATCTTTCTTCTTCTTCTCCTCCTCCGCGGCGACCCGCCGCGCTGCCCGATTCACCGCGTCCTCCGGGACCCGCGGCAAGGAGGGTTTGTGCCACCCCACCTCCTAAAGAGGGGGGGAAAGAAACCCAGTCGTGAGAACCAGGAGCAACCCGGTGTATGAAGAAGGAAGGAGCGAACACTCACCAGAGTCACGCACCCCTGGTCGGGGCGCATCCGAGGCTGGGAGAAGGCGTGGGGGTCCGGCTTCCCCATCGCGGCCGACACCCGCCATTGGAGGGCGTCGAGGGGAAGAGAATCAGGGGACATTCGTGACCCCTCCCAGTCGGCCTCCAGGGTCATCTCCCAAAGCGGCAGCCGCCGCTCCGCCAAGGGGAGCACTCTCCGACGGTGGATGGCGGCAACCACTCCCGCGGCGGTGAGTCCTCCTTCCCGCAACGCCTTCAGGGCCTGGAGAAGAGGTTCGAGGTTCTTCTGCCTCTCGTGTGGAGTCCCGTGGCGCCAGGCGTCGGTGGCAGCGGTGACGACCCGCTGAGAGAACGGTGGGAGCAACTCTTCGTCATTCCGGAGGTAGAACCACCGGCGCTGCCACCCCTTGTTCGAGGATGCGAGGACGGCAGGGATGTACTGCGACGACCGCGACTGCCTCAACAAAAGGGTGCAGCCGCCGGCCCGCACCGCTGTGCGGACCTTCCTCTCCCCCGTCGGCAAGGCAAAAAGCTCGGCGAAGAAGAGATGGGTCCACAAATCCCAATGGGGGGCGATCCCCAAATACCCTTCGCACACCGCTACGAAGATAGCGGCCTGCGAGATGGAGTTGGGGGTGAGGTTATGCAACTCCACCCCATAGTGGAACAAGATAGCCCGCATAAAGCGGCTCGTCGGCACACCAAATCCCCGCTCATGGAAGGAGACGAAGCTCACGACGTACCCCGGCGGTGGGGATGGAGTGACTCCGCCCGTGGGAGGAATCCATTCCGGCCGCTCCTCATCGGTGAGAGGGCGGAGCAGACCCTCGTCGACGAGATCCTCCAGATCACTCTCCGTCACCGTGGAGAAAGGCCATGGGTCGCGCGGCGAGATGATGGTCACCCGGTCAGCCATCGCCGAGCGGGAAGGGTGGCGGCGCGAAGGACAGGGAGGGCGGTTTTCTTTTCCCTGGCTAGATCTCTCAGGCTGCAAAAAACCTAAGAGGGAGACAAGAAGCGGAGTCCAGAACCGTCACCGGACCCCCTCCGGGGCATATAAAGACCAAGGCGAAGACGGTTCCAACGTTCCGCCCGGACCGGACGCGGGGTTCAAAAAACGCGAAGCGAAACAGCCGTTCCTCGAATGGCTCGCGCACGAAACGGTGGCCCCGCCAACTACTCGCCCTGTCGCATTAACTCCGCGGCTGGACAGGCGGCGCTTCTGGCAGGAGCAGCTGGCGACGCTTCGCCTCCGCCAAAACAACCGCGCCAAAAAAGGTACGCCGCGTCGTTCAATTTCGTATCCTTTTTCCTTTTTCCTCTTTCTCTATCTCTTGCAACAGGGACCGGGAAAGGGGATACCCCTAAAGGGATCCTTCCCCGTGAAGGAACTAGGCTCCGAGCCTCCTTACTGATCAGGGGTTCGAAGGCTGGCCCCCCGAAGGGTTCAACAGCTGCCTCAGATCGCGTGGGCCCGACACCCACTACTGGTCAGAGGTTCGAAGGTCGGCCTCCCGAAAGGTTCCACGGCCGCCTCAGGCTACTCGGGCTCCGCGCCCATTACTGATCAGGGGTTCGAAGGCTGGCCCCCCGAAGGGTTCACAGTCGCCTCAGACACCGAGCGAGGGATGACCAGGGGTACGTTCGATACATAACCGAGGCTCGGGCTGCGCTCCCGAGGTACCCTAGGACATTTTCGAGATCAGCGGGAACGATCCTGTAAAGGAATCCCATCGGAGGGAGGCATCGAGCCCTCGGACCCCGTCGCCAGGGGACCGGGTCCGGCAGATCACCCGCAGGTACTTTTGGGCGTGCCTCCGGGCCCCTAGCCGACCCCCAACGAACGGGGCACGGACGTCCACTCGGATTACCCGCTTGCAGCTCACCGGAGACACCATGTTCGGTGCTCATCGAGGGTAACATGGCGTTCTCCCCCCCTCCTCCTTGCGGAAAGGCGACGTAGGGGCGTATGTAAAAAAGCCGAGTCTGTCCCTGATCGCCCTCTCGCCCTGTGCGGAGGCTCGGGGGCTGCTCTCGCAAACCCGGCTCCGGCCAAACCGTTGACAGCGTCAACATACCAGCCCGAGAACTTGGGCCCCGACAGTGCACCCGGGCTACGGCCAGTTCGCATGAGGGAACCACCAGACCAGTCGAAGCATTACGCAAGGCATTAAGACCTCGAAGGAGTGAAACCACTCCTCCGAGGCCTCGGGGGCTACACCCGGCGGGTGCGCTCGCGCGCACCCACCGGAACAAAATGCAACCGAGAAAGGCTGGTCCCCTTGCAAAAAAGTGCGACGAAAGCCTCCAAGCGAGTGCTAACACTCCCTTCGAGGCTCGGGGGCTACTGTCGGGGACCATAATTAGGGGTACCCTCAAGACGCCTAATTCTCAGCTGGTAACCCCCATCAGCATGAAGCTGCAGAGGCCTGATGGGTGCGATTAAGTCAGGGATCAGTCCATACGAGCGACTCGATCACGCCTCGCCCGAGCCTAGCCTTGGGCAAGGGCAGCCGACCCTGAGGTGTTTCCGTCTCGCCCGAGGCCCCCTTTTCTACGGCAGACGCATCTCCGGCTCGCCCGAGGCCTTGCCTTCGTTAAGAAGCAACCCTGACTAAATCGCCGCGCCGACCGACCAAGTCACAGGGGCATTTAACGCAAAGGTAGCCTGGCACCTTTATCCTGACGCGCGCCCCCTGGCAGAGCCGAAGTGACTGCCGTCACTTCGCCGCTCCACTGACCAGTCTGACAAAAGGACAGCGCCGCCTGCGCCATCCCGACTGCAGTGCCACTTGACAGAGTAAGACTGACAGGCAGTCAGGCCTTGCCAAAGGCGCCATAGGAAGCTCCGCCCGACCCAGGGCTCGGACTCGGGCTAAGGCCCCGGAAGACGGCGAACTCCGCTCCGCCCGACCTAGGGCTCGGACTCGGGCTAAGGCCCCGGAAGACGGCGAACTCCGCTCCGCCCGACCCAGGGCTCGGACTCGGGCTAAGGCCCCGGAAGACGGCGAACTCCGCTCCGCCCGACCCAGGGCTCGGACTCGGGCTAAGGCCCCGGAAGACGGCGAACTCCGCTCCGCCCGACCCAGGGCTCGGACTCGGGCTAAGGCCCCGGAAGACGGCGAACTCCGCTCCGCTCGACCCAGGGCTCGGACTCGGGCTAAGGCCCCGGAAGACGACGAACTCCGCCTCGCCCGACCCCAGGGGTCGGACTCCGCCCTGGCCTCTGCCGAACGACCTCCGCCTCGCCCGACCCAGGAGCTCGGGCTCGGCCTCGGCCATGCAGGACAGACTCGACCTCGGCTTCGGAGGAGCCTCCACGTCGCCCGACCTAGGGCACAAGTCCGCCACGTCAACAGGAAGCGCCATCATCACCCTACCCCGAGCCGACTCGGGCCGCAGAGAACAAGACCGACGTCCCATCTGGCTAGCTCCGCCAGATAGGCAATGATGGCGCCCCGCTAGACCCATGACGACGGCGGCTCTCAGCTCCCTTACGGAAGCAGGGGGACGTCAGCAAGAGCCCAGCTGTTCCGACAGCTGTCCCTCCACCAGGCTCCGTTACTCCTCCGACGGCCACGACACCACACCAGCTGGGTGCCAAGATCTCTCCGGCTGCCACATTGGCATGTACCTAGGGCGCTAGCTCTCCCCCGCTAGACACGTAGCACTCTGCTGCACCCCCATTGTACACCTGGATCCTCTCCTTACGCCTATAAAAGGAAGGACCAGGGCCTTCTTAGAGAAGGTTGGCCCCCGCGGGAACGAGGGCAGGGGCAGGCGCTCTCCTGGGGCCGCTCGCTTCCCTCACCCGCGTGGACGCTTGTAACCCCCTACTGCAAGCGCACCCGACCTGGGCACGGGACGAACACGAAGGCCGCGGGATCTCCACCTCCCTCACGACTCGGCTCCGGCCACCTCGCTTCTCCCCCCTTCACGCTCGCCCACGCGCTCGATCCATCTGGGCTGGGGCACGCGGCACACTCACTCGTCGGCTTAGGGACCCCCCGGTCTCGAAACGCCGACATGTAGCAAATGCGATGCTTGTCCTTGCAATGCATTTGCCTTTTGCTTTCATCCTTTTTGATGGTCATCTTTCTTGATCGTGCAAGGTCTTGATTCTTCATGTGGGGGCATGAATCAATTTCATGGCCCTTCTCCTTGCATCCATAGCACCTCCTATCGCTTCTCTTTGATCTTTCTTTGTTGAAGCACATAGGTACATTGTTAGAGCAAATCATATGAGCATTAATTTTCTCACCATGGATTTTGCTCATGCCCTTCTTGGAAAGCTTGGTATTCTTTTGAAAGGGTTTTGTGCATGCTACGGTTGTCCCCTTCTCAAGCTTTTTCACCATATTATCACAGTTATCTTGAGAAGGTTGAGCATGACACTTTCCCTTCAAACGAGTTAAGCTCCTTCTTAGCATTCCAACTTCTTCCTTGAGCTCTTTATTTTCTTGTGTGATAGAAATATCACTAATTCCTGAAATGTCTAGCTCAATGGAAGATTAGCTTTCTTGAGAGCAACATTTGTTAGCACATGATAATATAGTTTCTACTTGAGTACATGTGCATATGTGAGGTTTGTATGATTTCAAATTAGTTAACACAACCTCATGAGCCATTTCTAACATGATATGTGAATCCATAAATTTATTATGAGAGCATACAAGCATATCATGTTTTTCTTACAAAGCTAGATTTTCAATGTTTAGCTTTTCTACCGTGTTCTTGAGCATAGCATTTTTATTTTCTAATTGAGCAATATATGATGAATGATTAATAACTTTAATTTGCTCAATTGAAATGTCTTCATACCTTTGGACCAAATCATCATGAGAGCACTTTAGCTTCTCATGCTCTTTGGTCAACTTCTCTAAGTCTTCGATTTTTCTGATGAGGAAGTCTTCTTGCTTATGAAGCATTTCTTTTTGTTCTTCCGCTCTTTTCATGAGTTTGAGCAAGCTCATCCGATGTTTCTTGCTTAGCTGAGCGAAGAATTGTTGAAGATCGTCCTCATCTTCACTATCACTTTCTTGCTCCTCCTCATCCTCACTTTCGCTTTCACTGTCACTCCCGTTAGCAATAAAGCACATATGAGAAGTGGATTTGAAAGACGAACCTTGTGAAGAGGTGGATTCGTCGTTTGGTCTCCATCGATCATTTTCTTCTTCAATTTTGTTCTTTGCCTCATCTTCCTTCATTTTGAGGAACATCCTTTTGGCGATTCTCATGGCAAGATCTATTGCCCTAGGATCAACATCTGCAACAAAAGATGAAGTCGAGGCAACCTCAACTTTTTCAAGCTTAGAAGCACTTTCGTTTCTTAGTCCCGCCAACATGATCTTTCCTCACGCGGTTAAGCGTTAGAACGAGGATTAGGCTCTGATACCAATTGAAAGTTGCCTAGAGGGGGGGTGAATAGGCAAGTTAAAACTTTTTCTACAAAAACTAGAAGCAAACTGGGTAAAACTGAATTGATCTCGAAATTCACCCAGTTAACTTTGGAAATGAGATGTTCTAAATGATCCACAGGGTTCAAAGTAGTAGATCTGAGAAGGGCACTTCTCAAAATCCACACACCAAAAAGATATGAACAAATCTTCCACGGAAGGGTGAGAGAACGAAGAACACAAACAAACACAATGAGCAAGATCACAAGAGACACAAGATTTATCCCGAGGTTCGGTCACACCACCAAGGTGCCCTACTTCCTCGTTGAGGCGCCCACAAAGAGCCGGGTCTCTTTCAACCCTAATCCTCCCTTTGCCGACCACAAAGGTCAAGCTCACACACTAATCTTTGCTCAAACGAGCGGGTAATACAAACTTTCTTGTGGTCTTCCACAAGATTTGGAGACTCACAAGAGACACCTAGTCGTCTAGGAGCTAGAAGCTCCAAGAGTAATGAATCCACAAAGAACTCGATGTAGTACCAAAGCTCGAATGAAGAAGAGCGAGAGAGATTTAGAGATGAAGCACAAAAACCGCAGCTCTCAAGCTCACTCAAAGATTTCTCTCCAAAGATTTGAAATGGGAGAGGCAAGAGATGTGTGAGAGAGAGTGGGAGGTGTTTCTCAAGTTGGAAATGGAGTTCAAATCGTGCTCTTCGTTGTGGGGAGAGAGGTAGGAGGGAGTATATATAGGTGGAGCTCAAAACTAGCCGTTTGGGCAGATTTTTCTGCCTGAGACCGGTTGAACCGCCCCCTAGGGCGGTTGAACCACCCCTGGCAGGCCTGGCAGCCTGTCTGCCAGTCTGACTGGCAGACTGACGCGCAGACTAACCGCAGACTGGTCAAAGTTGACCAACACCGGTTGAACCACCCCTGACAGCTCCTAGCGACCTGTTTGCTAGTCTGACTGGCAGACTGCACATCAGAGATCAGAGGGGTCAGAGACCAGCTGAACTGCCCCTCAGGACCAGTTCAACCGGTCTTGACCAGTGAGTTTAGGAGAGAAAACCCCAGCTCAACTGCCCGGAGGCAAGTTCAGCTGGTGTATGGTCAAAGAGGTTCACAGCTGAAGTTGAGTTCAGCTGAGGTTGAGAAAGCTCAACTCAGCTGAAGTCTAGCTCAGCTGCAGCTGAAGAAGCTCAACTCAACTGAAGTTCAGCTCAGCTGAAAAGCTCAGCTGCAGTTGAAGAAGTTCAGCTGCTTTTCAACAGGAACACTCTAGGTTTCTCAAACCTAACCATGGTCAACCAAAGAATTTTAAAGAGATTTTTGCTTTTCAAAAAATAGCTTTTGAATATAGAGGCATGAGCTTTGGCAAACACCAACCTTCTTTTTGGATCCCCCTTGATAGTACGCCGATTCCTATACTCAAGTTAAATAAAATATAATTAAGTAAACTCCTTGAGTCATTGGTGTCTCATGTGTGATTTCTCCATGGCGTTGCTTCATAAGGATCACAAACATCTTTGTCTCACCTTTTGAAGCAAACACAAATCAAACCTTGTGACTTGTACCATATCACCATGTATAAGTTCAAATCATGGCTTCAAGTCACTGTACTGATGTATCAACATGTTATAACTCTTCATAGCTGATTAGTTCGTCGACTTAGTGCAAGTACTCTCTTCTTCACCTTAGCCATGGTACCTCGGTCCACAAGCCGTCGCTTGGCCTTCACCTTCGCTTAGTTCCTCGAAGCACTTTCCTTGCTATCTTCACCCTATCAAGCCATTATTGAGTCACATCACATTGAGCATCCATTGAGAGAATCATTTCTTCAATATTGTGAACCTTGCTTGAATGTCTTCTAGATATAACTATCAAGATCAATCAAGCTCTAGTTTGATTCTCATAGAAGCATATATGGACTGACAGTAATATGGTCAAGCCAATTCACGATTCCTCATATCTTATTCACTTTGGCTTGACAAATCCTCTTAATCACTTCAACCTCTATTATGATCATATTTATGCATAGTGATTTCTCAGGACTTGTCCATATATTCAAACCAATATAGAGACCATATTATATCCATTTGCATTGTCTCACTGGTTATTTGACCTTGTGTTGAACCTTGTTCACTGATCATTATACACTATTCAAGTATGTTCATCATACTGAATTTCCTGTTCAACACTTGGCAAACTTGTTAGACCTTTAAATGTGTTGTTATCCAAATCACCAAAACTCACAAAAAGGATGAATGCACTTTCACTTATGCATAAGTAACATAATATGATTTAACCACTTATGCATGTATAGCAACATGGAAGTATAAGATATGAAATATAGTCTAACCAAATGCGGGAGAAGACATGTAAGAAATACTAAATGTAGTCTCAAAGTTACCAATTGAACGTCAATTGCAAACCAATTGAAGACCAATGGCAGGCTTGGAGACATAAAAATTCTCGTAGATTTGCAGTGGAAGCTTGTTGTCTTTCTCTGGGGACTTCATTTTCCTTACTATGAGACTACTACATGAAATGGACTTGAAAACAGGTATTAGTCTCAAAGTCTTAGATTATAGAGTAACCTCCCCCTAGTTGTGTGCATACAAGTTTTGAATGCTTGTAGGAGACATGCACTTTGATTTGATATCAAGAGGGGCAAATTTTCTATAATCCGAGCTTTGGCACATATAAGCTTAAATGATACCAAATGTAGGATATAAGATTTAAAAAGCATAAGTGTCATTTACTTAGGAATGTTCAATAATCTATGTGTCGTGCTTAACTAAACAGTTTAAACCATGTAGGTTTGCTCATAAATATGAATTGAAAACAAGCAATCCTATCATGTGATTTACCTAGAATGCATGCATTTAAACAAAAGTAAACACCAAATGTAATACTAGGCATGAAAGGTAAAAGTAGATACAAGAAAATAGATACGCATATCTAAAAATAAGGAATACAATAAATCTAGTTACCTTAGTCATGGGAGGGGAAATTTGGATCCAAAATATTCACTAACCCACTTGGCAATAAGCTTGATCCAATATGATGTATCCCATGACATACATCCCAACTTTGCCAAGTCTCCAAATTTTCTGACGTCCTTCGGACTACTCACTTCTCTTTCGGGATCCAAACCTTCTTGGTGCTTTTCATGGTTGAAATTATTTCTTTTGGCACCCAGATGCGTTTGGCCCCTTTCCCTTTGTTGGCTTGCTTGTTGGCCTTGATTGCTATCACCTTTCTATTCTTTTTCTTCTTGATCAAATATGGTGTAGCTACCTTTTTGTCCACCTTTTTGATGTAGGTGTTGGAGATTTTGCTTACTGGCTTTTGCTTGAGCTTTTGCCTTTACTTATCCCCGGTCATCGCCTTGCATTGGAAAGACTTATGGCCTTCCTTGTGGCATAACCTACAAATCACGGTTTCGCCCTCCACAGGCTTGTTCACTCCCGCAGTGGTGTTATCTTGTGGAGGTTGGATTTATTTGGCTTTGCCTTTCTTGTCATACAAGGCTTTTCCAAGGCGGGCCACTTCTTGCTTTAATTGCTCATTTTCCTTTGCAACATTATCCGAACATGTTTCTACAACAATATTCTCAACACGAACTTGGCTGCAGGGGTTAGAATCATCAATTAAATCAAAGCAGGAAGTAGAAGCAGCTTTCTTAATAATTTTAGGAATTTCAATTAAAGATGCCCCTGGGGTGCTACCGATGTTTTCTAGCTTAGTAGTTAGCTCATTATTGTGTATGCTAAGAATTTCCATTTTCTCTAGCAAACTTTCAATAGTATCTTGGGAACTAGCTAACTTGGCCTTATGTTTTTCATTCTTTTTAATAAGGCCATCATTGGTAGCTGCGGATGGAGCACTAGATTCTAATAGCTCAATTTTAGTTGATAGCTCACTATTTAAGTTTGCAAAAGTTTCAAATTTTTCTAGCAAACCTTTATAATCATTTTGAGAGCTAATTAACTTATTTTTCAATGTTTTAAATTGAGTTTTTTGCTTAGTGCAAACATCCTGGAAAAACTTAACGGCTTACACAAGCTCATCTATGGAGGGTTTTCCCTCACCTTCATCATCACTACTACTTTCATCACTAGAGGATGGAATGCTCATTTTTTACCTCTTGCCATAAGGCATTTGCGTGATGAGCGTGATAAGGATCGGTGGTTGCACGTCCTTGGAGGTTCATCTTCGCTTGAAGAATCATCCCAAGTTTTGACACTTGTTAGCGCCTTGCCTTTGCTCCTCTCCTTTTTGGGTTCGGCCATAGTTGGACAGCTATCCCTGAAGTGGCCCTTCTCCCCACATGTAAAGCATCCTCTCTCTCTTTGCTTTTCCTGTCAATGTTAAAGAGAAGATCTTCTACTTGTAGGGGCACACCCATTAGATTAATCTTGCGAATCATCCCCATTACCTTTCCGATGCGTCGGATTGTTTCTTCGTCCTCGAAGGATGATGTTGATGGTTGATTATCTCCTTCATCATCACTTTCTTCTTCTTCCTCTTCTTCACTTTAGGAACTTGGAGTGGGAGCCTTCTTTTTACCCTTCCTTTCATCACATGCGAAAGCATATGGCCTCGAGTAAGTTGGCTCCTCTCCCCGACACATTTTTCGCGACATCTCAAAGGCCGCGATTTTCCCAATCATGATGGTCGGGGTCATTGTACTCAAGTCTTTCATGTTGTGAAGAACGGTGATGATGCTCCCATATCTTCGTTGTGGTAGCAAGGAGATAATCTTCCTCACAATGTCCACATCACCTAGCTTATTAATGCCAATAGAATTGAGCTCATTGATGATTAGATTCAAATGAGAATACATATCTCTAATGAGCTCATCATCTTTCATAGCAAAAGAATTATACTCATTTAAGACTAGGCAATATTTTTGCTCACGGACATTGGATGTGCCATCATAGAGCTCATGCAATTTTAGCCAGATCTCATTAGCAGTTTTCAATGTAAATACTTGATTAAAAATATCCATGCTAAGAGATTCATACAAGCATTTTTTGGCTCTAGCATTTAAATGAATTTCTTTTTCCGCACTCGTGGTGGGTTTCTCGAGATTTTTAGGGGGTTTCATCCCGTTTCAAGTGACACTCCAAACACCTAGATCAATGACCTCTAGGTAACAAGCCATTCTAGCACTATAATATGGGAAGTTAGTGTCGTCGAAGTGTGATGGCCTGTGCGTATCCATCCCTTCCTCTAAAAAGCGTCGACTCTTTTAGCGGTGAAGCTAAAACGTTTCGAATGAGCCAAACTAGGCTCCGATACCACTTGTAGGAAACGGGTGACGCCTAAGAGGGGGGTGAATTAGGACTTCTAAAACTTTCACTAAACTAGGCCACAAATAAATCCCTAGATCAAAACCTATGCAAATAATCAAACTATAATGTGCAAACTAGGTTTTGTCTAAGTGTTGCTATCTCTACCACAATGGCTGAGTTTCAATCTACACTACATAAGTAGAAAGACAAGATTGAAACCTAAATGCTTAATATAAATGTGGAAGCTTAAAGAGCAAGGTAGAGATGCAAACTCTCGTGGATAACGCCGGTATTTTTACCAAGGTATCCGGAACCATACAAGGTCCCGACTAATCCTCGTCGGTGCCCTTACGCAAAGGAAAGCCCACGCGAGGGCCAAGCATCTCGGTCGAGTAACTCCATAGAGAGCCGCGGGCCTTCTCCACACGCAAGTGGTGCTCCGCTTTCGGCTCCTCTCGGACGCTCCCCGCCGTCTCCACTATCGAGCTTGCGGTCGAAAATGCCATGGGCCTCGTACCCTCTGATACACGGTGGTGGCCGTGACATAAACACGGTTGTCATGGTCTCGCAAGACTCTCGCCCCACTCGGTACAAATACAACGGCTCGCGCAAGAGCTGACGGGTTGTGTGGTTTTACAAAACTCACTCAACTTACTAGGGTTCACCTAGATCAAGCGCTAAAGTGATCTAACTAACCTAAGCACTTCGCAAAGCACCTACGCTAATCACCGAGTGATTCTATTAAGCATTTGGGTGTTTGAGCTCTTGGAAATGTGCACTATATGCCTTAGTATGTTGCTTGGGCTCCCACACCTTGGAATGGCCGGCTGGGGGTGTATTTATAGCCCCCAACACAATTGTAGCCATTGGAGAAAAGTTGTTGCTCTCTATGGCACACCGGACAGTCCGGTGGTGCACTGGACAGCGCACTATTCAGTGTCCGGTGCGCCTAGCCGTTGCTCTGCCACAGCAGGTGATAGTTGGCGTTGCAGGCTTTTCACACTGGACAGTCCGAACTCCACATCAAACAGTCCGGTGGTCTTCTCTGCACAGTGCCACCTGGAACTAGTTGTTGGGCTGCGATTCCCTGGTGCACCGGACAGTCCGGCATGTGGCACCGGACAGTCCGGTGCTCCTCACATAGACAGTCCGCAGGCAACACTTCTTTCTTCTCTTGGACTCCTCTTGATCTTCGTAATGTCTTCTTTTGAGGTGTTGCTTTCCTCAATGTCTTGGTCTAAGGTACTTTAGCATCCTGTGAACTACACACACAAACACTAGCAAATATATTAGTCCACAGGTTGCGTTGATCATCAAACACCAAAATCTATTTAGCCAAATAGCTCGGGGTCCATTTTCCTTACAGTAGCGACGAGTGGGCGCGTGCATGGAGCCGAGGAGGGCGAGCAGGGGGCATGGTTGTGCTAGGAATCTACACTATTGTCTTAATAGATAGTAGAGATTATTGTATTACATTGTAGGGGTGGGCATTTTAAAACCGAAAACCGAACCCGAACCCGAACCGAACCCGAATAGACTGAATTGTCGGTCTATTCGGGTTTTCGCGTTCGATTCCTATATGTCGGCGTTTTGACCCCGGGGAGTCCCTGGACCGACGAGTAAATTGTCGCTGCGTGTCCCAGCCCAGATGGGTCGGCGCGAGACGGAGACACAAGGGGGGAAAACAGTAAGGGGAACTGCGGCCTCGTGTTGTCCTGTGCCCAGGGCGGATGCGCTTGCAGTAGGGGGTTACAAGCGTTCGCGAGGGAGAAAGAGAGAGAGAGCCGGTGCGTCAGCCCATCCTCCCGCGTGGCCACCTTTTTTGTACGAGGGCGCTGGACCTTCCTTTTATAGACGTAAGGAGAGGGTCCAGGTGTACAACGGGGGGTGTAGCAGTGTGCTAACGTGTCTAGCAGAGGGGAGCCAGAGCCCTATGTACATGCCGACGTGGCTGTCGGAGAGGTGTTGGAGCCCTGTTCATGTGGCGTCGTGGCCATCGGAGGAGCGCTTGAGCCCTGTTCATGTGGCGTCGTGGCCGTCGGAGGAGCGCTTGAGCCCTGTAGAAGCACAACTGTCGGGGCTGTCGGATCCTTGCTGATGTCTCCTTGCTTCTGTAGGGGGCTGAGAACCGTCGTCGTCATGGAGCACGCGGGTTGCCATCGGTAATGGTGGCCCCCCTTGTGGCGTGGTCGGTCTGAGCCCAAGGTCAGGCGAGGCGGTGATTCCTCCGAGGTCGAGTCTGAGTCCAAGCCCTGGGGTCGGGCGAGGTGGAGACCGTCTTCTGAGGTCGAGGTTGAGTCCGAGCCCTGGGGTCGGGCGAGGCGGAGACCGTCTTCCTAGGTTGAGGTAGAGTCCGAGCCCTGGGGTCGGGCGAGGCGGAGACCGTCATCCGAGGTCGAGGTTGAGTCCGAGCCCTGGGGTCGGGCGAGGCGGAGACCGTCTTCCGAGGTCGAGGTAGAGTCCGAGCCCTGGGGTCGGGCGAGGCGAAGACCGTCTTCCGGAGTCGAGGTTGAGTCCGAGCCCTGGGGTCGGGCGAGGCGGAGACCGTCTTCCGGAGTCGAGGTTGAGTCCGAGCCTTGGGGTCAGGCGAGGCGGAGATTCCTATGGCGCCCGAGGCTGGAATTGGCTGCTGTCAGCCTCACCCTGGCGGGTGGCACAGCAGTCGGAGCAGCGCAGGCGACGCTGTTTTCCTGTCAGGTCAGTCAGTGGAGGGGCGAAGTGACTGCGGTCACTTCGGCCTTGTCGACTGGAGAGCGCGCGTCAGGATAAGGTGTCAGGCGATCCTTGCATTGAATGCTCCTGCGATCCGGTCAGCTGGCGAGGCGATCTGGCCAAGGTTGCTTCTCCGCGAAGCCTGCCCGAGCTGGGCCTCCGGCGAGTCGAAGGTGCGCCCGTTGCTTGAGGAGACCCTCGGGCGAGGCGTGAATCTGCCTTGGTCTACCGTTCCTGCTCGAGGCTGGGCTTGGGCGAGGCGAGATCGTGTCCCTTGAGTGGACGGAGCCTTGACCGGAATTGCGCCCATTAGGCCTTTGCAGCTTTGTGCTGATGGGGGTTACCAGCTGAGATTAGGAGTCTTGGGGGTACCCCTAATTACGGTCCCCGACAGTAGCCCCCGAGCCTCAAAGGGAGTGTGGGTACTCGCTTGGAGGCTTTGTCGCACTTTTTTGCAAGGGGACCGGCCTTTCTCGGTTGCATTTTGTTCCGGTGGGTGCGCGCGAGCGCACCCGCCGGGTGTAGCCTCCGAGGCCTCGAAGGAGTGGTTTGACTCCTTCGAGGTCTTAGTGCCTTTCATGATGCCTCGGCCGGCCTGGTTGTTCCCTCATGTGAACTGGTCGTTGCCCGGGTGCATAGTCAGGTTCCGAGTTCTCGGGCTGGTATGTTGACGCTGTCAACAGTTTGGCCGGAGCCGGGTTTGCGAGAGCAGCACCCGAGCCTCTGCACAAGGCGAGAGGATGGTCAATGACTGACTCGGCTTCTTTCATACGCCCCTTCGTCGCCTTTCCGCAAGGAGGAGGGGGGAAGCGCCATGTTGCCCTCGGAGGGCGCCAAACATGGTGTCCCCAGTGAGTTGCTAACGGGTGATCTGAGTGGACGCCTATGACGGAACCTCCCAAGTAATTAGGCCCACCTACAGTTGTCCTTGTCTAACGGACTTCAGACAACCCTGTAGGTGCCCCTGAATTACTCGACAAGTTCGGTATCTTTCCTTACCTTACCAGGAACGATTCACCCGTCTTGCAGACATTACAGAACATCGGAGATAAAGAATTGCGGAAGCGATTACATAATTCACATTTATTTAAAAGCAAGCACAAGTTGTTTTATTACTGACCAGAACTAAGAGCGAGTGCTGAGTAGTAATATTATACAAACCAAGGGAGGCAAAAACTCCTCCCGAGAAGATTTAAGTAAAAGATCTATATGGAGGACCAAGTCCTCCCGCACTTCAGTCTTGTGTTTCTTCTTTGGGAACCACCTTGGCACAGAAGCAGCAGAAATCTGCTACTTCCTCACCTAAAAACAACGAAGGGATAAACCCTGAGTATGGAATTACTCAGCAAGACTTACCCGACTAAAGAAAAGACTCTCAAGGGTATGCTAGCTTTTAGGAAGTCAAGGTAAGGCTTCTCAATACTCAAAGACTCTGTTTTGCATAAATGCTTACTAAAGTGGATCCTTAAAAATCCAATTTTATTTGTCCAGTTAAGTTCAATTACCTGCATCTAGAGTTCTTTCTACCCTAGTTCAATCGCTGGTCCTGCACTAGCCAATTTCTTAACAAATACCCATCATCTTTAGTGGAATGCTACGTGTAGGGTAGTGACCAAGTCTTCATAACCGCGAAGGTACGGCGATCCGAATCGATTATACTCAGCTGAGGATCTCCAATCACACGACATATGTAGCACTTAACCCTTGCATATGTCAACCCGCCACCGAGGTTCTTAAGACCGGATCAGGTTCACGCAAACCGAGAGCACAGATACACCACCGTCCAGCCTCTTGCCACGGAGGGTACACGCTACTCTCGCCACCGCTCCATGCCCATTTCGTGTTATCTTATTCCAGCCTTAGTCTGCCCGAGGCAAGGCTTACCCATGACGAGGCATGTGACCAGTTAAAGGGTCCTCGATCAACAAGCCTACATCGACAAGGTCCTTAATCGACTCAGACGGAGACACTACACCGAGACTCCTTTCTCGTGCAAGTCACCCGCCCAGTCTCAGCTTAATCTTTTCAACCCAAAAACTTGGTACCTGGCAGAGGTACATCTTTTCCAGATGTTGAATCCATCAAGGCCCTGATGGATCCACCATCAAATTTTATTTTCAAAAACACCCCCACCCACTTTTGCCACATCATCTTTTGTAAAAACAAAACATTTTGATTTTCTAAAGCAAGGCTAAGCATCAAAATCTTTTGTAAAACGGGTGATCAAGGAAGGTAATCAAATTCAAGGAAGGTAATGCAGGAATTGTTTTATCAATCAACTCCTATCACCTAATGCATCAAGCAAGTGAGAAAGATTTAAAACAACAAGGAGGGTGGCAAATGCACCGGGGCTTGCCTTTGTTAACAGGTGAGTCCTGCTCGGATCCACAAATATCGAAATAAAAGCAGTTGCCTGCTTGAGGATCTGAGGCTGGTGGAGTCCCCTCTTCAGTGACTTCTTCTTCTTCTTCGTGTTCTAACATAACCATATATATGCATAAGAATGGATGCCATGGGATGCTCATGAGGATGCAAAGATAATATAGACTTATTATCTAAGTCTTGAGTACAACTTTCCTTCACGGTACTCCGAGAACCTAGGGTTTCCGGAGTCGGTAAAGGAGTTCACAAGGCAGGGGGGTGGTTTTGGGTTCTAGTTATCAAACATGGTCCAAATCAACTCATATTCTACCCAAGGCTTCTAAATATTGTTTTAAGTTCCCATAAAAAGTTTGGGCATTTTTGGACTTACCAATTATTTTCTAAAAATCCATAACTAATACTTTTAACCCCTTTAAATGCCCTAAAATTTCTTATTTCCACTAAAAATCACAAAACTATTTTTATTAAATTCTAGGGAAAATAACAAGCCTAGGAAAATTGGTTTCACAATTTTATTATTTTTCTACTATTTTCTATAATTGTTTTGGCTCTGGAGATAAAAGAAAAAGAAAAACAGATGAATAGTACTGGGCTGGTTTCGGCCCAAGCGGCCCAGTCAAAAGGGGAAAAGTGCGCGCGTGCGCCCGCGCGCTGACAGCTTTGCAGAAAGGCCCTCGTGTTCTAGGCTAACTGGGAATAGGTTCTTTCACTATTTTAGTGTGTCGCTGACGGTTTGCAGAAACGTCCCCGAACTTCTATTTCTTCGCAGATGGAGGTCCACGACGGCGTCGCGCCCGGCCGAGCTCCGGCGAGCATCAATACCGGCCGATTGCGGCGATGACCGGCGTCGGGACTAAGACTAACCCAAATTCGTGACCAGGGGAGCATTTTCCCCAAACTAATTGCATCTAAAACTAACTATGGAGCACTAGCCACGGTGGCCGAGAACGTCGCGGATGGATGAAGGTGTTCCCGGTGAACTATGGCGACTTAGCTCAATCAAAGGGGTCAGGGAGTTTGAGAGGAGCTGAGGGATGCTAGAACAAGCAGCAGAGGGACTTGAGCTCACCTGAATCGAGCTGGCCACGGTGGGGTCTTCTTCGCGGTGACGGAAACCGAATTGGGGGAACTGTGAAATTCAAGCTCGCTGGCGATCCACTGGGGACAATACTGGGTGTCGGGGTTCTTGACTACCCTACGGAGCTTGCGGTGGCTTCAATTTATAGACAAGTTAGGCGGCGGTGACGAATTCGGCCGAGCAGTGCTGGCGGCCGGAGGTGAAGACGAACACGGGTGCGGTGAATACGTGTGCAATGTCGTGGCAGTAAGTCCGATGGTCGACAGGAAGATAGAGGGAGTCACGGCGATGCGATGGCAAGATTGGGACACGCGGCGCAAGGCCGGAGAACGGCGGTTCACCGGCGAGTTTATCGACTCAAGCCGGAGAGTAGAGGGAAAGCAAGGGGGGGTTGCCGGAGTGGAGTCCAGCTCACCGGCGATGAACATTCCCCCATCCCGCGACGTTATCCGGTAATCTCCAGCGCGAATCCGGGTGGCGGCAGCACGAATCCCAGCGCAGGGAGGTCACCGGCGATGAGCGAGCAGTGCTGGCAGTCTGATCCTTATCAGATCACTGTACCATGGCGAGTTTCATTCAGATGGACCTGACAGTGCATTTTGAAGCATCAGTTTCTCCAAATTTTATGTGAAACCACTGCCAACCTTCTGCAGCAAAGTTGTAGAGCTATAATTCACCTATAACTTTGATACAATATGCTCCCACAAAAAGTCACTGGATCTCATTCAACATCGAGCTCAAAGTTGGTCCTATCTCATTGTTGCTGAAGATTCAGTCTAGGAATTGTCTGACAGCCAAACTTTGAGCTGGATTATCTCTAATATTTGCTTAACAACTCTGCTTCCACTCTTAAGCAAAGTTGTTCTCCTATAATTGGGCTACAATTTTGATGTGGTGACCTAGGGCAAAAACCCTCTAATTTAAAAGTTACAAGGGCTTCAAGTTGGATGAACCACACTGAAATCCAGACTTAACCCAAAAGGGTTAAGTGTGGCACTTTTGCACTTAAGTCCAAATCTTAAGTTTTGGGATTGCAAATTCACATATGAGTGACCCAAATAACTTAAGATACTTATTTGACTTGATTTTTGCACTTTAGTCCAAAAGTGGACTAATTTTGCACTTAGGTCCCTAGGGTTTGGTTTTAGGGTTTTCCAGGGTTCTATTTGAGATTTTTGGTATCCAGGGGTATAAATGTGACTCAACTTTGTTTTTTTTGGGGACATTTATAACTCTTCCCCCTAAAGCCTTTAGGTTTTCTCATCTTGGGTTAAGTTTTACCCCATTAATCTCTATTCAGGGTCAAGTTCCTTAACCAGGGGTCTATTTACAAAATATCAAAAATAATACACTTGTTTGAAATTTTTACCTAGTAAATGCACTCTAGGTATGTCAATCATATGCAATGCCAATGTTTATGATGTCATGCTCAAGTTTTAGTTACAGTAACACCAGGGGTGTTACATCCTTTCCCCCATAAAAGAATCTCGTCCCGAGATTTAAAATCCTAGGGTGAGTAATGGAAAAGGAAATGTGTCACATTTTTATTTCCTTATTTTTGGTACAAGGCAGGGGTGGTGTGGGGGTTCACTTCTTTATTGCAATAACTATATACACTTTACAAATTACATGAGGCTAGAAAGCCTGGGAAATTCTTATTCAAGAAGTCTTGAGTTTCCCACGTAGCCTCTTCCTCAGAATGCTAGTTCCATTGTACCTTGTAGAACTTGAGAGTCTTTCTCCGGGTAACCCTGTCCTTTTGATCCAGAACTCGAATAGGATGTTCCGAGTACGTTAAGTCTGGTTCCAGGACAACATCTGTCACTTCAATGGTTCGATCGGGAACCCGAAGACACTTTTTCAATTGTGACACATGGAACACATTATGCACAGCAGACAAGGTTTCGGGTAGTTGGAGTCGGTATGCCACTGGTCCACATTGCTCAAGTACCAGGAATGGACCAATGTACCTGGGTGCAAGCTTCCCTTTAACCCCAAAACGCGATACTCCTTTTATTGGTGAGACTTTCAGGTAAACATAGTCTCCCTCCAGGAAATATAAGGGCATTCGCCGTGTGTCTGCATAACTCTTCTGACGAGCTTGTGCTTGCTTCAGATTACGAATAATTTCCTGAACTTTATCCTCGGCTTCTTTCACCAGATCAGGTCTAAAGAAGCACCTCTCACCAGGTTCAGACCAATTTAGCGGAGTCCGACACCGTCGTCCATATAAAGCTTCAAAAGGTGCCATCCTAATACTTTCTTGATAACTATTATTGTATGAAAACTCCGCCAAAGGTAAACATTCATCCCATTTTGGTGAGAAATCCAGGACACATGCCCGCAGCATATCTTCAAGTATTTGGTTCACCCTCTCAGTTTGTCCACTGGTTTGAGGATGATAGGCCGAACTGTGGAGTAACTTAGTACCCAGGGATTTATGAAGTTCTTCCCAAAATTTAGATACAAATTGTGGTCCACGATCCGACACTATAGTCTTTGGAACTCCATGCAAACTGAGAATACGGGCGATGTACAACTCCGCATAGGTAATGACGTGATATTTTACCTTGACAGGGAGGAAGTGGGCGATCTTGGTAAATCGATCAATGATAACCCAAATAGAGTCATACCCTTTTGTGGTCCTGGGCAATCCCACAATGAAGTCCATGCTTATGTCTTCCCATTTCCATGTTGGTACTGGTAATGACTGCAATGGACCGGCAGTTTTCATGTGTATGGCCTTGACACGTCTGCAAGTGTCACACTTAGCCACATAGCGTGCAATTTCAATTTTCATCTTCGTCCACCAGTAGTGCTGTTTTAGATCATGATACATCTTAGTGCTTCCTGGATGAATAGAATAGCGACTAAGATGCGCTTCATCTAAGATTTGCTGGCGGAGTTCTTCATTTTTTGGCACTACTATGCGGTTTTTAAACCATATCACACCTTGATCGTCTTCCTTGAAACATTTGGCTGTTCCAGCCCTTATCTTCTCTCATATGTGCTTCATACCCAGATTATCCTTTTGAGCATCAATTATCTTTTGCAGAATGATTGACTCAAGCCTCAGCTGATTTAGAGTCCCTTGCTGGATTATCCCCAGGTTTAGCTTCTCCATTTCTTGACATAAGGTGTTCTCGGAGGTCCTTGCCATAAGACAGTGGCAGGAAGTCTTACGACTCAATGCATCTGCCACCACATTGGCCTTGCCTAGGTGATAATGGATCTCTAGTTCATAGTCTTTAATGAGCTCAAGCCATCGTCTTTGCCTCATATTTAACTCTGACTGGGTAAAGATGTACTTCAAACTTTTATGATCTGTATATATGTGACAGATATTTCCCAGCAGATAGTGACGCCATATTTTCAGGGCATGAACCACAGCAGCTAGCTCCAGATCATGAGTTGGATAATGCTCCTCATGTCGGCGCAACTGCCTTGAAGCATACGCAATTACTCGGCCTTCTTGCATCAGTACACAGCCGAGCCCACTGCCAGATGCATCACAATATACATCAAAAGGCTTAGTGATGTCCGGTTGAGCCAATACCGGAGCAGTGGTTAATAATGTCTTCAATTGCTCAAAGGCTTCATTACACTTAGAAGACCAATTGAATTTAATATCATTCTTCAATAAACTTGTGATTGGCTTCACAAGCTTAGAAAAATCGGGTATGAATCTGCGATAATATCCAGCTAGTCCAAGAAAACTCCGGACTTGGTGAACAGTGGTTGGGGGTTTCCACTCCTAGAATATCTTTGACCTTGCTAGGATCTACCGCAATTCCTTTAGCTGATAATACGTGCCCCAAAAATTGAATTTCCTCCAACCAGAACGCGCACTTGCTGAACTTGGCATACAGCTGATGTTCCCTCAGGCGCGTCAATACAATCCGTAGATGCTGAGCATGCTCCTCTTCATTTTTAGAGTATATCAAAATATCGTCGATGAAGACCACCACGAACTTGTCCAACTCGGGCATGAACACCGAGTTCATCAAATAGGTGAAGTGGGCAGGAGCATTTGTAAGCCCGAAAGACATTACCAAGTATTCAAACAATCCATACCGCGTAGTAAATGCGGTCTTCGGTATATCCTCGGGCCGAATACGGATTTGGTGATAGCCCGACCTGAGATCAATTTTGGAAAATACCCTCGCCCCAGTCAGTTGATCAAATAAGATATCGATCCTTGGAAGAGGGTACTTATTCTTGATGGTGACCTCATTCAGGGGTCGATAATCCACGCACATCCGCAAGGTTTGATCCTTCTTCTTAACAAAAATGGCGGGGCAACCCCATGGGGACGAGCTTGGCCGGATGAATCCCTTATTCAGTAGATCTTGTAATTGAATCTTCAATTCCGCCAACTCATTAGGGGGCATACGGTACGATCTTCGGGAGATAGGAGCCGTACCGGGCTTTAGCTCAATTACGAATTCTACATCTCTTTCAGGGGGCAGTCCAGGCAAATCTTCCGGAAATACATCTGGAAACTCACATACTACCGGAATGTTCTTGATCTCCGGTACAATGGCTTCAAATATTCTACCAGAAGCTTTGGCTGGATTGGTTTCGAGGAGAGACAAAAGAATTTCTTCTTGATTATAGCTCAACCTGACGGTTCTGAGTTCAGTGTTGAGGATTGCCTTGTGTTGGGTTAACCAATTCATACCCAAAATTACATCTATATCCTGGCCTTTCAGAACAATCATGTTAGCAGGAAAGTTCCGTCCGGCCATTGTTACTGGCACTTCATAGGCCACTTCTCTAGTAAAAATGTGTCCCCCAGGTGAATGAATTTTAAATCCCTCTCTTGATTCATGGCATGCAATGTGATGTTGCTCCACAAATTTCTTGCTAATGAAGGTATGCGAAGCACCAGAATCAAAAAGAATAATTGCAGGGTGACTGGCCACGGGAAACGTACCCATCATCACCGGCTCTCCTTCCGGTGTAGTGGCCACTTGAGTGTAGTATACACGCCCCGTTTTCTTGGTATTTCTCCCCACAGCATTTCCCTTGGGCTGAGTGGACTTCCCAGTTCCTTGCTGAGCATTGGATGGATTTTGCTTGGGGTATGGGCAGTCTTTGATAAAATGTCCTGATTTGCCGCAGTTGAAACACCCGGTTGAAGAGCTGGGCAAGGTAGGGAATCGAGTGCCTGGGGCACCCGGCTGATTTGGGGGAGTGGAGGTATTGTTGGGGCGGATAATAATGGGCTGTTTGAAAGGGAATACTGGTGGACGAGAAAAAGTACGGTTTTGGCTAGAAGGCCGGATGACGAACTGTTGCCTCTTCGCCTGGCCCTGATTAGGCCTCTCACCACTGAATCCCTTATTCTTCCCAGAACTTGCGTATTTTGCTTCCACAGATAAGGCTGTACTGACAGCCTTTCCATATGTGAGATCAATACATGTGGCCATCTTTCGCTGCAACCGGTCATTTAGACCTCTCATAAAACAGTTCTTTTTCTTCAAATCAGTATTCACCTGGTCGATGGCATACTGCGACAGGTGATTAAACTTGTTAAGATACTGATTGATGGTGTCTCCTCCTTGTTTCAGCTTCATGAATTCCTCTTGTTTCATATGCAGCACCCCTTCCGGTATGTAGTGCTCACGGAAGGCTGCTTTAAATTCTTCCCAGGTGATTTGATGGTTGTCAGGTTGGATAGCCAAAAAATTTCCCCACCAAGTACTGGCAGGGCCACGTAGTTGCTGTGCCGCGAACAATGGCTTCTGTGTTTCAGAACAACGAAGAAGACCAAACTTTTGTTCAATAACTCGTATCCACTCGTCGGCTTCTAGCGGGTCTTCTGCCTTGGTGAATAGAGGTGGACGAGTTTCGGAGAAGTCCAGATAGGTGGTTTCACGGGGACCTTGCTGAAAACCTCTTCCTGCCTGCTGCTGGAACTGCTGTTGACCCGCCATTTCCCTAAGGAAGCGGGTATTGTCTGCGGTGGCATTCACCAAGGCGGCAATCGCCTCGGCTAGCGTGGGTGGAACCGGAGGTGGATTTGGGGTGACATCCCGACCCCCAGAAGTTCCGGCTGCGTCCTGTCCGCGAGTCCTGGTCGGCATCTGAGGCAAAAATATTTGAATAAACATAATATGCCAAAGAGACCTTCCATTTTACATTACTATAAAAAGTAATGATACAGACTCGATATTACATAACAGGATACATTACCCATTATACAAAAATTCAACCTATTATACAACCGTGCATTCTACAATACACTACTCTACTTCTATTACACCATTAGTCCTATTTTCCGTTACTTTTGGCGGCCTCATCGTCAGGTGTGGGAGTCCAGACGTCAACCAACCTCAAAGAAGGAGGGGGTTCAAAAAGGTCTAACTCCCCACCCAACGCGTGTCCCGCAACGTGAGAGGGTCCGGCTTCCGCCTCAGCAGAGTGTGCAGGCACACTAGGGTGTAATTGTGAGTATAGTATATGGACTTCCTCATGCAACGTATTGCAGTAGACCTGCAGGTTGTCGACAGTTGAGCTAAGTTCTTTAATTCGGGCCTGAGCCCTTGCTTCCTTAGCACATGCCAGCAAATGAGACTGTACTGCCCAGTCAAGTGCTAAGTCTCGATCAGCAAGCTGATCCTGCAGGTGACGGATGTCCCTTCTTAGTTCATTGATTCTATCTCCGTCTGCGACCCAAGCATTGGTCCTATGTTGCAGCTCTGCTTGAAGTCGACTCACTCGGGCTTCAAGGTCTCCTATGGGGTCATTACTTCCGCTGCTGCTGCTTTCATGTCGAGGGGCTAGTTGATGCCGGGGTACTCCAATTGGTCCTGTTGACTTATGTGCCGTTAGCCTTGTGCGTGGCGGCATCTTTCTAAGGGGGGAAATTTATTAGCATAATTCTTAGCATGATGCATGAATAAGTACAGAATCAACCTTAGTCGATTCAACCTTCTATACATTGCACTCTTCCTATCTGGTCTTTAGGATAGACTCTTCAGAATACTTAGGTAAGAAGAGAAAAGAATTTTTTTTAGGTAAGACTTTCGAAAATCCTTTTTAAGATGCCTCATAATATCTGCAAAGAAGGGCTACGCTCCGATACCAGCTGTGACGGAACCTCCCAAGTAATTAGGCCCACCTACAGTTGTCCTTGTCTAACAGACTTCAGACAACCCTGTAGGTGCCCCTGAATTACTCGACAAGTTCGGTATCTTTCCTTACCTTACCAGGAATGATTCACCCGTCTTGCAGACATTACAGAACATCAGAGATAAAGAATTGCGGAAGCGATTACATAATTCACATTTATTTAAAAGCAAGCACAAGTTGTTTTATTACAGACCAGAACTAAGAGCGAGTGCTGAGTAGTAATATTATACAAACCAAGGGAGGCAAAAACTCCTCCCGAGAAGATTTAAGTAAAAGATCTATATGGAGGACCAAGTCCTCCCGCACTTCAGTCTTGTGTTTCTTCTTTGGGAACCACCTTGGCACAGAAGCAGCAGAAATCTGCTACTTCCTCACCTAAAAACAACGAAGGGATAAACCCTGAGTATGGAATTACTCAGCAAGACTTACCCGACTAAAGAAAAGACTCTCAAGGGTATGCTGGCTTTTAGGAAGTCAAGGTAAGGCTTCTCAATACTCAAAGACTTTGTTTTGCATAAATGCTTACTAAAGTGGATCCTTAAAAATCCAATTTTATTTGTCCAGTTAAGTTCAATTACCTACATCTAGAGTTCTTTCTACCCTAGTTCAATCGCTGGTCCTGCACTAGCCAATTTCTTAACAAATACCCATCATCTTTAGTGGAATGCTACGTGTAGGGTAGTGACCAAGTCTTCATAACCGCGAAGGTACGGCGATCCGAATCGATTATACTCAGCCGAGGATCTCCAATCACACGACATATGTAGCACTTAACCCTTGCATATGTCAACCCGCCACCGAGGTTCCTAAGACCGGATCAGGTTCACGCAAACCGAGAGCACAGATACACCACCGTCCAGCCTCTTGCCACGGAGGGTACACGCTACTCTCGCCACCGCTCCACGCCCATTTCGTGTTATCTTATTCCGGCCTTAGTCTGCCCGAGGCAAGGCTTACCCATGACGAGGCATGTGACCAGTTAAAGGGTCCTCGATCAACAAGCCTACATCGACAAGGTCCTTAATCGACTCAGACGGAGACACTACACCGAGACTCCTTTCTCGTGCAAGTCACCCGCCTAGTCTCAGCTTAATCTTTTCAACCCAAAAACTTGGTACCTGGCAGAGGTACATCTTTTCCAGATGTTGAATCCATCAAGGCCCTGATGGATCCACCATCAAATTTTATTTTCAAAAACACCCCCACCCACTTTTGCCACATCATCTTTTGTAAAAACAAAACATTTTGATTTTCTAAAGCAAGGCTAAGCATCAAAATCTTTTGTAAAACGGGTGATCAAGGAAGGTAATCAAATTCAAGGAAGGTAATGCAGGAATTGTTTTATCAATCAACTCCTATCACCTAATGCATCAAGCAAGTGAGAAAGATTTAAAACAACAAGGAGGGTGGCAAATGCACCGGGGCTTGCCTTTGTTAACAGGTGAGTCCTGCTCGGATCCACAAATATCGAAATAAAAGCAGTTGCCTGCTTGAGGATCTGAGGCTGGTGGAGTCCCCTCTTCAGTGACTTCTTCTTCTTCTTCGTGTTCTAACATAAGAATGGATGCCATGGGATGCTCATGAGGATGCAAAGATAATATAGACTTATTATCTAAGTCTTGAGTACAACTTTCCTTCACGGTACTCCGAGAACCTAGGGTTTCCGGAGTCGGTAAAGGAGTTCACAGGGCAGGGGGGTGGTTTTGGGTTCTAGTTATCAAACATGGTCCAAATCAACTCATATTCTACCCAAGGCTTCTAAATATTGTTTTAAGTTCCCATAAAAAGTTTGGGCATTTTTGGACTTACCAATTATTTTCTAAAAATCCATAACTAATACTTTTAACCCCTTTAAATGCCCTAAAATTTCTTATTTCCACTAAAAATCACAAAACTATTTTTATTAAATTCTAGGGAAAATAACAAGCCTAGGAAAATTGGTTTCACAATTTTATTATTTTTCTACTATTTTCTATAATTGTTTTGGCTCTGGAGATAAAAGAAAAAGAAAAACAGATGAATAGTACTGGGCTGGTTTCGGCCCAAGCGGCCCAGTCAAAAGGGGAAAAGCGCGCGCGTGCGCCCGCGCGCTGACAGCTTTGCAGAAAGGCCCTCGTGTTCTAGGCTAACTGGGAATAGGTTCTTTCACTATTTTAGTGTGTCGCTGACGGTTTGCAGAAATGTCGGCGTTCCGAGACCGGGGGGTCCTCGAGCCGACGAGTGAGAGTGCCGCGTGCCCCAGCCCAGATGGGTCGAGCGCGTGGAGCGAGCGCAAAGGGGGGAACGGAGTGAGAGAGAGGTCGGTGGCCGGAGCCGGATCGCGAGGGAGTCGGAGAAATTCCCACGGCCTTCGTGTTCGTCCCGCGCCCAGGTCGGGTGCGCTTGCAGTAGGGGGTTACAAGCGTCCGCACGAGGTGAAGGGAGAGGGCGGCCCCGAGAGAGCGCCTGCCCCTGCCTTTCGTCCCCGCGAGGCCAACCTTTTTTAAGAAGGCCCTGGCCCTTCCTTTTATAGTCGTAAGGAGAGGGTCCAGGTGTACAAGACGGGGGTGTAGCAAGGTGCTACGTGTCTAGCGAGGGAGAGCTAGCGCCCTATGTACATGCCCAGGTGGCAGCCAGAGAGATCGTGGCACCCTGTTGGAGTGGCGTCGTGGCTGTTGGAGGAGTAACGGAGCCGGACGGGGGGACAGCTGTCGAGGTGGCTGGGTCCTTGCTGACGTTCTCCTGCTTTCGTAAGGGAGCTGGGAGCCGCCGTCGTCATGATCTAGCGGGGCGCCATCATGGCCTATCTGGCATAGCTGGCCAGATGGGACGCCGGTCTTGTTCTCTGCGACCCAAGTCGGCTCAGGGCAGGGTGATGATGACGCTTCCTGTTGACGTGGCGGTCTCGTATCCTAGGTCGGGCGTCGTGGAGGCTCCTCCGAGGCTGTGGCCGAGTCCGTCCTGCAAGACAGAGACAGAGTCCGAGCCCTGGTCGGGCGAGGCGGAGATTATTCGGCAGAGGCCGAGGCGGAGTCCGAGCCCTGGGTCGGGCGAGGCGGAGGTCGCCGTCTTCCGAGGCCTTAGCCTGAGTCCGAGCCTTGGGTCGGGCGGAGCGGAGTTCGCCGTCTTCCGAGGCCTTAGCCTGAGTCCGAGCCCTGGGTCGGGCGGAGCGGAGTTCGCCGTCTTCCGAGGCCTTAGCCTGAGTCCGAGCCCTGGGTCGGGCGGAGCGGAATTCGCCGTCTTCCGAGGCCTTAGCCTGAGTCCGAGCCCTGGGTCGGGCGGAGCGGAGTTCGCCGTCTTCCGAGGCCTTAGCCTGAGTCCGAGCCCTGGGTCGGGCGGAGTCTCCTATGGCACCACTGGCGAAGTCTGGCCGCCCGTCGGTCTTACCTTTTGCGTTAAACGCCCTGGTGACTCGGTCGGTTGGTGCGGTGATTTAGTCAGGGTTTCTCCTTATCGGAGGCGGGGCCTAGGGCGAGCCGGGGATGCGCCTGCCGTGAAAGAGGAGACCTCAGGCGAGACGGAGTCATCTTAGGGTCGGCTGCCCTCGCCCGAGGCTAGGCTCGGGCGTGGCGTGGTCAAGTCACTCGTGTGGACTGATCCCTGACTTAATCAAACCCATCAGGCCTTTGCAGCTTTATGCTGATGGGGGTTACCAGCTGAGAATTAGGCGTCTTGAGGGTACCCCTAATTATGGTCCCCGACAGTAGCCCCCGAGCCTCGAAGAGAGTGTTAACACTCGCTTGGAGGCTTGCATCGCACTTTTTTGCAAGGGGACCAGCCTTTCTCGGAGGTACCTTGTTCCGGTGGGTGCGCGCGAGCGCACCCGCCGGGTGTAGCCCCCGAGGCCTCGGAGGAGTGGTTTCACTCCTTCGAGGTCTTAATGCCTTGCGTAATGCTTCGGCGTGACTAGCGGTTCCCTCATGCGAGCAGGGCGTAACCCAGGTGCACTGTCGGGGCCCAAGTTCTCGGGCTGGTATGTTGACGCTGTCAACGGTTCGGCCGGAGCCGGGTTTGCGAGAGCAGCCCCCGAGCCTTCGCACGGAGCGAGAGGACGATCAGGGTCAGACTCGACTTTTTCTATACGCCCCTACGTCGCCTTTCCGCAAGGAGGAGGGGGGGAGTGCGCCATGTTACCCTCGATGGGCACCGAACATGGTGTCTCCGGTGAGCTGCGATCGGGTAATCCGAGTGGACGCCCGTGCCCCGTTCGTTAGGGGTCGGCTAGGGGCCCGGAGGCACGCCCAAAAGTACCTGCGGGTGATCTGCCGGACCCGGTCCCCTAGCGACGGGGTCCGAGGGCTCGTTGCCTCCCTCCGATGGGATTCCGTTACAGAGTCGTTCCCGCCGGTCTCGGAAATGTCCTAGGGTACCTCGGGAGCGCAGCCCGAGCCTCGGTTATGTATCGAACGTACCCCTGGTCATCCCTCGCTCGGCGTCTGAGGCGGCTGTGAACCCTTCGACAGGCCAGCCTTCGAACCCCTGATCAGTAGGGGGCACGGAGCCCTAGTAGCCTGAGGCGGTCATGGAACCTTTCGGGGGCCGACCTTCGAACCCCTGACCAGTAGTGGGTGTCGGGCCCACGCGATCTGAGGCGGCTGTTGAACCCTTCGGGGGGCCAGCCTTCGAACCCCTGATCAGTAGGGAGGCTCGGGGCCTAGTTCCTTCTCGGGGAAGGATCCCTTTGGGGTTATCCCCCTTCTCGGTCCCTGTTGCAAGAGATAGAGAAAGAAGGAAAAGGGAAAAAGGGATTCGAAATTGAACTTCGTGGCGTACCTTTCTCGGCGTGGCCGTTTTTGGCGGAGGCGAAGCGCCGCCAGCTGCCCCTGCCAGAAACGTCACCTATTTCGCCGTGGAGTTAATGCGCTGGGGTGAGTAGTTGGTGAGGTTGCCGTTGCGTGCGCGAGCCGTTCGAGGGACGGCTGTTTCGCTTCGCGTTTTTTGAACCGCGCGTCTGGTTCGGGCGATGCGTTGGAACCGTCTCGCCCTGGGTCCTTTATGTACCCCTGAGAGGGTCCTGTGACGATTCTCGACTCCACTTTTCGCCTTCTTCTCAGGTTTTTTGCAACCTGAGAGATCTAGCCAGGAAAAGGAAACCGCCTTCCCCTGTTCTTCACGCCGCCATTCCTTCTGCCTTGGCGATGGCCGACCGGGCGACCATCCTCTCGCCGCGCGACCCGTGGCCCTCCTCCACGGTGACGGCGGGTGACCTGGGGGACCTCGTCGACGAGGGTTTGCTCCGCCCCCTCACCGATAAGGAGCGGCCGGAATGGATCCCTCCCTCGGGCGAAGCTGCTCCGTCCCCTCCGCCGGGGTATGTCGTGAGCTTCATCTCCTTCCATGAGCGGGGGTTTGGAATGCCGTCGAGCCGCTTCATGCGGGCCATCCTGTTCCACTACGGGGTGGAACTACACAATCTTACCCCCAACTCCATCGCACAAGCCGCTATCTTTGTAGCGGTGTGCGAGGGGTATCTGGGGATCGCCCCCCATTGGGATTTGTGGACTCACCTCTTCTTTGCTGAGCTTTTTGCTTCGTCGACGGGGGAGAGGAAGGTCCGTGCGGCGGTGCGGGCCGGCGGCTGCACCCTTTTGCTGAGGCAGTCACGGGCGTTGCAGTATATCCCTGCCGTCCTTTCGTCCTCAAACAAGGGCTGGCAGCGCCGGTGGTTCTATCTCCGGAATGACGGAGAGTCGCTCCCGCCGTTCTCTCAGCGGGTCGTCACCGCCGCCCCCGACGCCTGGCGTCACGGGACTCCACACGAGAGGCAGAAGAAACTCGAACCTCTTCTCCAGGCTCTGAAGGTGTTGCGGGAGGAAGGGCTCACCGTTGCGGGAGTGGTTGCCGCCATCCACCGCCGGAGGGTGCTTCCCCTGGCGGAGCGGCGGTTGCCGCTTTGGGAGATGACCCAGGAGGCCGACTGGGAGGGGTCACGGATGTCCCCTGATCCTCTTCCCCACGACGCCCTCTATCGGCGGGTGTCGGTCGCGATGGGGAAGCCGGACCCCCATGCCCTCTCCCAGCCTCGAATGCGCCCCGACCAGGGGTGCGTCGCTCTGGTGAGTGCTCGTCCTTTCCTTCTTCATATACCGGGTCGCTCCCGATTCTGACTATCGATTTCCTTTTCCCCCCCCCTTTTTAGGAGGTGGGGCGGCACAAACCCTCCCTGCCGCCGGTCCCGGAGGACGCGGTGGGTCGGGCGGCGAGGCGGGTCGCCGCGGAGGAGGAGAAGAAGAAGAAGGACGCGGAGAAGGCTCGGGCCCGCAGGCGGAGGCGGGCTCGAGACGCCCTGGAGAAACGCCGCCGTCAGCAGGAGAGGGAAGGGCTTCCCAGGGAGCCGTCGCCAGAGACGTCCGACGATGACGACGACGTCGATGATGAAGAGGAGGAGGACGACATGGCCGCACGTCTCGGCCTCAGCCCCGGCTTGGGATGTGGCCGGGGGTCGTCGAGCCAGCCCCCGAGCGGGCCTACATCGTCGGTCCCTGGTGCCGAGGTGCCGGATCCCCGACCTGAGGAGCAGGGGCAACCCGAGAGGGTTCTCGTCTCCCCGGCTGGGGGAGCTGACGTCACTCCAGGGAGCCGAGCCGAGGGGTCCGTTCCTCGGGAGCTGTTGCCCGCGCCGGCGGCATGCGGGAGCGGTCCTCAGGTTGTCATGGCGGTGCCTGGGCAGTCCGCCACCCGGGCCTCGGGGGTGTCCGAGGCGAGGGCGGCGCCGGGGCTGTTGGTGAAGCGGACCACGGCGGTGGTTCCAGGAAGCGGGAGCCAGGAGACCTCCCCCCAGACGCCGTGGATCATGATCCGGAGCGGGTAGGTACCTTGGAATCTTTCCGTCCCGGCGCTTCATCCATATGTACGGGCCGTAATCTTCCCTTACTCGTTTTCTTCAGCAAACGGAGCCATGGCCCCACCGACCTGGCGCCTCGGAAGGCCCTCAAGACGGCGTTTGTCCAGGCAGCTGGCGCCACCTCGGGCTCTCCCGCTCAGCCGACCCTTTCGCAGGGTGCCCCGCAGCGCGGGGCTCAGGCGTCGCGTATTTCGGGGGAGCAGGTCCCCGAGGTGGGCTCCTCTGCTGAGGTGGCCACCGTGACCGGGGAGGCGGCCAGCGCCGATGCGGTCACGAGCTCGCCAGCCATGTTGGCCATGCCGGTGTCTGCCGCTACCGCAACCGGCACCGTTCCGGTCGGAGAGCGCCCAGTCGGCGCCGACGTCGGGACGGCCGCGGCGTCGGCGCCCGAGGCCTCGGAAGAGGTGGGCGCGGATGCGCAGCGTTCCCAGGCGGGCGGCAGCCTTGTCGTTGTGGGGCGGAGCCCCGAGGCCCGGGGCCAGTTGCTCCGATTCCGGACCCGCGAGGCTTCGGACCCCATCTTCGTTCTTGACGACGAAGAGGAGGACCAGTCCTGGGACGAGCTCCGCAAGCGTGCTGAGGCGACAGTGGGGTTGCTCCGATCGTCGCTGGAGGTTCTCTGCGGGGACGTCCCCAAAATCCTTCAGGTAATGGTTTCAGACATACCTTCTTGCTTCCGCGAACGAGGCGTTCGTCGTGAAATCTTGTTTTCCTTTCCAGGACCTGACGGACCGGAGCGCCGCCAAGTCATCGTTCATTCGCCGCGAGGCCGTCGTCTGGGGCTCACTGCGGTCCCTGAGGACTTCGCTCGCCGGGGCTACCGTGCGCCTCTCTCAGCAAGACGCTAAGATAGCGGACCTCCAGTTGCTTTGTGCTGACCTGAAGGCCGAGGCGGCGGCAGCGCGCACGGAGCTTGCCCAGGTTGCCGAGGAGCGGGACCAAACTCGGGGCCGAGCTGCCGAAGCTGAGAGCCGGGCCCAGATCCTTGCGGCCGATCTGGTCGCAGCCCAAGTCGCAGCCTCGGAGCAGCACGTTCGAGCCAGAGGTATGGCTCGACCGTCCTCGGTTCTCAATCCTGTCCGTTTCTTCCGCTTGGGTTTGAGATCTTTCTTCTGGTTGTTCGCAGAGCTCGAGTCTGCCCTCGATGAGTCTGCCAAGGCTCTTGCCGAGGCGCTCGACGGGGCTGCTGAGCAAAGGGAGGCCGATCTTGCGGCTATGTCCGAGGCCGTCTCGGAGGTCTTATCGGAAACTCGGTCCCGGCGACGTCCCTTCAGGGAGCTCTCCCCAAAGCCGTCTTCAAGCCCTTGGCGATTACGTGCGTGGCAAAGTCCGCGGGGCGCTGCACCACGGCGTCAGGCGGGCCTTCGCCGTGCTTGCTTCCCACTACGTCGTGGACTTGGAGCGGGTCAGTGAGGGGTACTGTCTGCCTGACGAGGACGAGGCAGCCCTGGCGGAGATTCAGCGGCTCGACGCGGTCGCTGCGGGTCCGAGCGCGTCGCTGGCGACCGTCTTCGAAGCGGAGATCCTTCCTCCTGCGCCGCCACCGGAAGCGGAGGTGGGCTTTACCGACGGCGGGGGCGGAGTTGAGGGCGCGGCTCCTGCCCGAGGCGACGCCTGATTTTAGTTGGGACAATTTCTGATGGGTGTGTGATTTGCCGTGGCCACTGGGGCCTGAACATTTTACTCCTTCTTTCGTGAAGTCGTGCTTCTTTTCGTTTCGATTTTAGCGCCTGGCCCGTAGTGTCGACAACAGGGTGATTTCCCGAGCTGGGTTCTTTTTCGCGGCAGGCGACGAGCGAGGCGTCCCTAGCCCGGAAGCATAGGTGCTCCCCAGCTCAGTCGGTCTCGCCACTCTACTCGTACCCCAACTCGCTCCTCAGGACTCTGTTTCTGGCGCATCCGGGAGAACGCGGAAAACCCTTCTTGGCCGAAAAAAGAGCTTTTCTGACGCGGAGCGGTACGTTCGAACCCGATGAGAGGGGTTCCCCCCTTTTTTAGCCCCCGAGGGAGGGTCGGGCTCTGTCGGGGCGAGGCCGACCCTTCCTTGATAATTGATTCGTATGTATGAGTGGGGGAAGGGCGCAGCCCCCGGGTGTCGTTCGCGCAGAGGCCGTTTGGCGAGTCGGGCTCCTGCCCAGATATGCGGCGAGTGCTGGGTGACATCCCCGGCATGGCGGGCACGCCCGAGGGACCCTATGCAAACACGTCAATGTTTGCGCGAGGGAAGCCGCCAAGCACTGCTTCCTATCTAGGGCCGAGCCCAGAGCCGATCCGGACACGCCTGGAGGCGTCGCCACTGTGGTCGAGAAGGACGGCCTTAACCGTCTCCGCTGGCTCGAAGTTGCCGGCATGCCGCTTCCCATCCGGCACCTCTCGGGAGAGGCTTTCCGGGTCGGCAATGAGGGCCTCGGACTCGGCGAGGGCCTCGGCGTACTCCACGCACTCCACATCGCACTCGAATGCGTGTTTGTACGTGGGGCCGACGGTGATGACCCCGTTGGGGCCCGGCATCTTGAGCTTCAGGTAGGTGTAGTTGGGGATGGCCATGAACTTCGCGTAGCATGGCCTTCCCAACACCGCGTGGTAGGTCCCTCGGAACCCGACCACCTCGAACGTCAAAGTCTCCCTTCGGAAGTTGGAGGGTGTTCCGAAGCAGACAGGGAGGTCGAGCTGTCCGAGGGGCTGGACACGCTTCCCGGGAATGATCCCGTGGAAGGGCGCAGCGCCTGCTCGGACGGACGACAAGTCGACGCGCAGGAGCTTGAGAGTCTCGGCATAGATGATGTTGAGGCAGCTGCCCCCATCCATCAGGACCTTGGTGAGCCTGACGTCGCCAATGACAGGATCGACGACGAGCGGGTACTTCCCCGGGCTCGGCACGTGGTCGGGGTGGTCGTCCTGGTCGAAGGTGATGGGCTTGTCGGACCAGTCTAGGTAGACTGGCGCCGCCACCTTCACCGAGCAGACCTCCCGACGCTCTTGCTTACGATGCCGAGCCGAGGCATTCGCCACATGCCCTCCGTAGATCATGAAGCAGTCGCGGACCTCGGGGAACTCTCCTGGTTGGTGATCCTCCCTTTTTTCGTCGTCGTGAGCCTTGCCACCCTCGGCGGGTGGCCCGGCCCGATGGAAGTAACGCCGAAGCATGACGCATTCTTCGAGGGTGTGTTTGACGGGCCCCTGATGGTAGGGGCACGTCTCCTTGAGTGCCTTGTCGAAGAGGTTTGCACCTCCTGGGGGTTTCCGAGGGTTCTTGCGCTCGGCGGCGGCGACAAGGTCAGCATCGGGAACGTCACGTTTCGCTTGCGACTTCCTCCTGCCTTTCTTCTTGGCGCCGCGCGGAGCAGACGCTTCGGGAACATCTTCCGACGGGCGGCCCTGGGGCTGCTTGTCCTTTCGGAAGATGGCCTCTACCGCCTCCTGGCCGGAGGCGAACTTGGTAGCGATGTCCATCAGCTCGCTCGCCCTGGTGGGGGTCTTGCGACCCAACTTGCTCACCAGGTCGCGGCAGGTGGTGCCGGCGAGGAACGCGCCGATGACATCGGAGTCGGTGATGTTGGGCAGCTCGGTGCGCTGCTTCGAGAACCGCCGGATGTAGTCCCGAAGGGACTCTCCCGGCAATTGCCGACAGCTTCGGAGGTCCCAGGAATTCCCGGGGCGCACGTACGTGCCCTGGAAGTTCCCGGCGAAGGCCTGGACCAGGTCCTCCCAGTTGGAAATCTGCCCCGGGGGCAGGTGCTCCAACCAGGCGCGAGCGGTGTCGGAGAGAAATAGGGGGAGGTTTCGGATGATGAGGTTGTCATCGTCCGTCCCACCCAGCTGGCAGGCCAGGCGGTAGTCTGCAAGCCACAATTCCGGTCTCGTCTCCCCCGAGTACTTCGTGATAGTAGTCGGGGGTCGGAATCGGGGCGGAAACGGCGCCCGCCGAATGGCTCGGCTAAAGACCTGCGGACCGGGTGGTTCGGGCGAGGGACTTCGATCCTCCCCGCTGTCATAACGTCCCCCACGCCGGGGGTGGTAGCCTCGGCGCACCCTTTCGTCGAGGCGTGCCCGACGGTCACGATGAGGGTGCTCCTCGCCGAGGTGGCCCGGGGCCGCAGGCGCGGTGTTGCGCGTGCGCCCGGTGAAGACCGAGGCTTCCCGCGTGAGTCGGGAAGTCGCGGCACGAGGGTCCGGGGTGTATCCCCGCCTTCGAGAGGCAGAGCTCTCTGCCCGCCGGGCCGCAGCGCCTTCCAGGAGATGCCTGAGTTCTCCCTGGATCCGCCGTCCCTCGGTGGTTGATGACTCCGGCATCGCGCGGAGGAGCATTGCTGCAGCGACCAGGTCCTGGCCAGTCCCGCCGGATGCGGGTGGCGGTTTGTCCCTGGCATCGTTGGCGATGCGGTGCTGGAGACCTTGGGGCAAGTGACATATTCCTCCGGCCGGGGGTTGGCTCGCCCATACCTGCCCGATGTTCTGACGGATTGCCTCGAGCGCTCCTGCTCCTTCATCGAACCCGGCCTGCGCCCCGCGGACTTGCTCGAGCTGTGGGTCGTGACCTCCCGCCGAAGCGGGGACCACAGCTAGCTCCCGCGGGATGTCAGCGCGAGGCGCTGGCCTAGGGGGATCACCATCCTCCGGCATGCCGAGACAGCCGCCTCCGGAGGGATCCCCTAGCTCGATGTGGAAACATTCGCGACTCAGGCCGCAGTCCTTGTCGCCAAGGCTGCGGCTGCCGTCGGAACAGTCGGAGAGGCAGTAGTCACATGCGGTCATGAAGTCCCGCATGGCACTAGGGTTGCCAGATCCGGAGAAATCCCAGCAGATGCTGGGGTCGTCGTCTTCCTCGGACCCAGAGGGTCCGTAGGTCGAGACACCCGTCAATCGGTCCCAAGGCGACCGCACAGGAAACCCCAGAGAGGTTGCACTCGCCTCAATGTGAGCGCCCGCCAAAGCGAGATCGCCAGGCGGGCTGAGGCCGAGTCGAAATAACGAAAGATGGGTAGCAGTCGATACCTTTTTGTCGACGAGGAGCGATGAAGTCGCGTCGGGGGCTGACCGCGTCGTCGTCTTGGGTCCGAGGGTGACGTCCTGCAGGCCTTCCGTGAGCGTGCTGGCGTCGTCCACTTGCTCGGAGTCGACGTGTTGCGAGGGGATGGCGCTCGCGTCTGCCTTGAACGCGAGGGCGACGCTTGGCGTGTCCTCCGTCGAGGCGCCGGGGACGTCGATTTGCCCGACAGCCGTCGGAGCGCGACCTCCCGCTCGGCCCCGGTTGCCCTGCCTCCTCCTCCTCCGATGGCGAGGGAGAGGATGGGGCGAGCTCGAAAGTTGTCCTTCCCCTACGCGGGAAAGACGTCGTCGATTCCGCCGCCAGCGGGCGGGCTGTCCGCCATCAATGTCGCCGTCGCGCGGCGGTGGAAGGAGTATCATGTCGTAGTCGCCGTCGAGCGAGATGAACTCGAGGTTCCCGAAACGGAGCACCGTCCCGGGTTGAAGAGGTTGTTGGAGACTGCCCATCTGGAGCTTGACGGGAAATCGGACGTCAACACGCAGCGTGCCCCTACCTGGCGCGCCAACTGTCGGCGTTCCGAGACCGGGGGGTCCTCGAGCCGACGAGTGAGAGTGCCGCGTGCCCCAGCCCAGATGGGTCGAGCGCGTGGAGCGAGCGCAAAGGGGGGAACGGAGTGAGAGAGAGGTCGGTGGCCGGAGCCGGATCGCGAGGGAGTCGGAGAAATTCCCACGGCCTTCGTGTTCGTCCCGCGCCCAGGTCGGGTGCGCTTGCAGTAGGGGGTTACAAGCGTCCGCACGAGGTGAAGGGAGAGGGCGGCCCCGAGAGAGCGCCTGCCCCTGCCTTTCGTCCCCGCGAGGCCAACCTTTTTTAAGAAGGCCCTGGCCCTTCCTTTTATAGTCGTAAGGAGAGGGTCCAGGTGTACAAGACGGGGGTGTAGCAAGGTGCTACGTGTCTAGCGAGGGAGAGCTAGCGCCCTATGTACATGCCCAGGTGGCAGCCAGAGAGATCGTGGCACCCTGTTGGAGTGGCGTCGTGGCTGTTGGAGGAGTAACGGAGCCGGACGGGGGGACAGCTGTCGAGGTGGCTGGGTCCTTGCTGACGTTCTCCTGCTTTCGTAAGGGAGCTGGGAGCCGCCGTCGTCATGATCTAGCGGGGCGCCATCATGGCCTATCTGGCATAGCTGGCCAGATGGGACGCCGGTCTTGTTCTCTGCGACCCAAGTCGGCTCAGGGCAGGGTGATGATGACGCTTCCTGTTGACGTGGCGGTCTCGTATCCTAGGTCGGGCGTCGTGGAGGCTCCTCCGAGGCTGTGGCCGAGTCCGTCCTGCAAGACAGAGACAGAGTCCGAGCCCTGGTCGGGCGAGGCGGAGATTATTCGGCAGAGGCCGAGGCGGAGTCCGAGCCCTGGGTCGGGCGAGGCGGAGGTCGCCGTCTTCCGAGGCCTTAGCCTGAGTCCGAGCCCTGGGTCGGGCGGAGCGGAGTTCGCCGTCTTCCGAGGCCTTAGCCTGAGTCCGAGCCCTGGGTCGGGCGGAGCGGAGTTCGCCGTCTTCCGAGGCCTTAGCCTGAGTCCGAGCCCTGGGTCGGGCGGAGCGGAATTCGCCGTCTTCCGAGGCCTTAGCCTGAGTCCGAGCCCTGGGTCGGGCGGAGCGGAGTTCGCCGTCTTCCGAGGCCTTAGCCTGAGTCCGAGCCCTGGGTCGGGCGGAGTCTCCTATGGCACCACTGGCGAAGTCTGGCCGCCCGTCGGTCTTACCTTTTGCGTTAAACGCCCTGGTGACTCGGTCGGTTGGTGCGGTGATTTAGTCAGGGTTTCTCCTTATCGGAGGCGGGGCCTAGGGCGAGCCGGGGATGCGCCTGCCGTGAAAGAGGAGACCTCAGGCGAGACGGAGTCATCTTAGGGTCGGCTGCCCTCGCCCGAGGCTAGGCTCGGGCGTGGCGTGGTCAAGTCACTCGTGTGGACTGATCCCTGACTTAATCAAACCCATCAGGCCTTTGCAGCTTTATGCTGATGGGGGTTACCAGCTGAGAATTAGGCGTCTTGAGGGTACCCCTAATTATGGTCCCCGACAAGAAACGTCCCCGAACTTCTATTTCTTCGCAGATGGAGGTCCACGACGGCGTCGCGCCCGGCCGAGCTCCGGCGAGCATCAATACCGGCCGATTGAGGCAATGACCGGCGTCGGGACTAAGACTAACCCAAATTCGTGACCAGGGGAGCATTTTCCCCAAACTAATTGCATCTAAAACTAACTATGGAGCACTAGCCACGGTGGCCGAGAACGTCGCGGATGGATGAAGGTGTTCCCGGTGAACTATGGCAACTTAGCTCAATCAAAGGGGTCAGGGAGTTTGAGAGGAGCTGAGGGATGCTAGAACAAGCAGCAGAGGGACTTGAGCTCACCTGAATCGAGCTGGCCACGGTGGGGTCTTCTTCGCGGTGACGGAAACCGAATTGGGGGAACTGTGAAATTCAAGCTCGCTGGCGATCCACTGGGGACAATACTGGGTGTCGGGGTTCTTGACTACCCTACGGAGCTTGCGGTGGCTTCAATTTATAGAGAAGTTAGGCGGCGGTGACGAATTCGGCCGAGCAGTGCTGGCGGCCGGAGGTGAAGACGAACACGGGTGCGGTGAATACGTGTGCAATGTCGTGGCAGTAAGTCCGATGGTCGACAGGAAGATAGAGGGAGTCACGGCGATGCGATGGCAAGATTGGGACACGCGGCGCAAGGCCGGAGAACGGCAGTTCACCGGCGAGTTTATCGACTCAAGCCGGAGAGTAGAGGGAAAGCAAGGGGGAGTTGCCGGAGTGGAGTCCAGCTCACCGGCGATGAACATTCCCCCATCCCGCGACGTTATCCGGTAATCTCCAGTGCGAATCCGGGTGGCGGCAGCACGAATCCCAGCGCAGGGAGGTCACCGGCGACGAGCGAGCAGTGCTGGCAGTCTGATCCTTATCAGATCACTGTACCATGGCGAGTTTCATTCAGATGGACCTGACAGTGCATTTTGAAGCATCAGTTTCTCCAAATTTTATGTGAAACCACTGCCAACCTTCTGCAGCAAAGTTGTAGAGCTATAATTCACCTATAACTTTGATACAATATGCTCCCACAAAAAGTCACTGGATCTCATTCAACATCGAGCTCAAAGTTGGTCCTATCTCATTGTTGCTGAAGATTCAGTCTAGGAATTGTCTGACAGCCAAACTTTGAGCTGGATTATCTCTAATATTTGCTTAACAACTCTGCTTCCACTCTTAAGCAAAGTTGTTCTCCTATAATTGGGCTACAATTTTGATGTGGTGACCTAGGGCAAAAACCCTCTGATTTAAAAGTTACAAGGGCTTCAAGTTGGATGAACCACACTGAAATCTAGACTTAACCCAAAAGGGTTAAGTGTGGCACTTTTGCACTTAAGTCCAAATCTTAAGTTTTGGGATTGCAAATTCACATATGAGTGACCCAAATAACTTAAGATACTTATTTGACTTGATTTTTGCACTTTAGTCCAAAAGTGGACTAATTTTGCACTTAGGTCCCTAGGGTTTGGTTTTAGGGTTTTCCAGGGTTCTATTTGAGATTTTTGGTATCCAGGGGTATAAATGTGACTCAACTTTGTTTTTTTTGGGGACATTTATAACTCTTCCCCCTAAAGCCTTTAGGTTTTCTCATCTTGGGTTAAGTTTTACCCCATTAATCTCTATTCAGGGTCAAGTTCCTTAACCAGGGGTCTATTTACAAAATATCAAAAACAATACACTTGTTTGAAATTTTTACCTAGTAAATGCACTCTAGGTATGTCAATCATATGCAATGCCAATGTTTATGATGTCATGCTCAAGTTTTAGTTACAGTAACACCAGGGGTGTTACATGACGCCCGTGCCCCGTTCGATAAGGGTCGGCTAGTGGCCCAAAGGCGCGCTCCAAAAGTACCTGCAGGTGATTTGTCGGACCCGGTCCCGTTCGATAGGGTCCGAGGGCTCGATGCCTCCCTCTGATGGGATTCCGTTACAGAATCGCTCCTGCTGGTCTTGGAAATGTCCTAGGGTACCTCGGGAGCGTAGCCCGAGCCTTGGTTATGTATCGAACGTACCCAGAGTCATCCCTCACTCTGCGTGCTCTGGGGCGACTGTCGAACCCGTCAGGGGCCAGCCTACGAACCCCTGATCAGTAGTGGGCGCGGAGCCCGAGTGGCCTGAGGCGGCTGTTGAACCCTTCCGAGGGGCCAGCCTTCGAACCTCTGACCAGTAGTGGGTGCGGAGCCCGAATGCTCTAAGGCGGCTGTCGAACCCTTCCGAGGGGCCAGCCTTCGAACCTCTGATCAGTAGGGGGGCTCGGGGCCCGCTTCCTTCGCGGAGAAGGATCCCTTTCAGAGTGTCCCCTTTCCCGGTCCCTGTAGCAAGAGAGAGAAAGGGGAAGCGAAAAAGGATACGAAATTGAACGATGTGGCGTACCTTTTTTGACGCGGTCATTATGGCAGAGGTGAAGCGTCGCCCGCTTCGCCTACCAAAGGTGTCGCCTGCCCTGTCACAGAGTTAATGCGACGGGACGAGTGGTTCGTGGGGCAGTCGTTGTGCATGCGCGAGCCATTCGAGGAACGGAACACGGGCGCGTCGTCTTCACGCTGTGGGAGAGGGCTCTCTCGCTGTTCCAGGAGGGGACGTGACCCTGTAGACGATTTGACCGCCACTTCCGCTCGCCTACTGCCGCCATGACTGTCGGCCCACTTCTGGCCATATCGACCGTCGCGCCTTCTTCCGTGGCTGACTGACCCGTGACCGATGTGCCTAGTTGGCACTGCTGGGCCGTGCGCAGGGTGGCCTCGAGTCGCGGCACCGATTCCGCGGTCGAGGATGCGCGGCACTGGCGCAAGTGGCGGTGCAGTTTCTCGCACGTAGTAACCGGCGCGCCGGTTACATGACGTGTGGGCCTAGGCCTCCATGCTGGATGCGTCGAAGTTGAAAGGGTGCGCCCCCTTGGTGTAGTTGCATGCCGCCTGCATGGCGGTCCGCCCTTTCACCCGCTGGTCTAGGCGAAAGTGGAGGAGTGCTTGTAACCGCTGGGCAGTTGTGCGCTCCGTGCGCGGCGGTTTGGCTTCTTCTGTCCTGGGCTAGCTCGCATGACGCGTGGGACCCAGCCCCCGTGTCGTAGGGGGAGGACCTTGGAGCGTGTTGGTGAAGACTTAGTCCGTGACGGCTGAGGACGCGAGCGGGGAGAGTCGTCTTTAAAAAGGGATCGACCTCCTGGGTGGTAGCCATGCCTTCGCACTTTCCTCATGCGTCGCGTCCTTCCACCTTCTGAGCCCCCGGATGGGGAGCGCCCGCGCCGCCTTGCTCTTGCTGTTGTTGGAGTGGGCACGGCCTTGTGGAGATCGTCACCTTTCAGCCATCGTTCGGCTTCAAGGATTTTCGTCGTGCAGCCCGGCTGCCTTCCTCCACCAATGGGCAATTTGGTGGAGAGAAGCAAGCCGGGCTGCGGCCTCCGCCCCGCCCTTAGCTTCAAGGACCTTTGTCATCCTTGCTGGGGAGGGGGGCGGGGCGAGCCGAGGCCTGCCTTGGCGTGGGCTGGCGTCCCGCTTCTTCCTCCAGCTTCTGGGGGTGGAAACCATCCTCCAGCTCTGTGGAGGAGGCGTCCTCCAGCCATGCCGAGGAAGGCGAACTACTGCTACCCAGCCAGGGTGCAGCATTCCGTCCTCTGTCCGGGCGACGGTGGCCAGCCGCACCGGGGGGTCTCACAACACGTCGTATGCCACGAGGGCGGTACTCGTGTTTTGGGACGGTCCCATTCTCGTTTTCGTGGCGAGGACGAGAGTGAGGACCTGCCAGTGCGCTTTGGGGCGGCCGGCGCCCGCTGGTGCGGTGTTGGTGGGCAGGTGGACGCCACCGTCGGTGCTGAGGTGGTGGCAGCTGGAGAAGTCCTCGTCGCCGACGAGATCGTCGGCGCCATCCACGCTCCGGGCCTCCGTCTCCTTGGCTTTGATAGCTTGTCCTCGCCCCTCGAGTGGGGATGTGGGCGAGGGCCTTGTCGCAGCAGCGTCTGCCCTGAGGTCATCGCTGCTGCTGTTTGGCCGCCCAGAGCGGAGGTCATTGTCGCTACTGCAGGAGTGGGTGGCGGTGAGTCGCTTGGAGTTCGTCGTCCTGCGAGCCTCCTGGTATGGAGGTTGTTCATACCCGCGGGAACGGAACCGGAGTCCCGTTTGTAATGGCATTGTGAGTGCCGACGTATGTTCATTACGGCTGTCAGGGCCTGAACATCTGTGTATTTGGGCGTAAAGCCGTGTTTCTTCCTTATTTCGAGCACCAGGACTCGCCTGTCGGCTAGCTGGACCGCTTAACCAAGTGTGAGTTGCCCTGTGCGGAAGGTGACGAGTGAGGTATCCGTATCCCGGAGGCGTAGGAGTCCCTTGGCTCGGTCGGCCTTGCCGCTCAAGGCTTCTCTTGCTTAGTGAAGGAATCCTCGGCTGCTCTGCGGTGAGCCGAAGCCAGAGGCAGCGGTGTCAGCATGGACAGAGGCGGAGTCGGTTGGAGAAGAAACTTCGTCGGCCCAGGAGTAGGGGACTTCCCAGGCCAAGGAGGCATAGCAGTGGCGGCTGGGACCGGGCCAGGTCGTCCACTGGCGGGACCAACCCTGGAGTCGGGCTGCCGAGGCCATGAGCCGGGCTGGTGTCCTCGGGGGACAGCTGGCTGAGGCTACGGAGCGGCCGGTCCGGCCGTCTGCCTGGGTCGGGTTCCTAGAGGAGACCCTGGCGGCGATGGCCCAAGCATGGTGCTGATATCTTCCTTCGAGGTGGAGATCCTCTGACCGTGTTGCTGTCCGAGGCCGGGTCGGATTCCGCCGAAGGTGGAGTCGATGCCGAGGGTGCTGCTGCTCCCCCTACTGACGTCTGAACCTGCAGGAACAGTTTGTCTATAGTGTGTGTATGTTTTTTGCGGCCGCCGAGGCCCAAACATGTCGTGGTCGTGTTGTAAAGCTGCGTTTCTTTTCCCCTTGTTTCGAGTATCAGGACTTGTTCGTCGGTAACAGAATCGTTTATCCGAGCGAGAGTTACTTATCGCAGAAGGTGATGAGTGAGGTATCCGTATCCCGGAGGCGTAGGAGTCCCTCGGCTCGGTCGGCCTTGCCGCTTACGTGTACTCTTACTCGTCCGTAGGATTCTGTTATCGATATAGTCGAGATGGCATGAAAAATCGTTTCGGCAGAAAAAGTTTTCGAGCGTTAAGACTTGTTCGGTCAACGGAATTGCTTATCCGAGCGTGAGTTACTTATCACAGAAGGTGATGAGTGAGGTATCCGTATCCCGGAGGCGTAGGAGTCCCTCGGCTCGGTCGGCCTTGCCGCTTACGTGTACTCCGTCGTTTTTAGGATTCCACTATCAAAGTAGTCGAAAAGCACGAAAGATGTTCTGGCAGAAAGACTTTGTCCGAGGAAAATTTTGACGCAGAGGGGGTTCCCCCCTTCTAGCCCCCGAGGGAGGGTCGGGCTTTGTCTAGGCAAGGCTGACCCTTCCTTGATGGTTAGACTTTGTTTGTGTATGTAAACGAGGTATATGAACGACTTGAAAACATCTTAAGGGTAGAAGCGACGTAGCTGTCGGATGTTCCAAGCGTTGCTGTAGACCTCGCCTTGACTGTTGGCCAACTTGTATGTCCCGGGCTTCAAAATCTTGGCGATGATGAATGGCCCTTCCCAGGGAGGCGTGAGCTTATGGCACCCTCGGGCGTCTTGTCGTAGCCGAAGCACCAAGTCGCCCACCTGGAGGTCTCGGGACCAAACCCCTCGGGCGTGGTAGTGTCGCAGGGACTGCTGATACCGCACCGAGTGTAGTAAGGCCATGTCCCGAGCCTCTTCCAGCTGATCTAGTGAGTCTTCTCGGCTGGTCCGGTTGCTCCGGGCGTCGTATGCCCTCGTTCTTGGGGAGCCGTATTCTAAGTCTGTGGGCAAGATAGCCTCGGCCCCATAGACTAGAAAAAACGGCGTGAAGCCCGTGGCTCGGCTTGGCGTCGTCCTCAGACTCCAGACCACCAAGGGGAGTTCCTTCATCCACCGCCTGCCGAACTTGTTGAGGTCATTGTAGATCCTCGGCTTGAGTCCCTGTAGAATCATGCCGTTGGCACGCTCTACCTGCCCATTCGTCATGGGGTGAGCTACGGCGGCCCAGTCCACCCGGATGTGGTGGTCCTCGCAGAAGTCCAGGAACTTCCTGCCGGTGAACTGGGTGTCATTGTCGGTGATGATGGAGTTTGTGACCCCGAAGCGATGGATGATGTTGGTGAAGAACGCCACCGCCTGTTCGGACCTGATGTTGTTTAGGGGTCAGACCTCAATCCACTTGGAGAATTTGTCGATGGCGACCAGCAGGTGCATGAAGCCCCCGGGTGCCTTCTGCAAGGGACCGATGAGGTTCATACCCCACACAGCAAACGACCAGGTGATGGGTATTGTTTGTAGAGCCTGAGCGGGCAGGCGGGTCTGCCTTGCGTAGAATTGACACCCTTGGCAGGTACGTACAATCCTAGTGGCGTCGGGCACCGCGGTTGGCCAGTAGAAACCTTGTCGGAAGGCGTTTCCAACGAGGGCTCGAGGCGCTGCGTGGTGACCGCAAGCCCCCGAGTGTATTTCTTGCAATAACTTCTGACCTTTGGCGGTGGATATGCATCGCTGGAGGATGCCTGAGGGGCTGCGGTGGTAGAGCTCCTTTTCGTCACTCAGCAAGACGAACGACTTGGCGCGCCGCGCCAGTCGCCGAGCTTCGGCTCTGTCGAGGGGTAGCTCTCCTCGATGGAGATATTGCAGGTATGGGGTCTACCAGTTTCGATTAGGCGTGACCCCATTCCGCTCTTCCTCGACGCGCAGTGCCTCACCCTCGGGGGCCGAGGGTGCCTCGGGCTGAGCCGAGGCCTTCTCGGGCTCGGGCGTGTCGTCGGTCTTGACGGAGGGTTGATGTAGGTCTCAGGAGAAGACGTCCGGAGGAACCATTGTCCGCCCCGAGGCTATCTTAGCCAGCTCGTCTGCAGTCTCGTTGTATCGTCGAGCGACGTGGTTGAGCTCGAGCCCGTAGAACTTGTCCTCCAGGCGCTGAACCTCGTCGCAGTAGGCTTCCATCTTCGGGTCGCGACAGTGGGAGTTCTTCATGACTTGGTCGATGACAAGCTGTGAGTCGCCACGAGCATCGAGGCGTCGAACCCCTAGCTCGATGGCGATGCGCAACCCGTTAACCAGAGCCTCATACTCGGCCACGTTGTTGGACGCCGGGAAATGGAGGCGCAGCACGTAGCGGAGGTGCTTCCCGAGGGGTGAGATGAAGAGCAGGCTCATGCCCGCTCCTGTTTTCATCAGCGACCTGTCGAAAAACATGGTCCAGAGTTCTGGTTGAATCGGAGTTGTTGGAAGCTAGGTGTCGACCCATTCAGCCACAAAGTCCGCCAAAACTTGGGACTTGATGGCCTTACGAGGGGCGAACGAGATTGTCTCGCCCATGATCTCCACCGCCCACTTTGCAATCCTACCCGAGGCCTCTCGGCACTGGATGATCTCCTCCAGGGGGAAGGATGACACCACAGTCACCGGATGAGACTCGAAGTAGTGTCGCAACTTTCGCCGTGTCAGAATTACCGCGTACAGTAGCTTCTGAATTTGCGGGTAGCAGATTTTGGTTTCATACAGTACCTCACTGATGAAGTAGACCGGCCTCTGGACGGGCAATGCGTGCCCTTCTTCTCGTCTCTCGACCACGATCGCGGCTGACCACCTGAGTGGTAGCGGCGACGTAGATCAAGAGGGCTTCTCCGGCAGCGGGGGGCACCAAGATGGGCGCGCTTGTAAGGAGCGCCTTTAGGTTCCCGAGGGCTTCCTCGGCCTCGGGGGTCCAAGTGAAGCGCTCGGTCTTCCTCAAGAGGCGGTACAGGGGTAGGCCTTTTTCGCCGAGGCACAAGATGAAGCGGCTCAGAGCCGCAAGGCATCCCATGACCCTCTGTACTCCTTTCAAGTCCTTGATGGGCCCCATGTTGGTGATGGCCGCGATTTTCTCCGGGTTGGCCTCGATGCCCCGCTTGGAGACGATGAACCCCAGGAGCATGCCTCGGGGGACTCTGAAGACACACTTCTCGGGATTGAGTTTTACGCCTTTCGCCTTGAGACACTTGAATGTCATTTCAAGGTCGGAGAGGAGGTCGGAGGCTTTCCCCGTCTTGACTACGATGTCATCGACGTAAGCCTCGACCGTTCGGCCAATGTGCTGTCCGAACACGTGGTTCATGCACCTTTGGTATGTCGCACCCGCATTCCTCAAACCGAATGGCATAGTAATATAGCAGTACATGCCAAAGGGTGTGATGAAAGAAGTCGCGAGCTGGTCGGACTCTTTCATCCTGATTTGGTGATACCCTAAGTAGGCATCAAGGAATGACAGGGTTTCTCACCCAGCAGTGGAATCCATGATTTGATCGATGCGAGGCAGAGGGTAGGGAACCTTCGGACATGCTTAGTTTAGACCAGTGTAGTCTACACACATCCGCCATTTCTCTCCTTTCTTTTTCACAAGCACAGGGTTGGCTAGCCATTCGGGATGTAATACCTCTTTGATGAACCCTGTAGCCATCAGCCCGTGGATCTCCTCGCCTATGGCTCTGCGCTTTTCTTCGTCGAATCGGCGCAGAGGCTGCTTCACGGGTCGGGCTCCAGCTCGGATATCCAGTGAGTGCTCGGCGACATCCCTCGGTATGTCATGCATGTCCGAGGGACTCCACGCAAAAACCTCGACGTTTGCACGGAGAAAGTCGACGAGCACTGCTTCCTATTTGGGGTCGAGCTTAGAGCCGATCCGAATCTGCTTGGAGGTGTCGTTGCTGGGGTCGAGAGGGACGGACTTAACCGCCTCAGCTGGCTCGAAGTTGCCGGCGTGGCGCTTCGCATCTGGCGCCTCCTTGGAGAGGTTTTCCAGGTCAGCGATGAGGGCCTCGGATTCGGCGAGGGCCTCGGCGTACTCCACGCACTCCACGTCGCATTCGTACGCGTGTCGGTACGTGGGGCCGACGGTGATGACCCCGTTGGGGCCCGGCATCTTGAGCTTGAGGTAGGTGTAGTTGGGGACGGCCATGAACTTGGCATAGCATGGTCTCCCCAGCACTGCATGGTAGGTTCCTCGGAACCCGACCACCTCGAACGTGAGGGTTTCCTTTCGGAAGTCGGAGGGAGTCTCGAAGCAGACGGGCAGATCGAGTTGTCCAAGGGGCTGGACGCGCTTCCCGGGAATGATCCTGTGAAAGGGCGCCGCACCGGCCCGGATCGAGGACAGATCGATCTGCAGGAGCCCGAGGGTGTCGGTGTAGATGATGTTGAGGCTACTGCCTCCGTCCATGAGGACCTTGGTAAGCCTGACGTTGCCGATGATGGGATCAACAACGAGCAGGTACTTCCCCGGGCTCGTCACGCGGTCGGGGTGGTCGCCTTGGTCGAAGGTGATGGGCTTGTCGGACTAGTCTAGGTAGACTGGCACCGCCACCTTCACCGAACAGACCTCCCGGCGCTCTTGCTTGCGGTGCCGAGCCGAGGCGTTCGCCACTTGCCCACCGTAGATCATGAAGCAGTCGTGGACCTCAGGGAACTCCTCTGCCTTGTGACCCTCCTTCTTGTCGTTGTCGGGAGCTCTGCCACCTTCCGCCGGGGCCCGACCTTGTGGAAGTGGCGCCGAAGCATGACGCACTCCTCAAGGGTGTGCTTGACAGGACCCTGATGATAGGGGCATAGCTCCTTGAGCATCTTGTCGAACAGGTTGGTGCCTCCGGGAGGCTTTCGAGGGTTCCTGTGCTCGGCGGCGGCGACAAGGTCTGCGTCGGCGGCATCGCATTTCGCTTGCGACTTCTTCTTACCCTTCTTCTTCGTGCCGCGCTGAGCGGACTCCTCGGGGACGTCTTCCGGCTGGCGCCCCTGAGGCTGCTTGTCCTTCCGGAAGATGGCTTTGACCGCCTCCTGACCAGAGGCGAACTTGGTGGCGATGTCCATCAGCTCGCTCGCCCTGGTGGGAGTCTTGCGACCCAGCTTGCTCACTAGGTCGCGGCAAGTGGTGCCGGCAAGGAACGCACCGATGACATCTGAGTCGGCGATGTTGGGCAGCTCGGTGCGCTGCTTCAAAAATCGCCGGATGTAGTCCCGCAGGGATTCTCCCGGCTGCTGGCGGCAGCTTCGGAGATCCTAGGAGTTCCCAGGGCGCACATATGTGCCCTAAAAGTTGCCGACGAAGGCTTTGACCAGGTCGTCCCAGTTGGAGATCTGCGCAGGAGGCAGATGCTCCAGCCAGGCTCGGGCGGTGTCGGAGAGGAACAGGGGGAGGTTGCGGATGATGAGGTTGTCATCGTCCGTTCCACCCAGCTGGCAGGCCAGCCGGTAGTCCACGAGCTACAGTTCTGGCCTTGTCTCCCCCGAGTACTTGGTGATGGTAGTCGGGATTCGGAACCGGGTCGGGAACGGCGCCCGTCGTATGGCCCAGCTGAAAGCTTGTGGACCGGGTGGTTCGGGCGAGGGGCTCCGATCCTCCTCGCTGTCGTAGCGTCCCCCATGCCTGGGGTGGTAGCCTCGGTGCACCTTCTCGTCGAGGTGGGCTCGACGGTCGCGGCGATGGTGCTCGTTGCCGAGGTGGCCCGGGGCCGCAGGCACTGTGTCCCGCGTGCGCCCGGTGTGGACCGAGGCTTCCCGCATGAATCGGGAAGTCGCGGCGTGATGCTCTGGGGGGTACCCCTGCCTTCGGGAGGCAGAGCTTTTGGCCCGTTGGACCGCGACATCCTCCAGGAGATTCTTGAGTTCTCCCTGGATACGCCGTCCCTCGGTGGTGGATGGTTCCGGCATCGCTCGGAGTAGTATTGCTGCTGCAGCCAAGTTCTGGCCAACCCCATTGGAAGCCGGGGGCAGCCTTGCCCTGGCATCGTCGGCGATACGGTGCTGGACATCCTGGGCCAGATGACGTGCTTCTCCGGCCGGTGCTCGGCCTGCCCACTCCTGCCCGATATTTTGCTGGAGCTGCACAAGTTGTCCTGCTTCCTCGTCGAGCCTGGCCTGCATCTTGCGGATTTGCTCGAGCTGTGCGTCCTGACCCCCCGCAGGGACTGGGACCACAGCTAGCTCCCGAAGGATGTCAACGCGAGGCGCAGGCCTAGGGGAATCGCCGTTCTCCGGCATACCAAGGTGGTTGCCTTCGTCGAGACCCCATAGATCGACGTGGAAACATTCACGACTTGGGCCACAGTCCTCGTCGCTGAGGCTGTGGCTAGCATCGGAGCAATCGGAGAGGCAGTAGTCGCATGCGGTCATGAAGTCCCGCATGGCACTGGGGTTATCGAGCCCGGAGAAATCCCAACCAGAGTCGGGCTCGTCGTCTTCCTCGGAACCCGGGGGCCCGTAGGTCGAGACGGCCGTCAATCTGTCCCAGGTTGACCATATATGGTACCCCGGAAGGTTTGGATATGCCTTTACGAAAGCGTCCACCGAAGCGAGGTTGCTTGGTGGGTCAAAGCTAAATCTAAAAGGCACAGGATGGGAAACGGATGGTACCTCTTGATCGACGGATGGTGACGAAGTCGCGTCGGGGACGGACTGCACCGTTATCTCAGGTATGAGGCTAACGCCCAGCAAGTCCTTCGCGAGCGTGCTGGTGTCGTCCGTCTGCTTGGGGTTGGCGTGTTGCGGGGAAACGACGCTCGTCTTCGTCTTAGACGCGAGGTCAACGCCCGACGTGTCCCCCGCTGGGGCACCGACACCGTCGACTCGCTCGACAGCCGACGAGGCGCCGCCTCCTACTTGGCCATGGTTGCCCCGCCTCCTTCCCCGTCGACGGGGAAGGTGACGGGACAGACTCGGATGCTGTTCTTCCATCACGTGGGAAAGACGTCGTCGATTCCGCCGCCGGCGGGCGGGCTGACGGCCGCCATTGTCGTTGTCGCGCGGCGAAGGAAGGAGTATCATGTCGTAGCTGTCGTCGAGGGACATGAACTCAAGACTCCCGAAACGGAGAATCGTCCCGGGTTGGAGAGGTTACTGGAGGCTACCCATCTGGAGCTTGACGGGAAGCTGTTTGTCAACACGCAGCAGTCCCCTACCTGGCGCGCCAACTGTCGGCGTTTCAACCCCGGGGGGTCCCTGGACCGACGAGTAAATTGTCGCTGCGTGTCCCAGCCCAGATGGGTTGACGCGAGACGGAGACACAAGGGGGGAAAACAGTAAGGGGAACCGCGGCCTCGTGTTGTCCTGCGCCCAGGGCGGATGCGCTTGCAGTAGGGGGTTACAAGCGTTCGCGAGGGAGAAAGAGAGAGAGAGCCTGTGCGTCAGCCCATCCTCCCGCGCGACCACCTTTTTTGTACGAGGGCCCTGGACCTTCCTTTTATAGACGTAAGGAGAGGGTTCAGGTGTACAAAGGGGGGTGTAGCAGTGTGCTAACGTGTCTAGCAGAGGGGAGCCAGAGCCCTATGTACATGCCGACGTGGCTGTCGGAGAGGTGTTGGAGCCCTGTTCATGTGGCGTCGTGGCCGTCGGAGGAGCGCTTGAGCCCTATTCATGTGGCGTTGTGGCCGTCGGAGGAGCGCTTGAGCCCTGTAGAAGCACAACTGTCGGGGCTGTCGGATCCTTGCTGATGTCTCCTTGCTTCCGTAGGGGGCTGAGAACCGCCGTCGTCATGGAGCACGCGGGGTGCCATCGTTACTTGTTTTACCGGGGCGAGCCAGATGGGACGCCGGTCTTGTTCCCCGTAGCTTGGGCTAGCTAGGGGTAGGGTAATGATGGCCCCCCTTATGGCGTGGTCGGTCCGAGCCCAAGGTCGGGTGAGGCGGTGATTCCTCCGAGATCGAGGCTGAGTCCGAGCCCTGGGGTCGGGCGAGGCGGAGACCGTCTTCCGAGGTCGAGGTTGAGTCCGAGCCCTGGGGTCGGGCGAGGCGGAGACCGTCTTCCGAGGTCGAGGTATAGTCCGAGCCCTGGGGTCGGGCGAGGCGGAGACCGTCGTCCGAGGTCGAGGTTGAGTCCGAGCTCTGGGGTCGGACGAGGCGGAGACCGTCTTCCGAGGTCGAGGTAGAGTCCGAGCCTTGGGGTCGGGCGAGGCAGAGACCGTCTTCCGGAGTCGAGGTTGAGTCCGAGCCCTGGGGTCGGGCGAGGCGGAGATCGTCTTCCGGAGTCGAGGTTGAGTCCGAGCCCTGGGGTCGGGCGAGGCGGAGATTCCTATGGCGCCCGAGGCTGGACTTGGCTGCTGTCAGCCTCACCCTGGCGGGTGGCACAGCAGTCGGAGCAGCGCAGGCGGCGCTGTTTTCCTGTCAGGTCAGTCAGTGGAGGGGCGAAGTGACTGCGATCACTTCGGCCTTGTCGACTGGAGAGCGCGCGTCAGGATAAGGTGTCAAGCAATCCTTGCATTGAATGCTCCTGCGATCCGGTCGGCTGGCGAGGCGATCTGGCCAAGGCCGCTTCTCCGCGAAGCCTGCCCGAGCTGGGCCTCCGGCGAGTCGAAGGTGCGTCCGTTGCTTGAGGAGACCCTCGAGCGAGGCGTGAATCTGCCTTGGTTTACCGTTCCTGCCCGAGGCTGGGCTCGGGCGATGCGAGATCGTGTCCAGTGGACGGAGCCTTGGCCGGAATTGCGCCCATCAGGCCTTTACAGCTTTGTGCTGATGGGGGTTACCAGTTGAGATTAGAAGTCTTGGGGGTACCCCTAATTACGGTCCCCGACACTATATGTGCTATATTTCGGGGTATGGGTTCGGGTTCGGTTCCTAACCGAATAGACCAAATAACCCGAAATATAAAAAAGCTCTTAACATGTGACAGTATTATTATATGATTTATGAACTTATTAGCTAAAAATAATGATATCATCTTAATGATAGTATATATCTCTCTATGCTATTTTTTATAATTATTTGTTGTAATAATAGTACTTTCAATTAATTATTTATTGTATATATTTTAACAAAAGATACTAGTATCTCTACTATTCGAGTCTATTCGGTGGACCGAATAGACCGAACCGAAATTGTGAGTCTATTCGGGTTCGGTTCCTAAAATAATTTTGAAAATTTCGGTTCACATTTTTCAGAACCCGAAATTTCACAACCCCGAATAGACCGAACCGAATTACCCTAATAGACCGAATGCCCAGCCCTATTACATTGTATTATATTTATTTTGACCTTCTACCTTATATTAAACGTCTTATAAAATATTGTTTATATTATGATAGGCCAAGTTATATAGCTAGTCATGCGCTCCATAGTTTGATGTGTGATATTGTTTTATGGCTTTTGATGGTTATCAATGTATTTTCAATTGTATAGTTTCGTTTTATAAGGTATTGCGTTGCGACTTTCTAACTATGTATATGTGTGCACAGTGCTTGTCACCTGTATTTGTGAGATATTGCTTTAATATTTTGTGAGATATGTTTTAAACCTTCACGTGTGAATATCTATACATATTATTCCCTCTGTTATTGAAGTCAATAAGAGGCAAGTGTTCAGATCTATTATGACATAAGGATTAGGTGCCTAACGGACATTAATTATTCTGGAAAATTATTTCTCAGCAAAAAAAACTTTTTTACGTTTTAATTTAAGAAGCCGATGTATTTTCCTGAGGGTATAAGCCCCTATGTACTTTCCTTGGGTTAGCATAATATAGATTTTTTTGATTCGGTCCAAAATTCCAAGAAAACTCATTAGAATTATCGGTAAGACTGTCCTCATATATTAGGTAGGAATATTTAGATTGCCGGTTTTTATGTACTTTATTACTTCTGTTCCAGAGCCTATCCCTATTATTTATCCTTATGAAATATGATATAAAATTGAAGGTAGAAGAAAGGGATATAATGAAATTTGATTTTCAACCAAACCACCTTTTTTATGAAAAATAGAAAATGGTCTTATTCAGATTGCAGGTTGCTTCCTTTGAATCCTTGAATTGCTCAATGCTAACTTGTAACTATTCATCCGTTTTGGCTTAATGGCAACTCACAGAGCTACCATGCTTTGTTGTAGTAGTCAGTCGTGATGAACGAGTAGTTTTTTCTCTTCACTTGTACAACTGATGCTTTCAAAAAACAAGGCGGAGTTCTTTTGTGCTACTTAAACGAACAATTCTAAATGTGGGATGCCAAAGAACTGATTGTTGTGACCAACCGAATGGATCGAGACATGCATGAAATATTTTTGGTATGCTTGGCTGGCAGTCGAAAGGGTGCTCAACTGTCTTTGTGGTCGAGCTTCTGATGCTTGGCCTATATGTTTAGTTAACTGTACACCATTCTCATTCCTCCTGTACAGCCTAAACTTTTGGATGTTGTTGGCGCTGTCATTAATACACACCATTTATATATTGTGGTCATTATGATTATACATTTTTTTGGCATTGCAATTGTGATTTTCACCTCTCGATTTGAACTTTGTGATTTACCCCTTTAATTTAAAAATGAAGCTATTGTTTGCCCCTCCTAATTAACACCGTTAGTGAAAATTAGAATTATTAATTAAAAAAATAAGGGGTAAAATCACAATTGTAAAACCAAAGAAGAGTATAATCACAATTTATTATGAAAATAATGTTGAAATTTTCATGATTAATTGTGATTATACTATTATCTCACCTTGTAATTGTTATTTCATCCCTCATTTTTATATTTTTTAATCACTAATTTTAATTTTCATTAGCGGTGTTAAGGGGAGGGCAAACGGCGGGTTGAAAATCGAGAAGTAAAATTACAATTGCCAGACCAATATAATCACAATTACCCTTATATTTTTTGTCTTATTTAAGGTCTGTTTGGTTGGGTTGTGGCTGTGAAAAAAGCTGCTGTGGGCTGTGAGCTGTGAAAAAAGCTGCTGTGGGCTAACCGTTTGGTGGAAAGTACTAAAAGTCGCTAAAAATTCTTTCATATATATTTTCACAGTTCCACCTAAAAGCTGCTAAAAGCAAGTCCAGAGGTGCTTTCAGTTTTGCACTATAAGAAAGTCGGCTTTTAGAAAAAGCTGCTTTCCAGATTCAGCCCTTTAGTTTGACTTTTGGCTTTTAGGGGGCAAAAGCCAAAGCCAAAACTCAAACCAAACACACCCTTTAGACCTTAGTATAGCTCACCTGTATTAATTTGTTAAGGAGCTTTCTTGTTAAAGTTGAGCTATTTTATTTTTAGGAAAACTATTTTATAAAACAATTTCACCAATGATTTCATACATGGCTAAGAGAGAAAAAAAGAATAAATATGTAAAAAAATGTATCTTTCTAGTTTCACATGTTTCCATTTTTTTATGCTATAGAAAAAGTTTCATGTATGAAGCTATTTTAAAAAATGAACGGTTAATAAAAATAACTAAAAATTGTTAACAAAACTACGCCAAAAAAATATCTTGCATACATCATCCCGAGGCAGCTCAACCGCTCGCCAAAAGACTGTAAAGTCAGTATCATTGAGAGTTTTGATGATGTGATAATATATTTTTAAAAAACATATTTGATCGTAGTTACCAACTCTCTAGAATTCATAAAATTTATAAAATTTTAATACAAAATTTCATATTAAATTGGATATTTTATTCAAGTTTTATTTTATTCTATGGCAGTCTTGAAAAACTTTGAAATTATTGAGAACTACGTTACCACGGATCACCAGATCCGCTCCCTTCCCTCCCGTCAGCAGTAGAGGCGCAAGAAGATGTAGAGAACCCGTCTCCCTTCCCATAAGCACGACAGAGGAAACACACGAGACACTGTATATAGGGTTGGGCCTCTGGCCTCTTTCTGATCTCTATCTTATGAGGTGGTGTACATGTTCCTTATATAGATATGTGAGACCCTTCAGGGGCAAAGCAGGTATTTGCCCACATAACCCTAACTAGGGTTACTTAACACTCCCCCTTGGGCGAATACCGCGACCAACACATGCCTCGTTAAAACTCCGAAAAACCCAGTGGGAAAATGTGGAGAAAGAGTGCATGGTGATACAAATTACATTTGCACTTTGTTGCCTCATTAAAAACCTCATGTGAGAAACTTCAAGAAAACTCACCAAGGGAAAAAGAGTACAACAACTGTCATCGGGACAGAAATTCGATCCTTTGGGATCTAGATTCTATCGAATCTTCTACAAGGGCTAACTTTAGAAATGTGCTCCCCCTGATCCTTGCAAAACCGTATCAATAAGACAAAACATCTTCTTCTAGAAGTATATGCACATAAAGATTTAGCAAACGGATTGCATATCCTTGCAAGGACTATTTCAGGAACTTTACCTCTACTCACTTCTAGGATATACGAGGTAAGTGCACGTATCAATATAAACAAGCCACTTTGACTGATGGTGTTCGATCGACTGGATCTATATATTTGATAGAAAGTTCCATAAAAGTTCATATATTGATCATCAAGCTCACACCTTCAGGGCATAGAATATGACATTTATTGTCTCACGGTTGTGATCAATATAAGCATTCGCTCCCCCTGACGATGACATCTGCCAAAGTCTTTATCCCTCATAACTCAAGCATATTCTTCAAGATATATGTCCCATTGTTCATCTGGAATAACGAGAATGAATGAGGTTGGGGTGCTATCATTTTCTATCTTACACCACAATTTATACATAGTTGTGCAAAACAAATAACATGTCCTTCAATAGGACTTAGGGGATAATATAGTTGCAATAGTACATATTCTAAATATGACACATTGCTCGAGGCGTTCATCCATTGCAACATCTATGATGGTGTAACAAAAGTCCATCTAAGATCGTAATCCATCAGAGATTTTTCATCGATCAGATACATCGTTATAGTCTGTCATTCTGGCACAATAGGGATATTTTGCCAGTAACACCTAAACCTTATAGGTTTCTGCCATCAGGGCTTTAGAGGATACCGTAATTCCACATCTAGTGGAAATTACCATGAGTAAAACTCATGGAATGCACATGTGCTTATTCGGTGAACTTCAAGTCCTTTGGTACCTCATCTTATTCCTTTTTGGGTCTGTATGGGTCTTTCTCCCTTTATAGGGATTATCAAACTTTGGTGTTCAATACAGACTTTGTTTCTTCTGGATAGGTTCCATCTGGGAACGATAGTCTCAACTACGAGATATTCTCACTACATAGGAGAGTGATCATTCATTAGGAATGTATTATTCGGTATGAGATTTATATGTTGCATATTTATAATTCAAATATATGAGTCCTCCTAGGATCTCATGACGGATCTTTAGAATCCTATTAACTGCATATTTTAATTCATGCCATTTGCCAGATATATTACATAGCAGAACAGTGTTTATTCAACACATATGTGGGATGGGTCTCTCACAAGACCACTTGAACCATCGCATTCACCACACATTATTTCAATAGTGCCCATAAATGTCCGAACTTCAAGCTCGCGACTTTCATTTTGCGATTATTGGTTCAGCCTCGATTGCATTTATCAATGACCCGATAAGAGAGCTTAAAGCACTCATGCCTAGGACTTTGTTTTGGATCCATTTGCAATCTAGAGGGGCAAGATAGGTGTCGACATATTTGTCTCCCACATTTAATAATGATCTTCGTTATTTCCCAAAACGAAAGATTCATTGTTCTGTATTCCCAGCATAATGATATTGCGCGCATTGCTAGGAATTTCATCATCAAGATGAACCTCTTCATGAGGCAAATCACCATCAGGGTGAATTAATCGGAGGAGAGTTATCACAGACCACGTGAATCTGCAATCAGAAACATATGCTTTGACTAAGGCTGATGGATCATATTCGCAGGCGTCCCCGAGAATAGATCAAATGCCAATAAGTCAAATGTGGATATGATATTAATCCCGGGTATATCCACATCTACATCAGGTAGAAGCATTCAGACCAATATGGTTACTCCTCAACGATTTCTGGCAAACTCCATATACACAGGAGTACACACCGAACGAAATATTCAGTTTGACTTTTGTGCGTTTAATAGAATATTGAGGCATTACACTATATGGGCATTCCTCCCCCTAATGCCGAGATGTTCTAAAAGCATACATATAAAATCCCCAACCACAATCATCCAGTTGTGGCCAATGTATGCTATTGTGGTGATTTATTTGGGAAATCTTACACACATTACAGATAGAGGTTTTATGCAGTGAGCTTTGGACTTAGATTAATGTAGTGGCATGAATACTACATATTTGTCCTTCAGCATGAAGGGTTAGTCTCAACATCCAGCGAGACACGCAACAACAAGTTGCTTCATGGTTACAATTCTGCAAACTTATTGTTATTACTACCAAATGCATAGTCAATCATTAAGATTTAGACTAACACGCACAACACTATTTTATCCATAAGGGTCCTTCAGGGGCTCATGAATACCATACGTCGTTTGGAGCCATTAGTTGACTTCAGATCAACAAGTAAAATGACCATCAGGGTCTAGCGCTCACAAGGACATTCACTGGTTGTATTGTGCTTTGAGGCACATAGGAAAAATATGTGTGTTTATATTGGTAGTAAAGTGCACGGCGTCATGCCAATGCTGCCAAGTAGATATTTTTGTTATGCAGAGATGTATAGTCCAACTCGTTTTACCATTGCCCATTGTTTACCCAATTACTCATACCGGCCTGAAATCGGGTTCCAAGTTATGCAACATTTTTTTAGATATTATAATTTTGGGAGAGAACTTATAACAATAGTCAAATATTTATGGTGTTGCCAGCATGACAAATATTTCTCCTCATATTATATACCAACTTGTTCTATAAAACATTATTTCGATCTCTTCATTGTTCAGCAAAAAGAGAAGCTTTGGAATAGAACAGACAAGGCCAAGAATTCACTTTTTATTTGGGAAAATCACCATATAACTAGCTTTTCATGAAACAAATGATGATAACTGTTTGGCAAGAACAAAACAAGACTAGTATCCGCCTAGGATCCGTCTTCAACAACAGATAGTACTACTCTCATACGAAGGAGTCATCAGGACTAGAGAGAATACAACAAGTCTCCATAAGATCTTTATATTTCTATCACAAATTATCATCACTAGTAGTCTAGTGGTCAAGACATATGGCTCTTCTGGCTCCGAGGACCAAGAATATGTTAATGTCTAATTTAGCTACAAGCTTTGTGGTGATGTGGGATTTCATAGTTATTTGTCTACTCTTCTCACTTCTGGTAGATCGGAGGTAGATAATGGTAAGCATGCCAAAGGGTGGAATTCAGTGTAGTTCGGCTACATAAACCCCAGGTATGTGTCCATTCAGGACCGACCTTTACCATTTAGTTTACAGTGTATACCAAACTTGTCAAAGGACTATCCCGAGTCAATTTAGTGACTATAAGTATTTACAATTCCGAGAGATGTATGCAACACAAGCATAGAGGTTCTAGATAGAACGAGTAAAGTGGTTCGACGGGAACACACTATGGTTTTCACATCAACATAGTGAAAAAAAAATTCTCAGAATAACCTCTTGGTATACTCGTAACTTCGTGTTGCCGAGGTACTAGCCATTTATCTCAAAGTTCGCTACATGTCATTTAGCGACAAAGAGAGCAATGTGCTAACATCTGGTTGAACAATGTATGTTGAGATTTATAGTCTTAAATTATTTGGTAAGGCCTTTTGCTTACTAATAGAATCCCAATTTGTGATGTCTTTTATGCCAAAAAGGCTTTCATGCATTATATTATATATCTTCGGGTTACTTCGGGTAAAACTTTATGCATGAGGAGAGAGCAGAGAATTAACTTATCTATATTTTATTGTATTTTAATTTAATTTCCCAGATTTCCAAGCACTATAGAGCTTGGTATAGTTGTTATGGCCACTTGGCGATATATAAATATACAATGCCACACAACACAATCAAATAAAATATAGAGCCAAACAAAATTATTTATGAAGGTTGCGCATAATATGACCTCAGGACCTTGAACAACCCACCATAATCCACGCGAGTATAAGCTCTAGCGTATCTAGCATCAACGCGTGTGCGGCCATCAGGGCTACGACATTATAGCAAGCCTTCGTAATAAGCACAACAGGCACAATTATGGCTCGATAATTGGGGTACACGATAAATCCACGCAATGTGCGCAACATGCGCAATTGTGACTTGATGATCACGACATACAGACAGTGCCTACAGGGCATGCGAAACATACGTGACTCGGCGATGGAGGTCCAACTCAACAGGAGTGGTTCGATTAAGCGAGAGTGCGACATAGCAATTACATGACGCAGCCAAGTTCTTACGACACAAATACTGTGTCGTATTGCCAAGGCGCAGCCAATGCTCAGCCAATGCTATAACTCAGCCGATTAACAACGCAACCTGATCGCGCGTGTTTGAGTACCCACTATACAATTTAATCGCTCGACATGAGTCTGAAGGCTCAACGCGTCATAATTATTTAGAGCGATACAAAAAAACACAACATAACCTTCATATGTATTTTAATAATTTTCTGCTAATTATCTACTACAGGAAATAAAGCAGAAAATAATTTCTATTAATTATTTAGTGCATGAAATAATTAATCAAGGTAGAGCTTGTAATAGAAAACATGCGATTATTTGTTCTCCCGTGGTTCACTCAGACGCTTCTAATTATTTCCAATTAAATATAGCTATATAAGGGAGATAATCATTTGCACTTAAAATAGCCACCAATTATGGATACGTATGTGCGCACAGTTCAGCTATCTAGCACGTCTCTTTCCGCGGAGTTCACGGCGCCTAGAGGCTCATGCAGGTCTCGGCGTGGCTATCTTCTAGCGCGGTCAAACACCACTGCTACTCGTGTAGCGCCTTTCAGGTATAGGCCATGGTAGTTTTACGGGAGCCTGGATTCGCGGTGCGATAGAGTCGGCACGATCTCCATGGATCTAGGCAACCTCCAACGACGTTGACTTCCTCCACTGTGGTGCCGAAGGGCGCAGCCACGGGAAGTCCTGCCGTCCTGGTGCTATGCGCACCGAAACAAACGATGCCCATGACTTCTCTCCTTCACGCAGCCATGCAAAGGCCTCGGGCGAAACAGCCCTCGCGCAGTCTGCCATGACTGCATAGGTTGCACACCAGGCGCACAGCTCGTGCCTCTTTCTACGCAGGTGAGCGCCCCCACGCCGGCAGCATGACCACAAGCTGCAGGCTTCGATGGTAAGCACATTAAGATCTCTGTTTTTTTGTGCAAACAAAGCCAATCATCAGTCTTTGGCATCGTAGTTGCAAACAGGTCTCATGTCCTGCACCAGAGAGATCGGAGAGAGAGGCCCCGCAGTCCGCTCGACGCCACACACCATCGATAACACTTCACATCGCATCAGGCGAGCGAGCACGTGTCGTGCCGATCTTACGGCACACTTGATCATGAATTTAGTAGATTGCAGATTCAGTCTATTAATTTCATACCATATTTCTTTGTTCATCGAAGAGGGGAATCGAAGCCTGTCGCGTAGGACAGTTCGGCTAGGCCGGAGGACCTGCCGGCTTGACGGAGAGTGGGTGCAGATCTGATCCCGCAGCAACTTCGAGGTAGAGCGTGCTGATAACGTATTGAGAACTACGTTACCACGGATCACCAGATCCGCTCCCTTCCCTCCCGTCAGCAGTAGAGGCGCAAGAAGATGTAGAGAACCCGTCTCCCTTCCCATAAGCACGACAGAGGAAACACACGAGACACTGTATATAGGGTTGGGCCTCTGGCCTCTTTCTGATCTCTATCTTATGAGGTGGTGTACATGTTCCTTATATAGATATGTGAGACCCTTTAGGGGCAAAGCAGGTATTTGCCCACATAACCCTAACTAGGGTTACTTAACAGAAATCTTGTAACGCGGACGCGGGATACCCGGAGGGCAAGGCCGCCTGCGCGCCCGGTCCGGCCCACGGCCCGCCGCGGCACCACAGCGCGCAGCGTACACGACGCGCGGTCGCGGCCAGCCCCACCAAAGAAGAACACGCGCGCTTCACGAGGCAGAGCAGTAATTGAAAGCAGGCGACTCGGTGAACCCTGACGTCCAATCCGCCGCGCGCCGGGACCCACAGCACCTCTGCCCCACGCACCGCTCCCTCTGGACTCGCCTTTTGTTTTTCTTTTTCGCCACCTCCGTCTTCTCCCTTCCCAGCTCGAGCCTCGAGCTGCTCTCCCCCTCGCCAGAGGCTCAGACCCCCATCCCCATCTCTCGCCGGCGGAGCGCACCTGCGCCCCGGGTGAGAGGAAGGCAGGATGCCGAAGCTCGCCGCCGCTGAGCCATTCTCCATACGGTAAGCGCGCGCGTCTTTCTCCGTTTTTACCGGCTCGAGCTTCTGTTTCGTCTTCTGACAGTTTGGCATGGCTGCTGTGTTTTGACACGAGCGGGGGTGTTCCCTAGCGTACGTGGCTGACCTGTTCGACTGAATGCGAAGGGGTTACGCCATGAGGATGCGGGCTGTCGACGCGGCCGAGTGCTACCCGTTCGTCGGTGGCTGCTGCAGCGAAGGGGAGGGGGAACTGCCGCCGCGGTTCCCGCAGATGGACCCGAAGCCGCTGCCACGGTGGTGGAAGCACGAGCTCGCGGCGGGGCAGGCTCAGCTTTTGGCTGGCGCCAAGGGCGGAGAGGCTGCGGCAGCCGGCTGCCGCGGCGGTGGGCTGCGGAAGGGGACCAAGAGGAAGGGATCTCACTCGAGCTCCACGGGCGAGAGGGCCAGGAAACGGCGGCGTGTTAGGTCCTTTTTGACGAACAAGGTATGGCTCTGCTTCATGGCTGCATGTGCTTTAGCTTGGTGGGCTGGTAGGTTTTATACCTTTAGGGTGAGCCACAAGCACATTGTACTGAACAATCAACAATGTGCAAGAAATCTGGTCCTGTAGACATCTAAGCTGCATGCAATGTACTGAACAATGCCCAGATAATGGCATTGTGCAACGTAGCTGGTTGAAAAAGTTGTGAATTTCCTGCTGTAGAATATTGTTCTTGATTAATTAATGCTAGTGGAGTGTTACCATCTTTAAACACTGAGCCTATTAAATGAATAATGATGCCCCCCCCCCCCCTCCATGCTGAGGACAGTAATTCAATCTGCATGGTCATGTTCTAGAACTCTGGTGAGATGTAAGCCATAATTCAACTTATCTGAAGTAAACTACTCTCCACCAGCTAGGCATTTCCAGGAAGAAATCATGTTATCATTCTTTTGTGCTAGAGATAGTGTAACAAAATGTATTGTAGATGCATTCACGATAGTATATTCTCTTGAACTGTTTTTAACCAATCTATAAGCTTCACTCATTATTTTCAGCTCATATATTAAGTAATATGTGTTCATTAACAGGAGAGAACTGCTAAGCCTCAGTCAACATCTCGTTTGCATGAACACAAGTTGCATATGGCATTGCTGAGGAAGCATAAAAGTTCTACTGTCCATACAAGTACAGAACTTGAACAAAGGAAGAAACTGGAAGAGGCACGTGAACGCAAGCCAACTCATGAAAACAGCGTGAATAAACAAAGCAGAGAAAGAACCTACCCTTCTAGTGAAATGGACAGTTACCTCTTCAGGATAAAGGAAGTGACCTCCTCTGTAAATAAGCAAGGCATAGAAGTCAATGGTTCAACTAATAATCCTACAAATGGTGGCTATGAAATGGTGAAAACTTCCACAGGGACCAAAGATGATATCTTTGGGGATCTCCCTCTCCTCGAATTAGAAAGCTCCAAGATTATGTTTCGGACTGGTGTTCATGAACTTCCAACTGTTATAGAAGAATCATTTATAACAAATCAAACCGAAGCAGATTCTATACCAGAAGCAGTACCCTTGCGGCTGATTGATGCATCTGACATCACTGCTCATACACCATCTCCTCTTGAAGACTTGGTGAAAAGTGAAGACAATGAGCCAGCATGCATCTCCCACAGTGATGTGGAAGGGAGTTACCCTTCCACTGTTGGGATTGATGGCGTGCCAAATCATAAGAACATCAATATGGTGAAACCAGGTCTTGGTGATATGCAGTTAAAACTTGCTGAAGTGTGTGCTTTGGGTTCTCATTCTGTTCTGAGGTCAAAATATGGCTCTGGTAACCCTCTGCAGGGTTGTTTTGATGTGAACAAAAACTGCTCTCAGGAAATAAAAAAACATGGTTCTAATTCTACTAGCAGTCCACCTACCATGAGAACCAGAACTGAAGAAACTAAATACAAAGATGCACCAGTTAAGTGCAAGAGTACTGATATCACTGATACAGTGGCTGCACTACCTGCGCCTGCCAACCATTCATATCAAGCTAGTGTGTTGCCCTCTGCAGTATCACGTACAGTTTTCAGCACAAGTGTTGATTCAAATGACGTGTCTTCATTCAGAAGTCTGCCTGCCAAGGAATGCATCCCAATTACCAGATCTGGGAACTTCAGAACTAATATGTGCAATGGAAGTAAGAAACATGTGGATCCATGTGCGGCACTATCTACAGATAACCAGGGTACCTCGCACTCAAAACTTGACCCAATTTTCAGTCCTGCTAACATTGGAATGGCTTTTATGAAGCTACCGGGCCTTCAAAGAATGGAGATCTTAAACTACAATGCAAAGATAGGTGAAAACAGGTTTAGTAATGCAGAGTCCATGAACACAGTAAGATATCAGAAACAACAGTTGTTGAGTGGCATGACCTATGTAATGCAAGGTCAGAAACAGATTGGTCTAGGCAGCTCTCAAGTTAAGAGACCAGCTCTGGATGATTATGGGGGCCAAGGTGATCATCATCTGCAGCAACCCACGGTTCGTTTGATGGGTAAGACCGTCTCAGTTTGCTCGCATAGCAAGGATCATAACGTATCGACCATGGATAAAGTGAGTCCTAACAATGTTGCCATTGAAGCAAGCCGCCTATCCACAATTTCATGTCAGTTACCCCCAAAGAGATCGTTCCCTTGTCAGAATTCTGTGACACAAAGAGTGCATCTAAACAATTCTTCAGATTTTTTGGCAAGGATTCCGAACAATAGTGTGCCAGGGCAAAATACTACTTTACATGAACTCCATGACCAAAGGCCACAACCAACAAATAGTTCTGCAACAGTGAAAGGTTGCACTTGGAATTTTGGTAATCAGTTTGTTTGCCAAGCTGAACTCGATAAGGCAGCTATGGTCAGCGCCAACTCTCAAACCAGGCATCTAGAGCTTCATCAACCACCTCATTTGATAAGCATTCCTCAGAATCAACAGTCTCATTTGTGGACTCCTGCAGCACACACTAGGAAAGATCAGTGTTTTGTGGGTCCAGCGGTGAACCAATCTTCCCCAGTTCCAAAATCATTGCTAAATGCAAGCATGAAGGAAAAATATCAGAATTCCACTTTGTTGTCTTACAATGATCCTAGTTCTATGCCTATTCGCCAACCCTACCAGATACCTGGCGCAAAGTCATCTTCTGCATCTGTCATATCCTTTTTTGAGTATGGTGCGGATAATTCGTTGTCCAGAAGCTCTTCTCCTGGTCTGAGTCTTTCTCTTACAACTGGTTTGGCTAATGAGTCTGTTTCGACAAGCAGAGCAGCTTGTGCGGGCAGTCTTACAAATGCAGATGGTAGGAAGGCTGCTAGCTTTGTCGAACCAATAAGATCAGCTTATGCAGATAATGTTTCACAGCCACCTGCAAAGCCAATAAGCAACAGAACAGTTTATGCAGCAGATAATGTTTCACAACAACCTGCAAAGAGACAACTTGTTACAGGTAGAAAGGATTTTATGTCTATGGGCCCAAACATTGTGAACCATTCACCTGGTTGGTCACTTAGTGATGCAGTTGGTCCTCAGGTGCTTGATTTTAGTAAAAGAATGGGAAGAGATGCTGCTCAAATGTCAAAGAATGAAAGCGACAATCCAAGGGCCAGTTCCGGTTCAGTTCCGCCTATTGAAACATGGTCTAGGCCTGGGGTGGTTGCAGGGGCTAATACTAATACCATGTTGAATCCAGGTCAAAACCTGAATGATCATTCCAAACTGCTATACTCCACCAAATTTTCAGTTGACAGCGGTATCAATTCAGTTATATTATAGTGAAAAGCAAGAAAAAATAATAATAAGGTGTCCTTGTTGAAGATAGCTCTGGAGTTTTTCAGTGTTCAAACAGTCAGGCACAGGAAACTTGTAAGAGCTCTACATTTCTGAGCATGTTAGTTTAGCAATTGATGGATTGCTTTACTCTTGTAATTTTGCCGGTCAAATGTGCAAGGTTATTTGATTGTTTGATTCCATCTCATGCCATATCTGAAAAAAGCTTGAGAGTTCAACTGTACAGATTGTAACTACTTGTGTGTTTTGTGGGCATTCAATTTCTAAGGCTTACTTGATGGGCAGCAGTTCAATATCACAGGCGGTGCACTGTACTATTTAAGCTTGAAAGTAAAGCATAAAATTTACTTTCAGCCAGTTTCTGTAAACCATCATGCAAACTTTTGGATGCTGCTCTTGATTGATTTGCAATTATTAGTCACTGCTGTTACAAAGCTGCATGTTTCACCTTTTTGGCTTTCTTAAATTTGAAAGATAGTCGAAGTGAACATTCAGAATGAAATGGTCCTCCTTTCCCAGATTCACCACTCTTGGCCTTTATGGTAATCAGCTGCTGTGCAAATGATAGCTGCTGCCAGCTGGCTCCTTGATTCGCACTAAAAAAACCTGTGCAGCTTCACTGTTGGGAGCCCCCTGATCCTACGACACAGGAAAAAGGTTACTGGTGATGCACGCAGTTGCTTCAGACCTTTCCAAATTCCAACTGCTATGTTCTTACTTTCCTTGAACCAAGAGTAAAGAAGACTTTGCAAGGTATCAGCACGGATGCTTTTCCCCTTCTGATCCCCATAATATTAAGTAAATAACCATCACAGAAGTATAAATCCATGTACGCATCCTTTGTCATCTACACTGTCGCAAAACGGGAAGGAGATATCAAGAACGCCAGGCCAAGCTTCTCGCAAGGAGGAGATCAAGAAACCCGGCCTAGGGCAATCCGGTCGCAAGTCGCGACGACGGAATCATGGGTGTTCTTGGCCCCCTTGCTAGAAATCTGGACGCCCTTGTTGGGTAAGTGCGTGGAATGTTTATGTCTCAATACCAAGTCCTGGAAACATTTGGGTGTCCCAAAGCCTACTGGCCTTGTTGTGTTCTTTGGTTCATATGAACTCTGACCGTCTCCATAATTCTTTTCTGCACCGGATCAGGCCAGGGATCATGCTGCTCTATCCTCTGTAAGTAGCAATCCACTCCTTGCTCAGACACAATCTATCTCCACAGTAGCGTGTTTTGAGTTTTTTTTTTCCGCCCCTCCAAATTAACAGCTACGCGTCCATGCGCGCCATAGAGAGCCCTTCTTCCCTGGACGATCAGCAGTGGCTCACGTACTGGGTCCTGTGTTCCCTGATCGCCCTGTTCGAGCTCTCATGCTGGAAAGTCCTGCAGTGGTAAGATCCATTTCTTCTTCTGGTAGCCACGCCCGCGCGCTGGCAGAGCCCCCAAGAATTCATCGGCCGGATTTTTTTTTCCTTGTCAGGTTTCCGTTGTGGCCTTACATGAAGCTGCTGTTCTGCTGCTGGCTGGTGCTGCCCATCTTCAACGGCGCGGCGTACATCTACGAGGCGCACGTCCGGCGTTACTTCAAGATCGGCAGCTACGTGAGCCCCAGCTACAGCGAGCGCCACCGCCGGGTGCTGCAGATGACGAGCCTCGACGCGCGCAGGTCCGTTGAGCGCTTCATCGACACGCACGGGCCCGACGCGCTCGACAGGATCATCCGAGCTGTGAGTTCTTTCTTCTTCGTCGTCTTAGCTACGCGCCTTGTTTTTTTTTTTGGGGGGGTTTCCCTGACGGAGAAGCATTTGAAACTGGTGCAGGCTGAACAGGAAGCCAAGAGGGCATAGCAGCTTAGCGTGCGCTGTGACTTAAGGGATTCAGTCCATAGCCTCAGAATTCAGATGGGGTGAAGGCGAAGCAATGCGAATGGTTTCGGGCGAAAACCGAAGCAGCCTGATGCCTAGCGTGGATTGCTGTGCTGCTATCGATCGTGTGATTACTTTGTGCAGTGCAGACATGGTACGCGTGCGTGTTTGTTTTATCATTATTACGTCTGGCCTTGCCACCGGTTCAAGAAAAGATGGCATGGGGCCATGAGAGAGAGCATGGTTTGAATGAAGCTGCAAATCTGGTGGTGTACTTGTGGAATCTTTCGCCGAATTCAGGTATATATGCATGAGAATTGAAAACGAAAAAAAAAAGTGATTCGATCGGATATTTTCTAAGTACCCGATGCAAATATATGAAAGCATGAAAAATTACAGATAAGGCGCGAGCTTGTACACAGGAAAGAATTGCACGGCTACCTCCTCTTGGAGCCCCGTTTAGTATTGCAGCCTTTGCAGTGGTGGGTGGATTATATTATATATTTTTATGTTTATATTTATGGAGGGATGAGAATCAGATGGAGGCGAGCGTGCTGATGTCCATCGGGTAGACGTCGTTGGGCGACTCGGCGCGGTAGGACCGGCGGCCGACGATGATGTTGGCCGCCTCCGACGGGTGGAAGGCGTCCCAGAAGATGTGCTGGTCCCTGTTGGCGCACGGCGCCTGGTAGGGCAGGCACGTCACCTGCCCGTTGTTCCTGCCCACCCCGCAGCACCCGGCGTTGGTCACCGTGAACCCTGCATGCGCACGTGCACGACGTAGGGATCAGATGAAGGCGATCGATCGTCCGACGATCCAGTTATATAGACCATCATATCGCTACTACTACCTACCGTAGGAGGCGGCGTTGGCGAGGATGTCGTCGAAGATGTTGTAGGCGTTGATGAAGGTGAAGTGCGCGCCTGGGAGCGCGTTGAACTCGTCGACGAGGCCGACGAGGCGGCGGTTGAACATCTGGATGGCGTCGTCGATGCGGTCGACGCAGGTGACGCCGTCGGCGCTGTAGCGGGCCAGCTCGTTGGGGCTGCACCCGACCTGGCCGACCCCGATCATCACCACCTTGCGCGCGCCGTAGTTGTACAGCACCCGCAGGTGGCGGCGGTAGTCGGCGATGAGCGAGTCGGCGAACTGCTCCGGGGTGTACCGGCTGCCCGTGTTGTAGAAGGCCGGCATGAAGTAGTTGTTGAGGTAGTCGTTGCTGCCCATGCCCACGCTGAAGATGCACCGGCTCAGGTGGTCCGACGCCGTGTCCTGGTCGCCCAGGATGCTCACCAGCGTCTGCACCGCCGTCTGGTAGTTCTGCACCTGCCCCGCGAACGGGATCCGGCCGCCCTGCATTCATTCGGTAGCATCGTCTGGCTATAGCTCAGCTCGTAGTTGGCAGTGATATGATATGGATATGTGTATATATACATACCAGCTGCTGGCCGGTCTCGGCGCGGATGCCGGCGGCGGCGGAGGCGAAGTTGGCGCCGCCCAGGAGCTGGTCCGCGCTCGTTGCGGCGAACGGCGGGATGAAGTTGTCGAAACCCAGAAGTTGAGCTGTTGTGCAAATTGCGCGCGGTGAGGAAATTAAACACGCGAAACACGTCGTCTGCTTATTATTCAGACACGAGTGGCTCGTGCAGGGTTTTCTACTAGTAGCAAGCATAACTGAACGTATAGTAGGCGGTGGTGTGCTCATGCATGGGAGTGGTATCTCTCCATGCATGTCACCATCTCTATCCTGGCTCCTGGACAGATCTACCTGCATGCGTGTCTCTATCCACCGACGCGCGTACGTACGTAACGTATTATTACGTATTAATAAATCCCAGGTCTACCTGCTCGATCGAGCTCGACCACGCATGCACACCGCCGGCCTAGCACTAGCAGCTGGCTATTAGCTTACCGATGACATCGACGGTGGTGAGTCCGTTGGTGAAGCGCCCCGACGGGCCGGCGGCGAAGTCGATGCCGTAGGGCGGGTAGTTGGCGCGCGCCAGCGACACGATGTAGTTGTTGTTGCCGTTGTCCACCAGCGAGTCGCCGAAGATGAAGTAGCACGGCACCTGCGGGTCGCACCGCGCCACCGCCGCCAGCAGCGCCCAGCTCACGGCCGCCACCAGCAGGCACAGGCACAGCCGCCGCCTTTGCCTCGCCTCCTCCATAGCGCGCGCGCGAGGGCCGGCACCAATGCTGTGTGGCTAGCGACTGCTGCGAGCGAGCGTGCTAGCTGGCCGACTTGCTAGCTACTAGTAGCTTCTACTACCTGCTCTCGTCGACGGGAACTTAAGCAGAAAAGGAGAGAGAGGGAAAATGAGATATCGGCGGACCAATGGCGGGCGGCCAACGTCTGCTCCGTCCCTGCGAGTCACGCGGCAGTATATATAGGCAGCAGCAGCCAGCAGCAGGGCGAGGACGGCGGTGGTGCAGTGTGCAGGGAATCCAGGGATGGAGGAGCTAGCGTAGCGAGTGCACGCACAGTCGCCGCCTGCACTGCACATAAGTGGCATGCAGCGCAGTGTACCAGCCGGCGTGGGCCGGGCGCGCGCTCCACACCGATCGAGCTCAAGTTGGAAGCGGAAGCTCTGGGAGCCGCCGCGCATTCAATTGCGGCAACGTGGCCATGTCGTTCCGCTGCCAGTGGATGTGCGCTCCCTCATCCCTGCTGCATGCCCTGGTCCGAGCCGAGGGACCCGATTACCGACGGTGGCGGAACTGAACTTTACTACCGGCCGCGGCCGGCCGGGGTTAGACGTACGGATCTCGTCACTTCATTGAATTCCCCAGGCCACGGCCACGGCCACGTACGCCCAATGCAAGGCTGATGATCCCAGTGAGTGAAAGACACACAAGTATACCACGCAAAAGAAACAAAAAGGCTTTCTACCGACAGAAAAGCAGCGCAGCGCATCTCGGGCGATGTACCACGCAACGCAAGTGCGTCGAGAGAGGCACGGCGAGGGCATCTCCATTAATGTCGGTAGGATGAAGGAGGTACTAACGACGTCAGAAGAGAGCTCAAGCTCCTTCAAGCCGAAACGCCGACGGTACAGCAGCCCCACCCCTCTCCGAAAAAAAATAACCCTTTTTCTGTGCCCGACGCAGCCTCCCCACCTGATCCAGTGAGCTGGCCGGCATTCCGCGCCGCCCAGAGCTAGCTCCAGCCTACAGGCGCACATGACGCGCGCGCGCGCGCGGGAGGGAACCTGCCGCGGCGGCGCTTTACTCCTCCCAAGTCCCAAGCCCCAACCGCGGGGGCCACCCGCGCACGTCCCAGCACCACCGCGGGCTGTGGCCTCACCCTCTTCCTCTTGCTGAGTTGCTGTGCACGCGCACGCTCTCTACAGCATTCTGACTAACTAAACAACAGACGCCATGGCGAGCGAGCATGGCGACACGGCCATTTCGGTGATCCAAGGACGCGTGTTTAAACGCATATAGTCGTGAACAAGGACTCAAGGAGGAGGGCTGCGAACTCGCATGGAAGGTTCACCGGGCGTCGGGCAATCTGCATGCGCGCCTAGGCGCGCAGCCAGCCAGGTGTGCATGATTCAGTTTGGGCCACGGAATTTACGACCGCGCGTGCCAGGCTCTTCCAGTCCACGGGCAAAAATCCGAGCGCACTCCGCCTAGCTGCCGATGGTCCATGCCAGCCTCGGCGACGTCTGGTAGCATCGAGTTCTCAGAATACGAGCACAATCGATGTACTGCATATATAGGTAGACGACACCAGGACTACACCGTAGATACTACGTCCTGTTTCTTTTTCCTTCAATAAATAAAACGCTACATCCTGCTGCTAGCGCAGCATTATGGAAGTCATGGTGTACACCGACGGATGTATGCTGCAGCGGTCGTGCATTTTGTATATTTTTTTTTGTGGGAGGTAATGTACCGACAGCGACAGAGAAGTATCCGGGTTACACCAATTCAGGTGGAGATTAAGGGCTTGTTCGCTGCGGCTGGATTAAAGCCGTTTGGACTGCTGCAGCTGCAATCCATAGAGAGAAAAATACTGTAGAAGCCGCAGCCGCAGCCGGATTAAAGCCGCAGCGAACAAGCTGTAAATCTCCTCCAAGTCAAAAATCACGGAGGGGATTTAGCTCGTCCATCGGTTTTCTCGGCGGCCAACATGATTAGATCATAATAATACAACCCGATCAGCAGTTACGAACCTTGCTCCATGAATACCTCGCAGCTAGCTAGCTTCAACTGCCTAGCTGTAGCTTGAGACAAAAAAAAATAATTCAATTGATTTACAAATGCAACGAAAAAGTCCAGTTGTTTAAACTTTTTTGCTTCAACAAAAAAAAAAGCAGATCTAAAGGGAATCCAATCCGTCAATAAATGCATCGAGTTGGTGAGCACATTAGCCTCAAATGTAGGTAAAAGACGTACAGTACATGGAGATGGAGTCGACCTGTCCAGCTCCAGCCTATGGGAAAATGACGTACGGCCAGAGCACCCTCAAGCCTCAATGCGTTTTTTAACGCCGAAACAAGCCGCATTCATGTACAGGCGCACGGATCGGAACATGGGTTTGGTGCTGTTTTGCCTTGACTTCCCCCCGTTCGTACCGATCAAACAGTCCCCCAGCAACTGGCGATCCAGAGAGGGCTTTAGCCACAAGACATTTTCATCACGAGCACAGCGCATCTGTATCAACCACTACATCGGCTCTTCGCCGTACTCCATTTAGTTCTGTACCGATGCATCTTAAGAATGTCCAGCCAAGGTAGTTTGGAACAACTAAGATCCAATCTAAAGTAGTTTCAGATGTACAGCGTGCATGCATTCATGGAACCTATGAGCCAAACTTTCATGGATTTTGCTAGTGGAAGTGTGATGATGCATCGGCAAAGCAACCGCTGTCATTTCAAGTCATCTCAATTCTCACCAAACAAGGAACCAGATTATTACCCACCCCACATAAGCAGGTATCAGACGTCCTCTTGGTATTAGAGCAGGGCGAAGTTCTAGAATAAGATGATGATGGGTGATGCACTAACAAGAACCAATTGTGGCCTAGTCAAACGTCACTAGGTTTATGGTAATGATGCTTCATTGTGCCCTAATCCAGACTTGCTCAGTTTGGAGCGGCCATAAAGCCCATAACTGTGCAAGCGAACAATCAAGTTGCGGCGGGTAGGTACATTAGCATTACCAGCACAAACCCACGCATTTGATGTAGCCCCTGTTTGTTTCAGCTTTTTGCAGCTTCTGGCCACCAAAAGCTGCTGCGGACTACCAAACGCGTCAGCTTTTCAGCCAGCTTCTATAAAATTCGTTTAGGTAAAAATTATTCAAAATCAACATAAACATATAATCGATTGAGTTGTTGCAATAGTAGGAATCCGCCACTTTCTAGATCCTAAGCCCTATGAACATCTTTATCTTCCTCCACACGTAATCCTAATAATACTCAGATTCTCCCCACAGCCAGATTCTCCTCACAGTCAGATTCTCAGAAAAGCTGGTCAGAAAAAAGCTGAACCAAACAAGCCCGTAGACTGGTATTCAACCAACAATATACAGGTCAGATATTTCAAACTCAAAGCTGACTACCTATTGCTGTTTGGTCAAAGTTAAACTTAAGTAATTCCAGAATTCACATCGTGCAATTAGGATTGTCTTGTAGCCTTGTAGGTGACACGGGTTGCCTTGTAGTTGAAGTCCTTTACCAGAGGTACGAGGGACAGATGGAACCGAGGCAACTTCACCCAGTTACAGGTACAAACAAATATTACCACTGGCTTGCTAGGGAAGGGACATGAGGAAATAATGAACTATATAGTACGACCCTAAAGTGCACCAAAAGCAACATTTATGTATACGGGGAGTGGTTGATAAATGTTGACTGCCGGTTTGTTGCCCTGGTTGCAATTCCAGTAGTATGTTAATCAAGATGTAATAGACAAGAGAACTGCTCAACACAAAGATATATCAGCAAGTACAGATATTCCTTTCTAACTTTAGGAGTTAGGACATTTTAGTTTTATTCTAAGTCAAACATCTCTAACTGTGACCCAATTTGTAGAAAAATACATTGACATATACAATACCAAATAAATACAACTGTCATGACATATGTCAATGGGCATATTCAATGAAACTAATTTGATGTTGGTGCATTTTTCTATATACTTGGGCAAAAGGGCCCCTAACTGAGTTGGTTAGGTGGTTTGAAGTTTGATTAGCACTCATTAGGTCTTGAGTTCGACTCTCCAGCCGCGGTCGTTCTCACATGAGCTATGTGTCGCTGTGTATGGGTGGGGCAGGGTTCAGTGGTTTTCTTGACCCGAATGTAAATGTCTTCTTCTTAATGTAATGCTCGGGGGCTGCATTACCCCCGCAGGTCTGAGTTATATATGGTCAAAGTTAGATAAGTTTGAATTAAGATAAAAACTAAAACAACCAACATTTTGGAACCGAGAGACTATTTATCAAAACCATAAAGTACGTTGAAGTGCACGATGGGTGATGTTTATGTGTACGGTACTGGTTAAAAAATGTTAACAAACAGTTTGCAACCCTGAATGTAAGATTATAAGACTATCTCCTGCAGCTTAACCATCCTCATACACATATTCAAACTCCACTCTGCGAACAGTGCAGTCTATAGTGCAAAACAGTGCTTTTAGGTAGACTATGGGTAGACTACTGCAAACGGTCTAAAAAGGCAAGAATTGATTTTGGCAAATATGCCCTATTCTATTCCCCCTCCCCCCTGAAGGTAAGAGTTCATGTGTTTTTCAAGTTTACATGGGAACCAACCAGCCAGTATTTTTGGGTATCCAGGTGATAAATTCTACATACAGCCAACTGATCTAATGAAATGAGGGGGAATAATTGCCATGCTGTTTTACTCTGCCATCAATTAATATAATATGCATGCAGATTTCACAAGCTTTGGACTCAAGATACAATAGATTTATTTTCATGTCTGAATATCAATAAATGTTCTGTAGCTCTTCTCCTATCTTTAAAAGGAAAACTTGTTGAATATCTTAGGATATATTAACTTACAGACAGCTGTGCATCAGGCAGTATCACCAAGCATAGGAGTTTCGATGTTTAGGGAGTGGGTCCCAATGAGACAGTTGGATCTGATACATTCATGAACACTGCAGCACACAGCCAAAGTTCTGAATTTTCTTTTTCTATTCTCCATGCTTTGGTTAGCATGCTGTGAATTGTGATTACTCATCTGGCACAGGATCATAAAATAATATAACATCATTCGCAAAAATAAAAAATATTCTTCTTCAAGCCTGAAAATATAACATGGTGCAACAAAAAAAAATACAATTATCATTGGTTTGAAAAGACCTTTTTCTTCTTGCAGAACATGTCATAAAGTAAAATGTCTGGGCTTCACATGGCTATGTAATTCAATTGGTGCTATTTACAAAATAATTTTTATCTCTTTCGCCGGTTCACTTTGATAAGTAACAGGAATTTCTATTACCACCATGGTCTAATTTAATCAATGCTGATGTCGTATTTTTTACTAGGCATGAATATTTAGTTGTGACAGTATAATTTCGGATCAGCCAGTGGTGAGCCATCTGAGAATTTAGACACTGACTGAACGACCCATCACAGAAGATTTCCCGTCCGCTCATCACACAATATTTCTAGGTTCCAATATACCCAATGCCAGATAGATGCCTGGTACTAACTAATGCGAATTTGTTCTATGGTACAGAAAAGTTTAGCATGCATCTCGAGGCTTCTTTTCTTTTTCCTTAAAAGATGTTTCATAGTGGCATATACAAATCAAATTCAAAAGTTTTTGTTCATGACAAAACTCCATTGTGTCAAAAGTCCAAGATATATAAATGCAAATGTAAGTGCAAAATTATTTTAAACAATTTGGGTTTGTTTTGGTACTAGCTTAGCTTTCAATACCTCCTTGTTTGGAGAGAAAAAGGAGCAAACATAAATTGGAAAGACAGCTATAGGACATATTGTGGGCAGCATGGCTGATTCATCTTTTTTTATATATTAAATTCTTGGCAACAGAATCATCCCTTTCTGGATAAAAAGTATGAGCTCCTAATACCAAAGAAGGGCATATCCTAAGCTCTTACATTCAAAATCCAAAATGCAAATATCTGCAGCTTTTATTTAAATACCCAAATGGAGAATAACTACATCTAATATTATCTCTATCCAATGTTTGCATAGGACAGTTTCGTGCGCAACATTTCCACTAAATCAATAAAATAGCATGTGCATTGAGAAAAAAGGACCAAAGTTATTGGTAGTGCCATGATCACAAATGAATTCAGATTAGCAAAATTATGCACAGCTCAAAATTCAAAGCCCATTAGTAGCAGACACAACAGTGATATCACAAGGGTTTAGTTTCTGTACGGATCAACATCAGGTTTCTAAAGTAAACTAAATTACACAAGCATGCGTGAGTTCCTGAAACGATCAGAAAAGGCAACTTAAAGTCACCAAACCTCAGAGCTCGCTATGCTGCGTAGAAGTCCTTGAAACACCAGCGAAGAGGTCTTTGGCAATGACAAGCAAACCCTTTAAGTCCTTAGCTCCCACTTCCAGGCAATCCTTCAGCAATTCCCCTTCCTCCACCTCCCACTTAATATCCATGAACACCTCTCTCAATGGCCCCTAAACCGCAACAAATGTCACTAATCGACAGAGCAATGTGTGAATCAGAGGCACCACGAGTGAATAGGTCAGTTACCTCTTCGGAGAAGGCGAGGAGAAGCCCGTTCAGGAGCTGCGCGGCGGCGACGCGGATGTCGCCGTAGTGTAGGCGCATCCACTGCGCAGCGTCAGTGGCGGAGCGTAGGCGCGAGGCCTCCGCGGCAGCGGCGATGAGACGAGAGGCGGCGGCTGCGCAGGAGAGGCCGCATCCGGTGGCTGAGGAGAAGGCGTAGTGGCGGAGGTAGTCCCAGCCGAGTCCCCACGCACCACGGGACGACAGCAGGGAAGCGATTCGCCGTACGCGTGCGGCCGCCGCGGCGTCCCCACGAGCAGCACGTGTGATGGCGACGCGGGAGAGGAGCGAATGTGAGAGGGAGACGAGGGTTGCTGCCTGGCGGAGCGGGACGCGGAGCGCCGAAGTGCGTGGGGTTAGAGTAGAGAAAAGTAGGACGAGGACGAAGAGAGGGAGATGGGGCCGCGGTGCTCGCCGGCGGCGGATGGCTCCGGCTACGGTCATTGGAGGAGGCCGGTGGAGATCGAATGATTTACTGTATGTGATTATTATTATTACTAGGTGTGTGCCCGTGCGTTGCAACGGGAGTACGCTGGGATGAGTATCGACACATATCTGATTGGATCTTATATTTCTTTGCGGTCTGGAGAAAGTTTGCTCGGAAGCCAAACATGTTAGGATTCTGAACATGTGTTACTCTTGTACCCCATCAGCACATTGTTCCACGCTTGTATGTGTCTTGTTATTTTGCATGTCTCGTGCATAGTCTCTCACCATCTATTCACTATAATATACAGAATCCGTGTGACAAACATTATCAATATCGCACAAACTATTTTAAAGAGTCAATATAGAATTTTTAATAATAGACAAATATGTCGACAACCGTACATTAATCTAATCCTTTTTAGCGATATTGATAAGTCTTTGTTGTATGTTTGCAGGGATAGCATAGCGGCATGAATTGTCCTCGTAACTTAACAGATCAATTACAAAGTTATTTCGAAGAATCTTTACATCCTACACACAAAGACATAAGAGAACAAAACGTCAAATTTATATTATGTAACTGAAATGTATGTTTGAATATGAAACAAACGTACTCCACTCACCCCATCAAATTCCATTCTTCTATCATTCCCCCACATGACCATAGCTTGTAGAACGAAGTAGCTATTATTAACCATATAGAATAATGTTTGACCAACTATATTATATACAATGGTTATCATAGAAAAAAATTAAACTGTTGAGAACGTGGTATTGAGAAAAATACTCTTTTAAGTCAATTGGAACACCAGACCAAATTGTATGTTCCCACTTAAAAATATCCCTCGTTCTCATCATTATCCTCTCCGAATATGACACCCTCATCGTCGTCATCAACTGGTTCGTGAAAATACAATCCAAGTAAAAGACAGGGCATTCAGGGTTGAGAAAATATATAACCACAATAAAGATTTTTAACAATTACCATTGGAAATGAACCTTGGGATCGACTGGCTTTGCTCCAACCCACTTCCTTGTTCGACCATGTTTGCACTCCCACTTGTTGCCACGATCGCACTTTGGCGTGTATTCCTATATTGTACTGATGGAAACACACGTTTAGTCGGACTATATTTTATCGTTGCCGTGCAAGATTTTCCTTTGCTCTGAATAATTTAGTTGTTCTTGTTTTCCTTGTATAGCCAAGTTGTTAGATTTGATGGACATGTTTTTTATTAGTTGAATAGGAGTGGGTTGGTTTCATGAACTTGCAATTTCCTGAGCTGTGTGTGAAAACTATTGATTGATTTGCTTCCTTCAATAGAATCATATGGAGAGGTTTACCGTGCTGACTGGAATGGAACAGTAAGTAGTTCATCCCCCCACACACAATTATATTTTTGTATCTTGAAATCAAAATGGGTGAAACCATCAGTATTCAAGGAAAAAGAAAGCTTATATAAGTTCACCATTGGCAGGAAATTTTTTGGTAATCAGCGTGGCACTGTCATCAATGTTTAAGAGAATAAATGTGAAAGATTTGACCTCCAAGGTTTCAATCTATACCAGTACTACAAGTGATGACTTTGGCAGCTTACCATTTGAGAGAATACAAGAATTTTTGTGTGTATACTGCTACTCCAGAAAGGAATTGCATTTCATGCTGGCATAGTGTACCATTGCAATATGCCTTCCCATTAATTCTGTTTTTGGAAATGTCCTTGTTGGATTACTTGCATAGTCACAATATATATAGGGAATAAAAATAATGTGACATCTGTAATTTAGTTTCAGTGCTATTTTTTTATGTACAACTTGATATATATATATATATATATGAAATTAATTTATTTTTTGAAGTGATTTCCAAACTTGACCACTGTTAACGTGAATCATTCTTATTCTTTCAGTAGTCACTGCAAATAGCTTGAACCATGGAGGCCTTGCGTTTTTTTCTTCCTCATTTATTGTTCAAGAGGTGGACGAGACGTCTCTTTTAACAAAACTGGGCGACGACACTTAAATTGATTAAGTGCGGTGCACCGATGTTATAGGTCATTGTCTCGTTGTTTTCTGATGACCAACAAGGACAAGGAAAAGGTGGCCAGTGGCCTGCCAGATAGGAATTTGTTGTTTACTCTTTTGATCTGACGAAATCGAATCAGAATAAAAGAAAGCTCTGCACTTCGTTCATCGAGAGCATCCATAGCAAGAGGAAGCGGCTGAGGTTGGCTCGGGTGTGGGGGATGGATATCCCCCGGGTCCACTAAAAGAGTAAAAGACCTCACGAAAGGCCCAAGGGCCCAATAAATCGTAAGGTCATTCTTTCGTGGGCCTGGGGAGAGACAACCAGCAAAGCAGAGTGACATGAGGCCAGATTGGTGCAAACCCGGATGGCCCACAACGTCGAGCGAGTAATCGCAACAGAGATCCGACTTTCCCGCACTAGAGCCTCCATGCAGCGGAGCCATGCGAGGATAAGTCGGCGGGATTACATGAAGATAAACTCAAGCAATTCACTATCTTTTAGCTACTCGTTGTTATCATACCCACTTGTATTGCCTCACGGTCGAGTATATAAGGCCTAGGGGGCACCCCTTCAGAACGATCGACCCTATTACTTAGCCACCCACGTCAACTCTCTGTATTCTCAATCCAGAGAGCCCTCTTGTACCCACATTCACCAAGCATACTCACCAGGACGTAGGGTATTACGCATCTCTAAGCGGCCCGAACCTGTAAACCTTGTCCACTGTTCCTCGTGCGATCGGCACGAACCATTTTGCTACAGTTATCGACACCGTCCTACTCCTAAAAACACCTTAAGGGGCAACCCCGGGTGTGCGGTCGGACCCAAAACACTGACAGCTGGCACCCCAGGTAGGGGGTGTGTCGACGATCCAAGCTAGCTCAATGGCCGTCACCTTCCACAGCGAGATCACCCTGCGCCCCGGATCCGTATTCTGCTTCGGAACAATCTCATCTGTAGCGGATGAAGAGGGAATTCTACACCGTATCGCGGATCCGCCGAAAAAGAAGTCCCTCCAACGAACCCCGAAAATGCCGGAGAAGCTCAACCTCCAGCTCTTCGGAAAAGGATCGTCTCCGGAAAGTTAGAGGCCGAGGGCCCGCTGACCCGGAAAACTCCACTGTCTACTTCCCCGACAAAAGAATGGACACAGATCGCGAGGAAGGAGACCTGGGAGAAGCAAGTTGTTCTTTCCGTTCCTCCGGCCTCAAAGGAGAACGGAAAGAAAGTCGCCACGACAGCAGCACCATTCTACCCCGACGTCCTCTTCATCGGGAGAGTGGAGTCGCCCAACGTCTCCGATGACGAGCCGACCGCACCCGGAGAAGAACCGCCCCAACGAGAATCCCGCCGACGGAGGAATCGGCGCAGGAACATTCGACGACATCATGCGACCGGAGAACGGGATCCGGAGCAGCCTGTCTCGCGAGACGAGGTCTCGGAGATAGGAGAAACCCCGGAAGAACGCGTCTTCCGAGAACGAAGGAACTCCCGACGACGCGATCGCCGACGGGCTCAGGAACAAGCCGAGCAAGATGCAAGGCAACACCGGGAGAATCCATTCTTCGGGCGCAACCTGAATCCCGACTTCGCCCGAGCCATGAACACGCCGAGCGAAGTCGGAGGGGTACTAGCTCGGATAGCTCATGGACTTCCTCGGACTCCCGACGCTGAGGGCAACCGACGCCTGTTCACCCAGGCAGCCAACCATCTTCTACCGCTTGCTCACCCGCCGAACGATCTGCGACACGCCATCAACAGTCGCCGAGATGCGCGAAGCTCCATCAATGCTTCGTGCGAACGGCGACATGAGAACGAGATTCGACGCCGAGAGGAGTACGACAGGGATCATGGCATCCCGGCTCAGAGCCAGGCCACCAGAACTGAGTCGGCGACGGCCTCAACTGGCGGTACCACCCGGGGACGGTCGAGGAACCACAACCACAACTCCCCTCCCCGGGACAGACATCATCCCCGATGACAGGAGGACACGTGCGGAGTATCCGCTCTTACTCCGCGCCTTAGGGCCATCCAATGGCCTCCCAACTTCAAGGTATCCAATGTCGACAAATATGAGCCTAAGCAGGATCCAGGGGGTTGGCTAGCCGTCTACACCACCGCTGCTCGAGCCGCCGGGGCGTCCGAAGATGTGATGATCGCGTATTTACCCATCGTCCTTGGGCAAGACGCGCTGCAATGGCTGCGACATCTACCCCGACACTGCATCGACGACTGGGGAGACTTCAGTCGACGTTTCACCGCCAACTTCCAGTCCCTCTCCGACAAGCCGGTGCAACCATGGGACCTCAAATCCATCAAGCGCCGGGGGGATGAGACTCTCCGGTCGTACCTCAAAAGGTTCCAGACCATGAGAAATCGTATCCCCGAGGTTACGGAGGCGGCCGTGATCGAGGACTTCTACAGAGGATCCAATGACTCGGCTTTCGTCCGAGCCATACTGCAGAAGGCGCCGACTACCTCCGAGGAGCTGTTCCGGGAAGCCGACCTCTACATCACCGCCGACGAGCGGGCCCAGGACCTCATCGGAGGAACGAAGCCTGCACCAGCAGCACCACGACACGACACGAACCAACAACCCGACAAACGATGGGAGAAGAGGCCTCGCGAAGAAGTACACGCTGCCGGACCACCTGCCTCTTGCGCCCGAGGAGGACCTCGCGGAGGCGAACGCACGCTGGATGACATCCTCGACGCCCAGTGCCCGTACCACAAGGACATGCGCCACACTCTTCGAAACTGTCGGGACTTCAAACATTCCGTCGGGCACGGCCGACCCTTCCAACCTCTACCTCCTCCTCCGCCGAGGGGAGGACCAGATGAACCACGACAACCCCACCAGCAGGAGGAGGGGGGAGGAGGAGGAGCCTTCCCGCGCGTCGACAGGGAGGTCAACATCATCTTCGGCGGACATGGGTCGCAGGAGAACAAAAGGCAACAAAAGCTCAACGACCGCCAAATACTGGTGGCGACCACCGGTCCTCTCGCCCCATACCGGTGGTCGGAGCACCCGATCACTTTCACTCGGGAGGATCAATGGCTTAACTTCGACCATCCAGGCAAATACCCGCTCCTCGTCGATCCGGTGATCCGAGAGAGCCGGGTGAAGAAGGTGCTAGTGGACGGGGGGAGCAGCATCAACGTCACCTTCCCCCGAACACCCCAAGGCTTGGGAGTTCACCTCAAAGAGCTCCACGAGTCGGACACTCCTTTCTTCGGCATCGTGCCGACGGAAGGAGAATACCCACTGGGCCACATCTACATGTCGGTCACCTTCGGAACTCCGGAGAACTACAGAACCGAGTTCCTGAGGTTCGAAGTGGCGAACTTCGACTGCGGGTACAACACCATCATCGGAAGGCCGGGATTGGCCAAATTCATGGCCATTCCGCATTACACGTACATGATACTGAAGATGCCAGGACCGCAAGGGATCATAACTGTGCGCGCCGACTTCCAAGGCGCCGCAGAGTGTTTCCGAGTGGCCATCCAAGCAGCCCTCACCACCAAGCCGTCGACGGTTCCTTCTACACCGGCGAACTCTAAGCCTGAAGAGGACCTCGCGGTACTGGCGAACGAAGCTCAGGTCGCGACCTCTATGCGGCCGACTGAAGAAACTAAGAGGATCAACCTGGGGTTCGCTGATGAACGCAAGACTGCCATCATCAGCTCCAGCTTGGACGACAAATAGGAAAGCGCGCTCGTCCAGTTTCTGCAAGATAACCGAGATGTATTCGCATGGCAACCTGCGGATATGCCGAGAGTCCCCAGAGAACTGGCCGAGCACAAATTGAAGGTCTATCCCCAGGCGAGGCCAATTCGGCAAAAGCTACGTCGTTTCACGCCCGACAAGAGAGAGGCCATTCGCGCCGAGTTAGCTCGCTTGGTCGCGGCTGGATTTATTAGAGAAGTATTGCACCCCGAGTGGTTAGCCAACCCTGTTCTTGTACTCAAAAAGAATAAAGTGGATTGGCGCATGTGCGTCGACTATACTGATCTCAACAAACACTGTCCGAAGGATCCCTTCGGGCTCCCAAGGATAGATCAGGTGGTGGACTCCACCGCTGGATGTTCCGTGCTGTCTTTCTTAGATTGCTATTCCAGATACCATCAGATTAGTTTGGCGAAAGAAGACGAGGAAAACAGCGTTCATCACTCCGTTTGGTGCTTTCTGTTATACCTCCATGCCATTCGGCCTCAAAAACGCTGGAGCGACTTATCAGAGAGCCATCCAAACATGCTTAGCCGATCACTGGGGCAAGCGTGTGGAGGCCTACGTAGATGATGTGGTAATCAAAACAGAGAATTCGGAGAACTTCATCGAAGACTTACAGCTGGTTTTCAACAGCCTGAGACGATATAGATGGAAGCTCAATCCCGAGAAATGTGTTTTCGGGGTACCAGCAGGAAAGTTGCTCGGGTTTATCGTTAGCCACCGAGGAATTGAGGCTAATCCAGATAAAAGTGAAGCTATCATGAAGATGGAAGCTCCTCGATCACAAAAGAAGGTTCAGCGACTTACTGGATGTATGGCGGCTCTGAGCAGATTTATATCCAGGCTGGGGAAAAAGGTTTGCCGTTTTACAAGCTACTCAAGAAGGTGGATAAGTTTCAATGGACTTCAAAAGCACAAGAAGCTCTAGACGCACTGAAAAAATTCTTGACAACACCACCAGTACTGAAGCCACCCCGGCGAGCTACATCAACTCAACCGGCTGAAGATTTGCTACTGTATATCTCTTGCACGACTCACGTGGTAAGTACCGTGTTGATAGTTGAGCGAGTAGAAGAAGAACATGCCTACCCAGTGCAACATCCTGTTTACTTCATCGATGAAGTCCTGGGCCTCTCAAAGAAAAAGTATCCTCAAGTTCAGAAGCTATTATACGCAGTACTTCTAACTGCCCGCAAGCTGCGTCACTACTTTGATGACCACAAAGTCATAGTAGTCACTGGTTTTCCGATAGGTGATATTCTTCACAACAAGGAGGCTATTGGCCGAATAGCCAAGTGGGCTTGCGAACTGGGATCTCATGACATCGAGTTCCGACCTCGCACTGCCATCAAAACTCAAGCACTGGTTGATTTCGTATCAGAGTGGACCGAACAGCAAGTACCAGATAACCCAGAGACTGCAGAAGTATGGCGAATGTATTTTGACGGCTCGCTGAAGCTGCAGGGAGCAGGAGCAGGGATTCTCTTCACCGCACCTGGAGGCGAACACCTCAAGTACGCCCTCCAGTTGCTATTTCCGGCCTCCAACAATGCAGCCGAGTATGAAGCTCTGATCCATGGATTGAACATCGCCATATCATTGGGCATCAAGAGATTGATGGTGTACGGAGACTCTCTGGTAGTCATTAGCCAGATAAACAAAGAGTGGGATTGTTCAAGCAATTCAATGGGAAAATACTGCGCTGCCGTCCGAAAGCTGGAAGATAAATTCGAGGGTCTGGAATTCCATCATGTAGAGAGAGATCGGAACACAGCAGCTGATGTACTGTCCAAGCTAGGATCCAGTCGAACTCAGGTCCCACCCGGAGTCTTTGTGCAAGAAATACTACAGCCGAGTATCTCAATGGATCAAGCAGAAGAGTGCAACATTATAGATCGGCCCGAGTCAGACTCTGATGACTGGAGAAGGCCAATCATTAAGTATATAAAAAATGAAGAAGAACCAGACGACAAGAACTTGGCAGAGCGCATTGTCAGACAGTCGGCTCACTATACACTCATTGGGAAAACATTATACAGAAGGGGTGCATCAGGCGTCCTCATGAAGTGTATTCTCCCGTCCACCGGGAGGCAACTTCTGGAGGAGGTCCATGCTGGGCAATGTGGAATACATGCAGCCTCTAGAACACTAATCGGGAAGGTCTTCAGGTCGGGATTTTATTGGCCGACAGCGAAGAACGACGCAGCCGAGTTAGTTCAGAGGTGCGAAGCTTGCCAATACTTGTCAAAGCAACAACATCTGCCAGCACAGCAACTGCAGACCATACCAGTAACTTGGCCCTTCGTGTGCTGGGGACTGGATATGATTGGACCTTTCAAGAGAGCTCAAGGAGGATACACTCATGTACTGGTAGCGATTGACAAATTCACTAAATGGATAGAGTTCAAACTCATTGCCTCTTTAACCTCTGCTAAGGCCGTGGAATTCATACAAGACATAATATTCAGATTCGGGATACCAAACAACATCATAACTGACTTGGGATCCAACTTCACAAGTTCAGAATTCTTCGACTTCTGCGAGCAAAAGAGCATTCAGATCAAGTATGCATCTGTAGCACATCCAAGGGCCAACGGGCAGGTTGAGCGAGCCAACAGAATGATATTGGAAGCACTCAGGAAGAAGGTCTTTGATAAGAATGAAAAATTTGCAGGAAAGTGGATAAGGGAATCGCCATATGTCGTTTGGAGCCTAAGAACCCAACCTAGCCGAGCCCTGCATGGAAACACTCCTTTCTTCATGGTCTATGGGTCGGAGGCAGTGCTACCCGCCGATCTCAAGTTTGGGGCGCCAAGGTTGATCTTCGAAAGCATAGCAGAAGCTGAGGCCACCAGGCTGGAGGACATTGACGTACTTGAAGAAGAACGGCTAAACGCGGTAATCCAATCAGCACGGTATCAGCAGACTCTAAGGCGCTATCACGACAAGGTTGTGCGACAACGATTCTTCTCAGTAGGGGATCTCGTCCTTCGCCGAATTCTAACGGGGGAGGGACGACACAAGTTATCACCCTTATGGGAAGGACCCTTCATGGTAGCAGAAGTCACTCGGCCCGGATCGTATCGCCTCACTCAGATGGATGGCACAGAAGTTGGGAACTCCTGGAACGTAGAACACCTCAGAAACTTTTATCCCTAGCCGTATTTCAAAACTGCTGGGACGGCAATGTACTCTGTAAAGTGGAAATATATCATCAATAAATAGAGATTTCAAAGATACTCAGTTCATTTACGATTGATTTGCATTCTCACTTAACTCGGGGTGACCACTATGCCCTACTAACAGAGCAATCGACTTAAGCCAGCAACGACTTAAGGCGGTGCAACATGCTCGCGCTTACTTAACTCGGGGTGACCACTATGCCCTACTAACAGAGCAATCGACTTAAGTCGGCAACGACTTAAGGCGGTGCGACATGCTCACACTTACTTAACTCGGGGTGACCACTATGCCCTACTAACGGAGCAATCGACTTAAGTCGACAACGACTTAAGGTGGTGCAACATGCTCGCGCTTACTTAACTCGGGGTGACCACTATGCCCTACTAACGGAGCAATCGACTTAAGTCGGCAACGACTTAAGGCGGTGCAACATGCTCACGCTTACTTAACTCGGGGTGACCACTATGCCCTGCTAACGGAGCAATCGACTTAAGTCGGTAGCGACTTAAGGCGGTGCAACATGCTCACACTTACTTAACTCAGGGTGACCACTATGCCCTGCTAACGGAGCAATCGACTTAAGTCGGCAACGACTTACGGCGGTGCAACATGCTCACACTTACTTAACTTGGGGTGACCACTATGCCCTACTAACGGAGCAATCGACTTAAGTTGGCAGCGACTTAAGGCGATGCAACATGCTCATGCCTATGCAATTCAGGGGATGACTTCTATATCCCGCAAACAAATCTCATAATCATCGTGCGTCATTTCATTGCTGCAAATTTACGAACTGATGAATTCTGATACAATAAGAGAGTAATTATATCATTCGAATACCGAACTGATGTCCTCTAACAAATACTCGATCATGCTAACCACGCGCTCAAAGCACGCAAAAGTGTTTCTCTATTTCGCAATGTTTTTCTCAGGAGCAACCGACGAAGAAGGGCGACTCGAGGAATCAGGGGCAGCATTCACGTCAGCCCTTATGTCTTCAGGAACAATCACGTCGGGTCTCCTCATCAAGATTCGTCCTGCCCGAATAGCCTTGTCCATGGCTCTGTCGCGCTAGGCTTTGAGAGTAACAGAAGTTTCTTCGGCAACTCTAGCAGCCAGTTGAGCGGTTTCTAACTCCTGGGCAATGGATTTCTTGGAAGCTCGGAGTTCTTTGATGGTGGCATCCTTTGCTGATATCAACTGCTTGAGGTGGGTCACTTCGTCCGCGGATTCCTGCAGCTTACAACGTTGATTGTCCAATTCCTCCATTGTAAAGCGGTGACTCCTCTCCAAGATGGTCAACGAGTTGCTAGAGTCACGATACAATCTGTCGAGATTGTCACGAGAAGCGGCAAGGGTACGCTTTTCTTCCTGCAAGCAAAAACCAACTCCTTCAAAAACCAAGCAAGTAATAGGAACATAGCAAGGCAGGGCACAATTTTGTAAATCACCTTTTCAGAATTAAGCTGAGCATGGAGAGAAGAACTCAGGGCATTGGCGTCATCCAAAGCAGCGGAGACTTGACCCAGTTCAGTTTGGCTCTGAGAGTACTTCTCCTCGAAGTCAGTGCACCGCTGGACCCATTCAGCCTGATCTCGGGAGTGTTTTTCTTCAATGATTGAAATCTGCCGAGTCATTCCTAGCAAGAGATAATCAAACAAAACGGGGTCAGAAGGTAAAACAGTCCACAGCAAAGGCAAAGAAAAGCAAAAAGGGCACTAACCAGCGTTGGCTGCCTCCAATTCAGAGACGCGATGTTGAAGTGACACTGGATTCCAACATGCAAGAGACGAAGCCACTTCTAGAACGGTAGCTCCCCGCAACCTTAGCTGGCTGGCCATCCCATCCACCAAAGCCTGATGAGGAAAACAGATGAGTGTGATGACAGCAGTTCATACAATGTGAAAATCAAATACATCACAGTACCTGGAGGTTGGAAAAGAACGAAGGGATCCCCAAATCAGGGGAGATCAGTTGATAAGCAGGCGTAAGGCCACCACCCGAAGCAGCTTGCAACGAACCAGCAGAGATCAGCTCAGTACCTTCAACAGAGCCCAACACTCGGTCAGCAGGGACGCTGCCCTCTAAAGCGACTCCCTGATCCAAAGTTTGAACTACCACCATACAACCAGAGTGTGGAGGAGATCCCACGTGAACGTCCATGGAAGTACAGGAAGCAGACCCCGCTCGGGCACCCTCGGGGGCTGGGTCATAGTTGGCACTGCCCACTTGAGCCGGGTCATCCCCGGCAGCACCCTCGGGGGCTGGGCAGTGGCTTACACTCTTCACCCGAGCTAAGTCATCCCCGACGACATCCTCGGGGGCTGGGCATGTGTCAGCACCATTCTTGAGGTCCAAGCTCTCCGCAGTAACCACCTCTAAGGTTGACGGGCCCTCATCTACTTCCATAGGACCAAGACAATCCAAGTCAGCTTCCCGACCTTCGAGATCGCGCTCTAAGGTCGACGAGGCACGAGATGACCTCAACCCAGCATCAGGCATGTCAACGCAAGCCTCCATTGCACCATCATCCACTGGCTCCAATAACAAGTCCTCTGGGACCATGTCTTCCAGAGTCTGATCAAAGTTGGTCAGGGACAGTTCTTGCAGACCAATGAGGGCAGATAAAGCAGGAGAGGGAACTCCACTACTTTCACCACTGGCGATGAATTGCCGACTGTTTTTCTGAGTCAAAGGAGCTTCATTTTCTTCTTCCTCATCATCATCCACATTGGCAACACAAGCAGCACCCCCACTGGGATCAGCAGCAGATGGGGCATCCACTATGGGATCAACAGCAGATGGGGGACACCCATTGCGGTCAGCATCAATAAGTCCAGTCGCAGGCATTTCTTCAGTAGCAGGAACCGAGGTACCAGCGTCCTGATCAAAGCTGGATACTCGCTGGAGGCATCTCCTTTTCTTCTTCTGTTCGTCAGCAGAAGGATCAGGCTGATTGGCTCGGGAAGGGCGCCTCGGGCGAGTACTAACAGGTTTTTGAGCATCCAGAGTCGTATCAACCTCTGGGAGGGGCACCACTGCCAACGCCCCAGCAGGAGCAGCATCAGAAGAATCTTCAGCTAGCAAATCAAGCATAGCGCTTATATCAGCATCACTAGGATTCAGAGGCACCTCAAAATGGACCTGCCGTTCATCATCAGGAATCTCCCCAAGCAAAGCAACCAAAGCACTAACTTCTTCAGCAGAGGGTCGCACTCTAAGGCCCAAACTGCCATCAGAAACTGGTGGGTTCGACACGAAAAGGGTGAAGGCTTTGGGAGGAGGCAAGTTCCAAGCCGAGTACGCCACTGGAGCACCAACATTTGACACCTTGCCCCTGAGGATCATTTCAAGTCGGCTCACCAAGTCTGCAGAAGGAATTCTCCTGTTGGTAACCCGAGTTGAGTCGGCTAGCCCTCGATACAGATAAGCTGGATAGGCCCTATCTTTCAGTGGCTGAATGTTCTTGAAAACAAAGTCAGTAACCACAGCTTCAACAGTTAGACCTCTCTCTTTCAGCAGTCCAACTTCAGCCAGCAACGCACCTGCCTCAGCTACCTCCTGATCTGTGGGAGACTCGGTCCAGCTTGGGGTGCGAACGTCCGGCTGTCTTCCCGACCGGGAGGGGAGAGAATTCCCATAATTCTCAACTATGAACCACTCCAGGCGCCATCCCTTAATACTGTCCTTGAGGGGGATCTCGAGATATTCAGTTTTCCTCCCGCGGCGCATCTCCAAGCTGGCACCCCCGACCAACTGATGTTGTCCCCCGGCCATCCCAGGGCGACAATGATACAAATATTTCCATAAACCAAAATGTGGCAGCACGCCAAGAAAGGCCTCGCATAAGTGAACGAAAATGGAGATTTGCAGAATTGAATTGGGGTTCAGATGAGTCAAGTTAATATGATAGAAATCAAGGAGGCCGCGGAAAAAGGGAGAAATGGGAAGGCCAAGGCCGCGGAGAAGGAAAGGGGCGTAAACAACGGACTCATGGGTATCTTCTGTCGGAACAGTAAACCCATGGCAAATCCGCCAAGAACAGAGTTCCCGCGGAGGAAGAACCCCGATGGATACGAGGTGGAGAAGTTCAGTTTCAGAAATGATGGACATATGGTTACCTGCGAAGGGCAACTGGCTGTTGGGGTCGATTGGAGGAATCACCACAGCAGACGAGCTCGCGGTCTTCCTCTTGGGTGCCATCTCAATTCTAACAGCGAGCAGAGTGGAAGGCGAATGGCGGAGAGGATTCGGAAGCGGGAAAGCAAGAACTAGGGCACGGAAAGCAAAGGCGGCTAAAAGCGCAGCTCTTATGGGATATTCTCGAGCCAGATACCGTTTCAAAAAGTGCCCAGTCAGCACCCAGCGTACCACGTGGTCATCCGACAGTTATTTCCAAAAAACCGACGCGCCACCTCATCACTCGGCCATCATCCTCAAAGTGGCTCGCGCGGCCCGCTGTCACTCGGCGTTACCTCTAAAACGCTGATACAGTGTTCAGTCACTCGGCGTTGCCTCTAAAACGCTGATATCGCGTTTAGTCGCTCGGCGTTAACTCTAAAATGCTGGCGTCGCCTTCCAGTCACTCGGCGTTGCCTCTAAAACGCTGATACAGTGTTCAGTCACTCGGCGTTGCCTCTACAACGCTGATATTGCGTTTAGTCGCTCGGTGTTGCCTCTAAAACGCTGACGTCGCTTTCCAGTCACTCGGCGTTACCTCTAAAACGCTGATATCACGTTCAGTCGCTCGGCAGTTGCCTCCAAAGCGCCAACGTCGTCTTCAAGTAACTCGGAATCAATTTCATGAAAAAGTCGGGAAGAGGAATGATTCAAGAACTTCGAGTTGTGAATATCAGAGAGTAATCGTCGCAAGAGAAACCAACATCATTTCATTCATCAAAGGGAAGATAACAAATTTACAAATCAACTCTTCGCGAGTTGATACTTCCCTATTACTACATTACATTACATCTACTACTACTACTACACTACGCTATACTACTCTACATTACTACTACATTATTCTAACTAAACTATACTAATATTTAAAAGACCAGTGGCATCTAGCCACTGGCCCTGTTGCTGCCGCCGCCGCTGCCGCCCTTGGTGCTGCCCTTGCTGCTGCCGCCCCGGTCGCTGCCCCTGCTGCCGCCGCCGTCGTCGTCCTTGCCGCCGCCGCCGCCCCTGCCGCCGCCGCTGCCGTCACCGTCGCCATCGTCGTCGCCGTCGTCGTCGTCGTCGTCCTCGTCCTCGCCGCCGACGTCCGTGTCCTCCTCATCCGAGGAGTACTCTGACTCATCTGAGCCCTCGAGCCCGGAACGCTCGACGGCCCGGATGTACGTCCAGACCTCCGCGACAATCCCCTGAGAGTCGTCCGAGTCATCGGACGACGCTGGGGGAGAGACGGGAGCCGGAGACCCCTCGGACTCAGAGGAGAACTCCTCCTCTGAGTATTCCGAGTCGCCAAAGTCCTCTGACGGAGGAGTCGGCTCGCGCTTGCGTTTGTTGTTTTTGCCCATGGTGGAAATGCAAGGGGAAGAGGAAAGCAAGCAGCGGAGAGCAGCAAGAGATGTGAAATAACCAGAGAGGCAAAGGCACTATTTATAGAAGAAGAAGGCAACCGCTCACCACCAATCGCGGTCACTGAACAGTCGCAAAGCATTCAATAAGCACTTCAACCCGTCTGAAGACACGTCAGGCGGCTGACGCCGTTTCACGCAACACTACACCCATTGGGACTCCAGTCAACAGCGCGGAGGATATGATTACACTCGCCGTCACATCACATTACTACTCAGAAGCAGCCGGCTAAAATACTCAGCGTACCAAGCCGTCCCTTGCCCACACCCATTGGGGGGGACGCCCAGGAATTATCAGCATATTTTTCAAAACGGTCACATCTATGCAGGGCACGCAGTGAATACCTCAAGACAAAAATGAGATATCAGTAAGGATCAGAGGAAAGCCAAATATAGCCAGTGAAGTACAAAGTTTGACCGACAGAAGCGATGTGAAGACTAGACAGAGAACGTCCATCAAACGTCCAATCAGTCGCAGAGCAAGTAAATTGCATTACCTAGCAAGATATGGATGGATTGCGAACTCGGCTGCTAAAGACAAAACATATGCTGACCTCCAAAGCAAAATATTGATGACATAATGCTGACCTCCAAAGCATAACATAGATAACTTCATGCCAATTTCTACGAACGAAAAGGATAATTTTCAGCAAAAGGGCACGAAAGGGAGACCTTCGAATGGATTATCCTCAAAAATCCATTTGAAGGTCGGAGGTTACACCCATTGGGTGCACCTCCGGTGCACCCCATGGATTATCATTCTAAGCCAAGATAGTGCCGGCTTATAAGGCGTGGGACAAGATTGAAAGGCCAGCCCTCAACCAAAATGCAGGAGCACAAATGGAAATAATTTCTGGGGAAGACCTTCGAGTAGATTATTTTCTAAAATCTACTCGAAGCTCGGGGGCTACACCCATTGGGTGCACCTCCGGTGCACCCAATGAAGTTCAGGATCCTACAAATTGAAATGCCGACCTCTAAGGCACGAACACGAAACCAAGCTTCGGTCGACAAGTGATCGAAGCAGGAGAGGACAATAGGAAGTCATTTTCTTCAAATCACTTGCAAGCTGGACCTGGGATCTTTGGGCTGATTACCTCTAAATTAACCCAAAGATCGGGGGCTTGTGGGGGATGGATATCCCCTGGGTCCACTAAAAGAGTAAAAGACCTCACGAAAGGCCCAAGGGCCCAATAAATCGTAAGGTCATTCTTTCGTGGGCCTGGAGAGAGACAACCAGCAAAGTAGAGTGACATGAGGCCAGATTAGTGCAAACCCGGATGGCCCACAACGTCGAGCGAGTAATCGCAACAGAGATCCGACTTTCCCGCACTAGAGCCTCCATGCAGCGGAGCCATGCGAGGATAAGTCGGCGGGATTACATGAAGATAAACTCAAGCAATTCACTATCTTTTAGCTACTCGTTGTTATCATACCCACTTGTATTGCCTCACGGTCGAGTATATAAGGCCTAGGGGGCACCCCTTCAGAACGATCGACCCTATTACTTAGCCACCCACGTCAACTCTCTGTATTCTCAATCCAGAGAGCCCTCTTGTACCCACATTCACCAAGCATACTCACCAGGACGTAGGGTATTACGCATCTCTAAGCGGCCCGAACCTGTAAACCTTGTCCACTGTTCCTCGTGCGATCGGCACGAACCATTTTGCTACAGTTGTCGACACCGTCCTACTCCTAAAAACACCTTAAGGGGCAACCCCGGGTGCGCGGTCGGACCCAAAACACCGACATCGGGTGAGCAACATGGCGGAGAAGCTGATGCCAGAGCAGGTGGACGAGTGCAAGGAAATCTTCGACCTGTTTGATGCCGACGAGGACGGCAAGTCGCCATCCCATCGAACTCCGATCCACCGCGCGCGCACCTAGCTCCAAGCCTCACTCAACTCATATGTGCGTGCGTGCTTCTTTGTTGCTCCCGACCGGTGGGCTTGCAGGTCGCATCGCCACGGGTGAGCTCGTGACGGCGCTGCGCTCCCTGGGCCAGAACGTGGACGAGGCCAGTTTCTTCCTTGTGCTTCTTCCTTACCGGTGAAGGTGCAGGCTGTGGTGCGGGTGGGATAACTGGACCATCATAAGGCAAGCCACGACTGGCATAGAACTGCTGGCAATCAACCTGTGTACGCTGTCCGAGAACATCAAGGAAGCAATTCAACTGAAACGAAACATTGCCACCACCACCGTCGGACACTCCTAGCTTGCTGTCAAAGTAGTTCCCAGAAATATTGGCAAGCAGCACCTAGGCGAACAGCCGACGAAAGGTCTCTGGCACGCCGCCATAGAAGAAGTTCCCCGACAGGTCCACCACCTGCGCGTTGGCTCGCAGCGCAAGCCCTGCCGTGGGCAATGCGCCGGTGAGGTTGTTACGAGACACGTCCAGAACGCTCAGCCCCGGGAGCGACCAGACCGCGTGGGGCAGGGCGCCCGAGAACGCATTGCGCGAGAGGTTAAGGGTCCTGAGACGCGTGAGCCTCGGGAGGGCGATGGCCGGGAGTTGGCCGGGCAGTTGGTTGCCTGCGAAGTTGAGGGTGGTGAGGTTGCCGAGGCCCAGGAGCGCGGAGGCCGGGATCTCCCTGGAGACGGCGCAGGCGGAGATGTCGAGGGACTGGAGAGTGGGCGCGAGCCCGGCGCCTAGCCACGCCGGGATGGAGCCTGGCAGGCCGAACCCCGCGGCGTTGAAGGCCTCGAGGCGCGTGAGGTTGCGCAACCCGTCGACGTCGAAGCGCGGCGACAGGCGGGCCAGCCGCGTGCGCCGCAGCCCGGCGACGCTGAGCGAGACGACGCGGCCGGCGCCGCAACCCACGCCCGCCCACGCCGCGCACGGGTCCGCACGCCGCGGACAGTCCCGCGCCCTCAGGCCGAGCGAGCCCCGCAGCGCGTACAGCCCCACGAGATCCGACCGCGACGTCAGGTTCCCTCCCTGCGCCAGCACCACCGCCCCGGGCGCCGCCGCCGCCACCAGCGCAACGAGCAGCAGCGCCCAGAGTCCCCTCGCGCGCGCGCGCGTCATCGCCTCGAGAGCCTCCTGCCGATACCGCCGCCGCCGCCGCCGTCCCCCATGTGCACTTGCGTTACAGGTGTCGATGGGATTGGGGAGGAGAGGCGGAAGGAAGCGCTGGAATCCGGAGGGAAATTAAATGTAACACCCTGAATTTGGGGGTATAAAATTTCTTTGCTCATATCCACAAATTCAGGTGTTATTTTCCCCATCTCATCTTCCCCAATCTCTGTTTTTCTCTTTTCTATTGAAGAAGAGTGGTTATTTTTAAACGCAATTATGATTTAATAGGCTAAACCCTAAGGGAAACAATGGTTGTTGCATCATGTTGGAGAATATTTATTTTGTTTGTTGTTTGATGAATGGTTTGCTTGATCTTTCAATTAATCATTTGTTTGTGCATAGAGTTAAACTGAAATAAATAGAAAAGAGAAAGGAAAAAGAAAAGAAAAGGAAAAACAGAATTCAGCCCAAACTTCCCCCCTGGCCCAGCTCGGCCGGCCCAGCCGTCTCCCCCCTTCCCCCCTCTTTCTCCCCCGCTCGGCCCACCGCGGCGGCCCAGCTCCTGGCCTTTTCCCCCCCACGCCAACTCCTTCCCCCGCGGGCCTGCGCGCGCCTCGGTGGCCCAGCCAGCGCCGCCCCCCCTCTCTTTTTCCCTCGCCAGCCCACCGCGCCAATCCCCCCGCGCGGGCCCGCGTGCAGCCCAGCTCCGCGGCAGCCCAACCCCAGCTCCCACCCGCGCGCGCGCAAAGCAGCCCACCCAGCAGCCAGCGCCGCTAGCGCCCAGGCCGCAGCCCAGCGCGCGCCTGGTGGCCAGCGCGAGCCCTGCGCGCAGCTGCTCGCCCGCGTGGAGGCCGCCGCCGCCGCCTGCTGCGCTCGCTCGGTCGTCCGCGCGTCGCCCGCGTGCATCTGTATGCGCGCCCACGTCCGCACGACTGCGCAGGGGCGGTTCCGCGCCCGTGGTCGCCTGTTCAGCTGGGCCCGCACGCCAGGGAGCAACTACTGTATGTCTTCCCCAACCGCCTGTGCGAACTTCCCGTGGAGCAATCGCGCACGCCGTTTCCAAAACCAATCGATCCCGCACTCGTCGTCCAGTTTCTTCGCCTTGACCTCGCTAGGAATCGCCTCGCCCTGCTGCGCTCGCCGAAGCCGGCTCGCTGTCCTCGCCCCGCCCTGCTGTGCCGTCCGCCGGAGCCCGCGGTCCGCGCAGCCCGCCGTTGCACAGCGCCTCCTCGCGCCGAGCAGCTCCGTGGTCGATCCCCGCTCGCCGCGCAACCGCCGTCGTCAACCTCCGCTCGCCGACCTCGCTGCGTCCCGCCTGGAGTCGCCGCGCCGTCGAGGTGAGCTCACGTCCTCTCTCCTCTTTTCCCCCTGCACAGTGCTGTCGTCGGATTCGCGCGCGCAGCGCCTCGCGATACGCCGCCGAGGCGAGCTCGCCCCCATTCTCTCTTCCCCCGCCGTGTAAGTTCGTCGCGTCCCTGCAGTCCCTCGTCGGCGCCTAGCGTGGCGACAATCGCGGCACCTCCGACCAGCTTCGCGACCAGCAGGCCCTGCGCGCGGCTGTTTCCTTGCCGTCGCGAATCGCAGCACGCAGCAAGCCGATCCCGCGCGCCCTCGCCCTGCTCCTTCGCGCAGCCACGTCGACGTAGCAACAGCGTCCCCTCGCCGGCGAGCCTAGCCCATGCGTGCCGTGGCCGAGTTGCTGCGCGCAGCACGTCCAACCGTGTTTATATTTAGCGCCGTAGCGGTCGTTCGCCGTCGAACCTCGCCCTGCGTGTCGCAGCTGTGTTGCTGCGTGCTTGCCGCTGCCCAGCTCGCCCCGGCCGTTCGTCTACCGTCGCCGTGCCTCGCTACGATCACCTGCGCATCGCGTACTCGTCAGTCTCGCGTGCGCAGTTTCGCACGTGATCACGGGTATCGCGCGCGCCGTCGTCGTTGTTTGTAGTGCCCTCGCGCTGTTTCGCGCGTGTCGCGCGCGCAGTTTGCGCGCAATAATTATTTACTTCGTTATAATCGTCCGTACGCGTTAGTCAATTAGTTCCCGTATTAGTCACCGATTAATTGATAATTCTTTTTGTTATCTAAAATATCCCACGCAAGTAGTTGCGTCAACCAAATTGAAATGTAGAAATATAATTGTCGCGTTTAAACGTAATATAGGTTGTTCGTCGTCACGTCATTAATTAGCCGCGGTTTGCTGATTATTTAATGTGTTGTGCGTCGCGCAACTAGTGCGCGCGCTCGCGTTTGCTTGCGCGCAGTGCGTCGACGGGACTCCGTCTACGTTCGCCTACCCTTCGTCTACCCCTAGACGACTTTCGTCTACCCCTAGACGACTTTCGTCTACCCCCGTCTAACCCCGTGCGCGTTCGTGTCGTTCGCCATCGCCCGCGCGTCGCGTAATAAATCGTCGCGTGTTGTCCGCGTGCGTCGTGCGTGCTGTTCACACGTGTCGTCGTGCGTTTTACGCATGCTAATGACTCATCTCAACTAGAATAGTTCGCGCTAATTAAATATATATTTAAGCAACGGTTATTCGAACAACACACTAATCGAGACTAAGTAGTAATTTTACTCGACATGTGATTATTGTCTGTTAATATGATTAAGCCGAATTAAATATTATAATTCACATTCGCTTAGTATACATGTGATATCTCTCGACCGTAGTATCAGTCGTCTCGGTTCCGTTCTCGCGTAGTCGTAGATGCGAATTTTTGTCGCGTGCATATTTATTTGATCTATACTATTGTATGGTGTATTGTTTTCTACCATTTCAAGAATGTTGGATGTATGTTTGCACTCGCGTAGATATCGGGCCGTTCGTGGAGTCTGAGGGAATTGCAGGAGAAGACCCTGAGCAGCAACAGCTTGGTGAAGGCAAGTGTCCTCTGACCCATTATGTCCTATTCATTTATAACTTACTACCCCGCATTACTTACTTGAAACCTAAGGATTGACTAGCTTTACACTTTACTTTATCCTTGCTGACCTTATGGGCTGTTATGGTTAGCATTCTGCTATTGCCTTAACTTAATCAATGAACATGATGAGACTATTTATGATACTGTTATCCTGATTATATTGTTGATCTTGTGATACTCTAGGGGGCTCAGGCTGTTTCCTGAGTACCTCTCCGTAAGGACCTGTTCGTTGAGAGACCACCCGGGATAACAGTGCAACCATGAGGGTGGAATGGGGTGCCCTTAGCTAATTAATTAGAGGAACTAGAAGTGTAGTTGCTTCGCCGTCGTGCCGTCAATGGGGTCCAGGCACAGTGCTTTCTCTGCCGAGGCTGGGTGCCGAGGTTCTTTCGTTTTGCTTTTTAGTCGCCCTCCTGCGGGGAGAGGTACTGTGTTTATCAAACTGGAGAAACCTAACGGGCAGCTATGACCTCTAGAGAATCTTTGTAAAGGCTTCGTAGTGAATCCCTGGCCATTCACCTTGGGAGTGAATAAGGGTCTTGCAAGCCCGGGCTAGAGAGGGAATCACGGCTCATGGGTAAAGTGTGCGACCTCTGCAGAGGGTAGTAAAACTGATATATCAGTCGTGCTCACGGTTAAGAGCAGCCTTGGGATCCTCTTTGATTAGAGACACAAATGATTCGAGATACAATGGTTTTATTTATAATTTTGGTTCGATGATGATAATGATGTTCCTCACTGAGGAAATGATTCACGGGTTAGTTATTGCTAAAACCTGGCTTCACTAATAATAAATACCTGACCAACTAAAAGCAACTGCTTGAGCCTAACCCTACATAAAGCTAGTCCACTTCAGCCAAACGGGGCATTTGCTGAGTACGTTGATGTGTACTCATCCTTGCTTTACCACAAAACACCAGGTTGTCCGCATTGTAACCACTGCTCGGGAGAAGGCGAAGCCGTGGAAGGAGACTTCCAGGAGTTCCAAGACTACGACGAATTCTAGGTGTGGGTTGGCGGCAACCCCCAGTCAGCTGCCTGTGAAGGCCTTATCTTTACTGCGTTTCGCTAGCACTTTGATTTATCTGTTAAGTTGATGACTATGTGGATGTCTGTGACTCTGTGGTGTAACAAGTTAATACTCTTTTATGTTATTATTCGAGCATTGTGCGATGATGTTCATTTATGTAATCGCTGTGTACGTGAGTTCTGATCCTGGCACGTACATAGTTCGCATTCGGTTTGCCTTCCAAAACCGGGTGTGACATAAGTGGTATCAAAGCCGTGCTGACTGTAGGACCGCTGACCTAGAGTAGCACTGGTCGTACTAAGGACTATTGACCTTCCCTCTCACCTTGACCTCTGGTGTTACTTCAAAAGTCGGTCATCTCGACCAACCCTATGTTTTACTACATATACCTACTATATTTTATCTCGTTAAAATTTTATTTTGTTCTGTCTATGGTTTACTCATTTGTCATATTAGTTCTGTTCTTACTCTTATGCTTACGGTGTCTTTTGTAGATGGCTCGACTTAGACACACTGCTCGTAAGTCGGTGATTCCTTTCCTGCCGTCTCGCCTTGCGGAGCGTCCCCTGCGCCGCACTGTGTCCGGTCAGTCGAGTCACCTGGAGAGGCTGCACCACCGCCTGCGTGAGGAGCAGGAGCGCCAGCGTCAACACAGGGAGCAGCAGGGCTCTTCCTCCCCACCTGAGCAGGAGGTGGAGTCCGTGAGGCGTCGCTCCTCTGTTCCCCAGCTGGAGGCGCCCCCTGCACCACCACGAGACGCCCCGGCTGTTGGAGGAGCCACTGGAGGAGGTCCTGGAGGAGATCCCGACGACGACGACTCAGACCACAGCACGGAGTCCTCTGAGCCGCAGGAGGCGGAAGGATGGGTCGCCCGACCCATCACCCGTGACGCCGCTCGCGGTTGTCACTTCCACGACGCACTCGACACCTTGCTGCGCCAGGCTTTCGACCGGCACACCTGGTCGATCGAGTACCGTTGTGTAGTCTACCAGCACAGTCGCGGGAGGTACCCGGACCGCTGGGAGGCTACCTGCCTAGTTCGCCGTCCGGAGGATGACCTCCGGGGTGCAGAGGCCGTTTCGGAGCACTACTCCATCTCCGAGAGGGACACTGCAGAGGCGGCTATGCAGGATGCAGCACGGCGTGCACTTTCCCAGTACTGTTCCTTGTTCGGTGGGGTGGCCGACGGTCTTAACCTTAGGTACTACCCCCACCGTCCTACTGGCAGCACAGAGAGTGTGGTTGTCTCACCTGTTGGTGAGGATAACCCTAGGTTGAGCAGCACAGTCAACCTAGTCGCGGTGCTTAACACTGAGCTGGATCACTCTCTGGACGAGCTGAGCAGGGCTCGAACGGAGATTGCTGAGTTGCGTGCTGAGCTAGCAGAGCGCCGCCACCAGGAGGGTGGTTCTCCCGCTCCTGTTGGGACTCAGCACCCATACCGCTCGCCACCACGTGGTCACCACACTTATGGTTCCCCCGCCTGCAAGACCAGGATAGATTTGGATCCGTAGATCGTTAGCGTCGGAGTTTGTAATAATCCTTAAGTCAGATGTCTCAGTCTTAGGTAGTCAGTTTAGTTTGCTTATCAGTTGCTTATATTTAGTTTAGTTTGCTTATCAGTTGCTTACATGCTTGTTATGATGAACTTGTGCTGGATTTGAATCTTTGTAATGACTGTTGCCAACCTGTGGGGTTCCCCTGCAGTTTGGCTTAGCTAGTAATGTTAGTGAAGTCAGTTGTTTAGTTGGGAAACCATTTACTTCTACTTTCCTTTTTATCTGAGAAGCTGTGTTGAATCATAATGAGGATCAGTGAAGCTCTTTATTCACTCAGTGTCATGAAGAATTCTGTATTCCCTTTTCTTATGCTGAAGGATTGTAAGATCGATGCTGATGTATGAATGTCTTCCACAGATGTCTGACAACAGGCGCCGATGCAACAGACGTGCTCAACAGGAGGAACATCAGAGGCAGCCTCCCCCGCCACCCCCGATGACAGTGGAGCAGATGTTCTTGATGCAGACTCAGGCAGTGCAGGCTATTGGGCAGACTCTGGCGGCCATGCAGCAGGCTCAACAGCAACCCCAACCCCAGTTGCAAGTGCAGATGCCCCAGATGCCACGGGATAAGCGTGGTGAGTTCATGAGAGGGCACCCTCCTACCTTCGCCCATTCTGCTGACCCCATGGATGCAGAAGACTGGCTGCGTGCAGTGGAAAGGGAACTGCGCACCGCCCAATGTGACGATAGGGAGAAGGTTCTGTATGGTCCCCGCCAGCTAAGGGGAGCAGCCCAGTCCTGGTGGGAGTCCTACCTTGCTACCCATGCTGACCCTGAAGCTATCACTTGGGAGGAATTCAGCGAGAGTTTCCGTCGGTACCATGTTCCAGAGGGATTGATGATCATGAAGAAGGAGGAGTTCTTGGCTCTGAGGCAGGGACCCCTGTCTGTTAGTGAATACAGGGACAAGTTTCTGCAGCTATCTCGTTATGCACCTGAAGACGTCAACACTGACGCTAAAAGGCAGTACAGGTTCATGAGGGGTTTGGTGGATCCCCTGCATTACCAGTTGATGAACCACACCTTCCCCACCTTCCAGCACCTGATCGATAGGGCGATCATGACAGAGAGAAAGCGCAAGGATATGGAAGATCGGAAGCGCAAGATGAGTGGACCCCAGACCGGAAGCATCAGCCGTCCACGCTTCTCAGGCAGTTCATCTCAGCAAGGCAGGCCTGGTCACCCACAGGGATATCAGAATCAGAATCAGCGTCCGCATCAGCAGCAGTTTCAGAGGCAGTATCCACAGCAGCAGCAGTATCGTCAGAACAGCCAGCAAGGAGGTAACCAGTATCAAAGGCAGAACAACCAGGCACCTCGCCTTCCTGCCCTAGCAGCAAATCAGAGCAACCAAGCAGCCCCAGCACAAGGAGGAGGCAGAGGATGTTTCCACTGTGGGGAACAAGGCCACTGGGCGATGCATTGCCCAAAGAAGATGGCGCAGCAGCAGACCAACCCCAATGCTCCAGCAAGGCCAGGTGTACCTCAACAGGCAGCAGGTAATCGTGGCCATGCGTACAACCGTGGGAAGGTGAACCACTTGGAGGCTGAAGCGATTCAGGATGCACCAGATGTGGCAGTAGGTATGTTCTCAGTCGAATCTCATCCCGCAAAAGTGCTATTTGATACTGGTGCAACTCATTCATTTGTCACTGCAATATGGGTAGAAATGCATAACATCTCAGTAGAGGCAATGATGCCGCCCATGAGGATTAATTCGGTTGGTGGTAAAGTGCAAGCAGATAGAATATGCCCAAGTATAAGGGTGGAAATAAGGGGGATAGGGTTCCCCAGTGACCTAATAGTAATAGACACCCTTGGAGTAGATGTCATCCTAGGGATGAATTGGTTAATGAAATATGAAGCGAATGTTAGTTGTGACAAGAGGACCGTAACATTGAAGTCCCCATCCGGAGAGGAGGTAGTGGCTGAGCTAAGGATGCCTAAATCCGCGGAGGGAGATTGTCACCAGATTTCAGTTGATAGTAAGGAGGCCAACCCGCTTGAGGCTATCAGGGTTGTGTCGGACTTTCCGGATGTGTTTCCCGAGGAGCTAACGGGCATGCCACCCGAGAGAAAAGTCGAATTTGCCATAGAGCTTATCCCTGGTACCGCCCCCATTTCCAAAAGAGCCTACCGAGTGTCTGGACCAGAATTGGTGGAACTCAAGAAGCAGATAGATGAGATGTTAGAGAAGGGTTACATCAGACCAAGTACCTCGCCTTGGGCCGCTCCGGTGTTGTTTGTAGAGAAGAAAGATGGTACCAAAAGGATGTGCATAGACTACAGAGCCTTGAATGAAGTCACTGTCAAGAACAAGTACCCTCTGCCAAGAATAGAAGATCTGTTTGACCAACTCAGAGGTGCCAGCGTATTCTCGAAGATAGATCTGAGGTCAGGCTACCATCAACTCAGAATCCGACCCTCGGACATACCGAAGACAGCATTCATCACCAAGTACGGGTTATATGAATTCACAGTGATGTCCTTCGGTTTGACAAATGCGCCAGCTTTCTTTATGTATCTGATGAACAGTGTGTTCATGGACTACCTAGACAAGTTTGTGGTAGTGTTCATCGATGATATTCTCATATACTCTCAAAATGAGGAAGAACATGTGGAGCATTTGAAGATGGTATTGCAAAGACTACGAGAGCATCAGTTGTATGCCAAGCTGAGTAAATGCGAGTTCTGGATTCATGAAGTCTTGTTTCTGGGTCACATCATAAACCAAGATGGGTTAGCTGTGGATCCAAAGAAAGTAGCAGATATCCTGAATTGGAAGGCACCGAAGGATGTTCGTGGGATCAAGAGCTTCATTGGAATGGCCGGATACTATAGGCGTTTCATTGAAGGCTTTTCAAAGATTGCTAGACCAATGACAGCGTTGCTAGCGAAGAAAGTTGAGTTTAAGTGGACCCAAAAGTGTCAAGAAGCATTTGAAGAACTAAAAAATAGATTGACCACAGCACCTGTGTTAGTTCTGCCTGATGTTCACAAGCCATTCTCGGTGTACTGCGATGCTTCTTACACCGGATTGAGATGTGTGCTAATGCAAGAGGGAAGAGTTGTAGCATACTCATCTCGACAGCTGAAGATCCATGAGAGGAATTATCCCACACACGACCTGGAGTTGGCAGCGGTGGTTCATGCGTTAAAAACGTGGAGACATTACCTGTATGGACAGAAGTGCGACATCTACACAGATCACAAGAGTCTGAAATACATATTCACCCAGTCAGAGTTAAACATGAGGCAACGAAGATGGTTGGAATTGATCAAAGACTACGAGTTGGAGATACATTACCATCCAGGCAAAGCCAATGTTGTTGCAGATGCTCTGAGCAGGAAGAGTCAAGTCAATATGTTGGCCACGTACCCAATGCCATATGAGTTAGCCAAGGAGTTCGACAGACTGAGTCTTGGTTTCCTGAACAGTACACAAGGAGTAACAGTGGAATTGGAGCCCACCCTAGAGCGGGAGATCAAAGAAGGGCAGAAGGATGATGAAAACATCAACAATATCCGGCAGCTGATCTTAGAAGGAAGAGGCAAAGACTTTCGAGAGGATGAAGAGGGAGTAATATGGTTCAAGGACCGATTGTGTGTTCCCGACATCAAACCTATTCGGGAGCTGATCCTAAAGGAAGCTCATGAGACAGCCTACTCCATACACCCTGGAAGTGAAAAGATGTATCAGGATTTTAAAAGAAGATTTTGGTGGTATGGCATGAAAAGAGAAATCGCAGAATATGTCGCCATCTGTGATAGCTGTCAAAGAACCAAAGCAGAGCATCAAAGACCCGCCGGACTGTTGCAGCCATTGCAGATCCCTCAGTGGAAGTGGGATGATATCGGGATGGATTTCATAGTTGGCCTACCTCGTACCCGGGCCGGCTACGATTCCATCTGGGTGGTTGTGGACCGCTTAACAAAGGTAGCCCATTTTATACCTGTGAAGACAACGTACACCGGAGCAGTGTTAGCTGAGTTATACATGTCCCGAATAGTCTGCCTTCATGGTGTGCCAAAGAAGATAGTGTCAGATCGAGGAACACAGTTTACCTCTCATTTTTGGCAGCAGCTACAAGAAGCTTTGGGCACACATTTGAACTTCAGCTCGGCCTATCACCCGCAGACAGACGGTCAGACTGAAAGAACTAATCAGATCCTAGAAGATATGTTGAGAGCCTGTGCGTTGCAAGACAAGTCAGGATGGGACAAAAGGTTACCTTACGCAGAATTTTCTTACAACAATAGTTACCAGGCCAGCTTGAAGATGTCACCGTTTCAGGCGCTCTATGGACGGAGTTGTAGGACTCCGCTGCACTGGGACCAGCCTGGAGAGAGACAGGTGTTTGGCCCCGACATTTTGCTTGAAGCCGAAGAGAATATCAAAATGGTTCGGGAGAATCTGAAGATAGCACAATCAAGGCAGCGAAGCTATGCAGACAGAAGGAGAAGAGAACTGAGTTTTGAAGTGGGAGACTACGTCTATCTGAAGGTGTCACCTATCAGAGGAGTCAGAAGGTTCGGAGTCAAAGGCAAGCTAGCACCCCGGTACGTTGGACCATATCAGATTCAAGCAAAGCGTGGAGAAGTGGCCTACCAGCTCAACTTACCAGAAAGTTTGTCGGCAGTGCACAACGTGTTCCACGTGTCGCAATTGAAGAAGTGTCTACGAGTACCCGAAGAACAGTTGCCAGTGGAGGACTTGGAAGTCCAAGAGGATCTGACCTACATAGAGAAGCCAACGCAGATTCTGGAGTTTGCAGACAGAGTCACCCGGAGGAACACCATCAGAATGTGCAAAGTCAGATGGGGCTACCACTCTGAGGAAGAAGCAACCTGGGAACGAGAAGATGATCTGAAAGCCAAATACCCTGAACTCTTTGCTGACCAACCTTGAATCTCGGGGCGAGATTCTTTTAAGGGGGATAGGTTTGTAACACCCTGAATTTGGGGGTATAAAATTTCTTTGCTCATATGAGAGCACCTAGAGGGGGGGGGTGAATAGGTGATCCTGTGAAAGCTTCAAACTTAAGCCACAAAAACTTGTTATGTGTTAGCACAATAATTGCCAAGTGGCTAAAAGAGAAGACTCAACAAAACACAACACCACAAGAGATTGATCACAGAGTTGACACAGTGGTTTATCCCGTGGTTCGGCCAAGACCAACGCTTGCCTACTCCACGTTGTGGCGTCCCAACGGACGAGGGTTGCAATCAACCCCTCTCAAGCGGTCCAAAGACCCACTTGAATACCACGGTGTTTTGTTGTTCCTTTCACTATCCCGTTTGCAAGGAATCTCCACAAATTGGAGTCTCTTGCCCTTACAAGTATATGATCACAAATGAAACACAGAGTAAGGGAGGGAAGCAACACACACAAATCCACAGCAAAAGCGCGCACACACGGCCAAGAATCGAGCTCACAAGACTATCTCAGAGTTCTCACTTAGAACAGAGCTCGAATCACTTAGAAACACAAACGAATGCGCAGAGACTTAGTGTGGATGATCAAGAATGCTCAAAGGTTGCTTGTGTATCTCCTCCATGCGCCTAGGGGCTCCTTTTATAGCCCCAAGGCAGCTAGGAGCCGTTGAGAGCAATTCAGGAAGGCTATCCTGGCCTTCTGTCGACGGGGGCACCGGACAGTCCGGTGCACACCGGACACTGTCCGGTGCCCGATTTGTTTCCTTTTCTGGCGCTGCCGACCGTTGCAGCCCGTTGGAGATCTGCGAGCCGTTGGCGCACCGGACAGTCCGGTGCACACCGGACAGTCCGGTGCCATCTTCCGACCGTTGGCTCGGCCACGTGTCCCGCGCGGATTGCGCGGCCGACCGTTGGCCCTGGCCGACCGTTGGCTCACCGGACAGTCCGGTGCACACCGGACAGTCCGGTGAATTTTAGCCGTACGCCGTCGGCGAATTCCCGAGAGCAGCCAGTTCGAGTCGAGGCAGCCTGGCGCACCGGACACTGTCCGGTGCACACCGGACAGTCCGGTGCTCCAGACCGAGCTGAGACATGGCAGCACACAGCCAAGTCTTTTCTCCTCTTCTCTTTTCTTCTTCTTTCTGTTTCTAACACTTAGACAAATATATTAGTACATAAAACCAATGTACTAAGGCTTAGAAACATACCTTTACTTCATGATTTGCACCTTGTTCATCCATGTACATAAATTCACAATTAAGCACATGTGTTGGCACTCAATCACCAAAATACTTAGAAATGGCCCAAGGGCACATTTCCCTTTCAATCTCCCCCTTTTTGGTGATTTATGCCAACACAACATAAAGCAAGTTGAACAAGTACAAAAACACTTCAAATAATAACTCAAATTTATTTTGAATCAAATTTGGCATATATGGATCATCCTTTGCCACCACTTGGTTTGTTTTTGCAAATCAAACTCAAATCTCTATCTCTAAGTCAAACACACATGTTGAAGCATAAAGAGAGTCATTCCAAAAAAGTTTGATCAAAAACTCCCCCTTTTTCCCATAATCAATACTTCTCCCCACAAGAAGCCAACTTTTGACAAGAGAGACAACAAAAGAGTTTTGACAAACCAAAAGCTCTATTCTATTATTTTCAAAATCTCTCAAGTGGTAGCTGATCCATTTATTGCTTTGGCCCTTATTTTCTCCCCCTTTGGCATCAAGCACCAAAACGGGATCAATTTTGGCCCTTTAACCCCATTGCCTCACCAAAATCTTCAATTAAGAGCAAATGGCAATAAGAGTTAATGAGATGAACTTGGAATAAGTTACCCCTCATCGGAGTGCAGTGGAAGTCTTTCATGGTCCAAGTCCACCTATTTCCTTTCAATTCTCCTTTGTGACTAAAACGAGCAAACTCAAACATATGGTTAGTCTCAAAGGGTCAAGTTGTAACACAGCTCCCCCTAAACATGTGCATCACTTTGCAACGGACTTGTGAGGTCCAGGGAGTGTTTGTACAACTTGAGCACCATAATAAGCAACAAAATGCAGAATGAACATGATCAAAGGCATAAATACATGTATGCTATAATTCAATCCAAGTTCCGCGAATCTAAGACATTTAGCTCACTACGCAGCCTGCAAAAGGTCTTCTCATCTAAAGGCTTGGTAAAGATATCGGCTAGCTGGTTCTCGGTGCTAACATAAAACACTTCGATATCTCCCTTTTGCTGGTGGTCTCTCAAAAAGTGATGCCGGATGTCAATGTGCTTTGTGCGGCTGTGCTCAACAGGATTTTCCGCTATTCGGATAGCACTCTCATTATCACATAGGAGTGGGACTTTGCTCAGATTGTAGCCAAAGTCCCTGAGGGTTTGCCTCATCCAAAGTAGTTGCGCACAACACTGTCCTGCGGCAACGTACTCGGCCTCAGCGGTGGATAGGGCAACGGAGGTTTGTTTCTTAGAGTTCCATGACACCAGGGACCTTCCTAAGAATTGGCACGTCCCTGATGTACTCTTCCTATCGACCTTACATCCAGCATAGTCGGAATCTGAGTACCCAATCAAGTCAAAGTTAGACCCCTTTGGATACCAGATCCCGAAGCAAGGCGTAGCGACTAAATATCTAAGAATTCGCTTCACCGCCACCAAGTGACACTCCTTAGGATCGGATTGAAATCTAGCACACATGCATACGCTAAGCATAATATCCGGTCTACTAGCACATAAGTAAAGCAAAGAACCTATCATGGACCGGTATGCTTTTTGATCAACGGACTTACCTCCTTTGTTGAGGTCGGTGTGTCCGTCAGTTCCCATCGGAGTCTTTGCGGGCTTGGCGTCCTTCATCCCAAACCGCTTCAGCAAGTCTTGAGTGTACTTCGTTTGGGAGATGAAGGTGCCGTCCTTGAGTTGCTTCACTTGGAACCCAAGGAAGTAGTTCAACTCGCCCATCATCGACATCTCGAATTTCTGCGTCATCACCCTGCTAAACTCTTCACAAGACTTTTGGTTAGTAGAACCAAATATTATGTCATCGACATAAATTTGGCATACAAACAAATCACCATCACAAGTCTTAGTGAAAAGAGTTGGATCGGCTTTCCCAACCTTGAAAGCATTAGCAATTAAGAAATCTCTAAGGCATTCATACCATGCTCTTGGGGCTTGCTTAAGTCCATAGAGCGCCTTAGAGAGCTTACACACGTGGTCGGGGTACCGCTCATCCTCGAAGCCAGGGGGTTGCTCCACGTACACCTCCTCCTTTATTGGCCCGTTGAGGAAAGCGCTCTTCACATCCATTTGGTACAACCTGAAAGAATGGTGAGCGGCATATGCTAGCAAAATACGAATAGACTCTAGCCTAGCCACAGGAGCAAAAGTCTCCTCAAAGTCCAAACCTGCGACTTGGGCATAACCTTTTGCCACAAGTCGAGCCTTGTTCCTTGTCACCACTCCGTGCTCGTCCTGTTTGTTGCGGAACACCCACTTGGTTCCCACAACATTTTGCTTGGGACGAGGCACCAGCGTCCAAACTTCATTGCGCTTGAAGTTGTTAAGTTCCTCCTGCATGGCCAACACCCAGTCCGGATCTAGCAAGGCCTCCTCTACCCTGAAAGGCTCAATAGAAGAGACAAAGGAGTAATGCTCACAAAAATTAACTAATCGAGATCGAGTAGTTACTCCCTTGCTAATGTCACCCAGAATTTGGTCGACGGGATGATCCCTTTGAATCATTGCTCGAACTTGGGTTGGAGGTGCCGGTTGCGCTTCTTCCTCCATCACATGATCATCTTGTGCTCCCCCTTGATCACACGCCTCCTTTTGATGAACCTGTTCATCATCTTGAGTTGGGGGATGCACCAAGGTTGAGGAAGAAGGTTGATCTTGCACATCTTGTTCCTGTGGTCGCACATCACCAATCGCCATGGTTCGTATAGCGGCCGTCGGAACATCTTCTTCATCTACATCATCAAGATCAACAACTTGCTCTCTTGGAGAGCCATTAGTCTCATCAAATACAACGTCGCTAGAGACTTCAACCAAACCCGATGATTTGTTGAAGACTCTATACGCCTTTGTATTTGAATCATAACCTAATAAAAACCCTTCTACAGCTTTGGGAGCAAACTTAGAATTTCTACCCTTCTTCACTAGAATGTAGCACTTGCTCCCAAAAACACGAAAGTAAGATACATTGGGTTTGTTACCGGTTAGTAGCTCATACGAAGTCTTCTTGAGGAGTCGATGAAGATAGACCCTGTTGATGGCGTGGCAAGCCGTGTTCACAGCTTCCGACCAAAAGCACTCGGGGGTCTTGAACTCTCCAAGCATCGTCCTCGCCATGTCGATTAGCGTCCTGTTCTTCCTCTCTACCACACCATTTTGCTGTGGTGTGTAGGGAGCGGAGAACTCGTGCTTGATCCCTTCCTCCTCAAGGAACTCTTCCACTTGAAGGTTCTTGAACTCGGACCCATTGTCGCTCCTTATCTTCTTCACCTTGAGCTCAAACTCATTTTGAGCTCTCCTGAGGAAGCGCTTTAGGGTCCCTTGGGTTTCAGACTTGTCCTGCAAAAAGAACACCCAAGTGAAGCGGGAAAAGTCATCAACAATAACTAGACCATACTTACTTCCTCCTATGCTCAGATAGGCGATGGGTCCGAAGAGGTCCATATGTAGCAGCTCCAGGGGTCTTGATGTTGTCATCACATTCTTGGTGTGATGAGCGCCTCCCACCTGTTTCCCTGCTTGACAAGCTGCACAAGGTCTATCTTTTTCGAAATGAACATTGGTTAGACCTATCACGTGTTCTCCCTTTAGAAGCTTGTGGAGGTTCTTCATCCCCACATGTGCTAAGCGGCGATGCCACAGCCAGCCCATGCAAGTCTTAGCCATTAAGCATGCATCTAGACCGGCCTCCTCTTTTGCAAAATCAACTAAATAAAGCTTGCCGTCTAGTACACCCTTAAAAGCTAGTGAACCATCACATCTTCTAAAGACAGACACATCTACATTTGTAAATAAACAATTATATCCCATTTGACATAATTGACTAACAGATAGCAAATTATATCCAAGACTCTCCACTAAGAATACATTTGAGATAGAATGCTCATTAGAAATTGCAATTTTACCTAACCCTTTTACCTTGCCTTGATTCCCATCACCGAATATGATTGAATCTTGGGAATCTTTATTCTTGACGTAGGAAGAGAACATCCTCTTTTCCCTCGTCATGTGGTTTGTGCATCCGCTGTCGATAATCCAGCTTGAGCCCCCGGATGCATAAACCTGCAAGGCAATTTAGGCTTGGGTTTTAGGTACCCAACTCATGTTGGGTCCTACAAGGTTAGCACAAATGTCCTTAGGGACCCAAATGCAAGTTTTATCACCCTTGCATTTAGCCCCTAACTTCCTAGCAATTACTTTTCTATCCTTTCTACAAATTGCATATGAAGCATTTAAAGCACAATAAATTGTAGAAGGTTCATTCACTACTTTCTTAGGAGCATGAATAACATTCTTTCTAGGCATATGAGCAATATTTCTCCTAGGCATATGTACAACATTTCTCCTACACATATCCCTATCATGCTTATAAGAAGAACTAGAAGCAAACATGGCATGAGAATCATAAACATGTGAATCAAAATCATTATAAGCACTTCTAGCATGTCTCCTATCATTATACATAAAGGCATGGTTCTTTTTAGCGTTACTAGCCATAGGGGCCTTCCCTTTCTCCTTGACAAAGACGGGAGCCTTATGGCTTGTTAAGTTCTTGGCTTCCCTCTTGAAGCCAAGCCCATCCTTAATTGAGGGGTGTCTACCAACCGTGTAGGCATCCCTTGCAAATTTTATTTTATCAACTTCATTCTTGCTAGTCTTAAGTTGGGCATTAAGACTAGCCACTTCATCATTTAGTTTTGAAATTGACACTAAGTGTTCACTACAAGCATTAACATCAAAATCTTTACACCTAGTACAAATTTCAACATGTTCAACACAGGAATTAGATTTATATGCTACTTCTAATTTAGCACTTAAATCATTGTTAACACCTTGTAAGGTAGAAATGGTTTCATGACAGGTAGATAGTTCACTAGAAAGCATTTCATTTCTTTTAATTTCTAGAGCAAGAGAATTTTGTGCACTAACAAATTTATCATGCTCCTCATATAAAAGATCCTCTTGTTTTTCTAGTAATCTATTCTTGTCATTTAAAGCATCAATCAACTCATTAATCTTATTAATTTTAGATCTATCTAAGCCTTTGAACAAGCAAGAATAATCTATGTCATCATCATCACTAGACTCACTATCACTAGAAGAAGCATAAGTGGAGTCTTGAGTACTCACCTTCTTCTCCCTTGCCATAAGGCAAGTGAGACGCTCGTTGGGGAAGAGAGCCGATTTGTTGAAGGCAGTGGCGGCGAGTCCTTCGTTGTCGGAGTCGGAGGAGGAGCAATCTGAGTCCCACTCCTTTCCTAGATGCGCCTCGCCCTTTGCCTTCTTGTATTGCTTCTTCTTCTCTCTTTTGTTCCCCTTTTCCTGGTCACTTTCATTATCGGGACAGTTAGCGATAAAATGACCAATTTTACCGCATTTGAAGCATGAGCGCTTCCCCTTGGTCTTGGTCTTGCTTGGCTGCCCCTTGCGACCATTTAGTGCCGTCTTGAATCTCTTGATGATGAGAGCCATCTCTTCATCATTGAGCCCGGCCGCCTCAACTTGCGCCACCTTGCTAGGTAGCGACTCCTTGCTTCTCGTTGCCTTTAGAGCAATGGGTTGAGGCTCGTGGAGTGGTCCGTTCAACGCGTCGTCGACGTATCTTGCCTCCTTGATCATCATCCGCCCGCTCACGAATTTTCCAAGTACCTCCTCGGGCGTCATCATCGTGTACCTGGGATTCTCACGAATATTGTTCACGAGATGAGGATCAAGAACGGTAAAGGACCTGAGCATTAGGCGGACGACGTCGTGATCCGTCCAACGCGTGCTTCCGTAGCTCCTTATCTTGTTGATAAGGGTCTTGAGCCGGTTGTATGTTTGCGTCGGCTCCTCGCCCCTTATCATTGCGAACCGCCCAAGCTCACCCTCCACCAACTCCATCTTGGTGAGTAAGGTGACGTCGTTCCCCTCATGAGAAATCTTGAGGGTGTCCCAGATTTGCTTGGCGTTATCCAAGCCGCTCACTTTATGATATTCATCCCTGCACAAGGAAGCTAGAAGAACAGTAGTAGCTTGTGCATTCTTATGAATTTGTTCATTAATGAATATGGGACTATCCGAACTATCAAAATGCATTCCACTCTCTACAATCTCCCATATACTAGGATGGAGAGAGAATAGGTGACTACGCATTTTGTGGCTCCAAAATCCGTAGTCCTCTCCATCAAAGTGTGGGGGCTTGCCGAGTGGAATGGAGAGCAAATGAGAATGTGAACTTTGCGGAATACGAGAGTAATCAAAAGAAAAGTTCGAATTAACCGTTTTCCTTCTCTCGTAGTCGTTGTGGTCCTCGTCCTTTTGGGAAGAAGTAGACTCGTCGCTGTCGTAGTAGACGATCTCCTTGATGCGCCTTGTCTTCTTCTTCTTCCCTTCCTTCCGTCTTTGGCCCGAGCCGGAGTTGGTAGGCTTATCGTCCTTCGGCTCGTTGACGAAGGATTCCTTCTCTTTGTCATTGATCACAATACCCTTCCCCTTAGGATCCATCTCTTCGGGCGGTTAGTCCCTTTGTGAAGAGAACGGCTCTGATACCAATTGAGAGCACCTAGAGGGGGGGGTGAATAGGTGATCCTGTGAAAGCTTCAAACTTAAGCCACAAAAACTTGTTATGTGTTAGCACAATAATTGCCAAGTGGCTAAAAGAGAAGACTCAACAAAACACAACACCACAAGAGATTGATCACAGAGTTGACACAGTGGTTTATCCCGTGGTTCGGCCAAGACCAACGCTTGCCTACTCCACGTTGTGGCGTCCCAACGGACGAGGGTTGCAATCAACCCCTCTCAAGCGGTCCAAAGACCCACTTGAATACCACGGTGTTTTGTTGTTCCTTTCACTATCCCGTTTGCAAGGAATCTCCACAAATTGGAGTCTCTTGCCCTTACAAGTATATGATCACAAATGAAACACAGAGTAAGGGAGGGAAGCAACACACACAAATCCACAGCAAAAGCGCGCACACACGGCCAAGAATCGAGCTCACAAGACTATCTCAGAGTTCTCACTTAGAACAGAGCTCGAATCACTTAGAAACACAAACGAATGCGCAGAGACTTAGTGTGGATGATCAAGAATGCTCAAAGGTTGCTTGTGTATCTCCTCCATGCGCCTAGGGGCTCCTTTTATAGCCCCAAGGCAGCTAGGAGCCGTTGAGAGCAATTCAGGAAGGCTATCCTGGCCTTCTGTCGACGGGGGCACCGGACAGTCCGGTGCACACCGGACACTGTCCGGTGCCCGATTTGTTTCCTTTTCTGGCGCTGCCGACCGTTGCAGCCCGTTGGAGATCTGCGAGCCGTTGGCGCACCGGACAGTCCGGTGCACACCGGACAGTCCGGTGCCATCTTCCGACCGTTGGCTCGGCCACGTGTCCCGCGCGGATTGCGCGGCCGACCGTTGGCCCTGGCCGACCGTTGGCTCACCGGACAGTCCGGTGCACACCGGACAGTCCGGTGAATTTTAGCCGTACGCCGTCGGCGAATTCCCGAGAGCAGCCAGTTCGAGTCGAGGCAGCCTGGCGCACCGGACACTGTCCGGTGCACACCGGACAGTCCGGTGCTCCAGACCGAGCTGAGACTTGGCAGCACACAGCCAAGTCTTTTCTCCTCTTCTCTTTTCTTCTTCTTTCTGTTTCTAACACTTAGACAAATATATTAGTACATAAAACCAATGTACTAAGGCTTAGAAACATACCTTTACTTCATGATTTGCACCTTGTTCATCCATGTACATAAATTCACAATTAAGCACATGTGTTGGCACTCAATCACCAAAATACTTAGAAATGGCCCAAGGGCACATTTCCCTTTCATCATATCCACAAATTCAGGTGTTATTTTCCCCATCTCATCTTCCCCAATCTCTGTTTTTCTCTTTTCTATTGAAGAAGAGTGGTTATTTTTAAACGCAATTTTGATTTAATAGGCTAAACCCTAAGGGAAACAATGGTTGTTGCATCATGTTGGAGAATATTTATTTTGTTTGTTGTTTGATGAATGGTTTGCTTGATCTTTCAATTAATCATTTGTTTGTGCATAGAGTTAAACTGAAATAAATAGAAAAGAGAAAGGAAAAAGAAAAGAAAAGGAAAAACAGAATTCAGCCCAAACTTCCCCCCTGGCCCAGCTCGGCCGGCCCAGCCGTCTCCCCCCTTCCCCCCTCTTTCTCCCCCGCTCGGCCCACCGCGGCGGCCCAGCTCCTGGCCTTTCCCCCCCACGCCAACTCCTTCCCCCGCGGGCCTGCGCGCGCCTCGGTGGCCCAGCCAGCGCCGCCCCCCCCCCTCTCTTTTTCCCTCGCCAGCCCACCGCGCCAATCCCCCCGCGCGGGCCCGCGTGCAGCCCAGCTCCGCGGCAGCCCAACCCCAGCTCCCACCCGCGCGCGCAAAGCAGCCCACCCAGCAGCCAGCGCCGCTAGCGCCCAGGCCGCAGCCCAGCGCGCGCCTGGTGGCCAGCGCGAGCCCTGCGCGCAGCTGCTCGCCCGCGTGGAGGCCGCCGCCGCCGCCTGCTGCGCTCGCTCGGTCGTCCGCGCGTCGCCCGCGTGCATCTGTATGCGCGCCCACGTCCGCACGACTGCGCAGGGGCGGTTCCGCGCCCGTGGTCGCCTGTTCAGCTGGGCCCGCACGCCAGGGAGCAACTACTGTATGTCTTCCCCAACCGCCCGTGCGAACTTCCCGTGGAGCAATCGCGCACGCCGTTTCCAAAACCAATCGATCCCGCACTCGTCGTCCAGTTTCTTCGCCTTGACCTCGCTAGGAATCGCCCCGCCCTGCTGCGCTCGCCGAAGCCGGCTCGCTGTCCTCGCCCCGCCCTGCTGTGCCGTCCGCCGGAGCCCGCGGTCCGCGCAGCCCGCCGTTGCACAGCGCCTCCTCGCGCCGAGCAGCTCCGTGGTCGATCCCCGCTCGCCGCGCAACCGCCGTCGTCAACCTCCGCTCGCCGACCTCGCTGCGTCCCGCCTGGAGTCGCCGCGCCGTCGAGGTGAGCTCACGTCCTCTCTCCTCTTTTCCCCCTGCACAGTGTTGTCGTCGGATTCGCGCGCGCAGCGCCTCGCGATACGCCGCCGAGGCGAGCTCGCCCCCATTCTCTCTTCCCCCGCCGTGTAAGTTCGTCGCGTCCCTGCAGTCCCTCGTCGGCGCCTAGCGTGGCGACAATCGCGGCACCTCCGACCAGCTTCGCGACCAGCAGGCCCTGCGCGCGGCTGTTTCCTTGCCGTCGCGAATCGCAGCACGCAGCAAGCCGATCCCGCGCGCCCTCGCCCTGCTCCTTCGCGCAGCCACGTCGACGTAGCAGCAGCGTCCCCTCGCCGGCGAGCCTAGCCCCTGCGTGCCGTGGCCGAGTTGCTGCGCGCAGCACGTCCAACCGTGTTTATATTTAGCGCCGTAGCGGCCGTTCGCCGTCGAACCTCGCCCTGCGTGTCGCAGCTGTGTTGCTGCGTGCTCGCCGCTGCCCAGCTCGCCCCGGCCGTTCGTCTACCGTCGCCGTGCCTCGCTACGATCACCTGCGCATCGCGTACTCGTCAGTCTCGCGTGCGCAGTTTCGCACGTGATCACGGGTATCGCGCACGCCGTCGTCGTTGTTTGTAGTGCCCTCGCGCTGTTTCGCGCGTGTCGCGCGCGCAGTTTGCGCGCAATAATTATTTACTTCGTTATAATCGTCCGTACGCGTTAGTCAATTAGTTCCCGTATTAGTCACCGATTAATTGATAATTCTTTTTGTTATCTAAAATATCCCACGCAAGTAGTTGCGTCAACCAAATTGAAATTAGAAATATAATTGTCGCGTTTAAACGTAATATAGGTTGTTCGTCGTCACGTCATTAATTAGCCGCGGTTTGCTGATTATTTAATGTGTTGTGCGTCGCGCAACTAGTGCGCGCGCTCGCGTTTGCTTGCGCGCAGTGCGTCGACGGGACTCCGTCTACGTTCGCCTACCCTTCGTCTACCCCTAGACGACTTTCGTCTACCCCCGTCTAACCCCGTGCGCGTTCGTGTCGTTCGCCATCGCCCGCGCGTCGCGTAATAAATCGTCGCGTGCTGTCCGCGTGCGTCGTGCGTGCTGTTCACACGTGTCGTCGTGCGTTTTACGCACGCTAATGACTCATCTCAACTAGAATAGTTCGCGCTAATTAAATATATATTTAAGCAACGGTTATTCGAACAACACACTAATCGAGACTAAGTAGTAATTTTACTCGACATGTGATTATTGTCTGTTAATATGATTAAGCCGAATTAAATATTATAATTCACATTCGCTTAGTATACATGTGATATCTCTCGACCGTAGTATCAGTCGTCTCGGTTCCGTTCTCGCGTAGTCGTAGATGCGAATTTTTGTCGCGTGCATATTTATTTGATCTATACTATTGTATGGTGTATTGTTTTCTACCATTTCAAGAATGTTGGATGTATGTTTGCACTCGCGTAGATATCGGGCCGTTCGTGGAGTCTGAGGGAATTGCAGGAGAAGACCCTGAGCAGCAACAGCTTGGTGAAGGCAAGTGTCCTCTGACCCATTATGTCCTATTCATTTATAACTTACTACCCCGCATTACTTACTTGAAACCTAAGGATTGACTAGCTTTACACTTTACTTTATCCTTGCTGACCTTATGGGCTGTTATGGTTAGCATTCTGCTATTGCCTTAACTTAATCAATGAACATGATGAGACTATTTATGATACTGTTATCCTGATTATATTGTTGATCTTGTGATACTCTAGGGGGCTCAGGCTGTTTCCTGAGTACCTCTCCGTAAGGACCTGTTCGTTGAGAGACCACCCGGGATAACAGTGCAACCATGAGGGTGGAATGGGGTGCCCTTAGCTAATTAATTAGAGGAACTAGAAGTGTAGTTGCTTCGCCGTCGTGCCGTCAATGGGGTCCAGGCACAGTGCTTTCTCTGCCGAGGCTGGGTGCCGAGGTTCTTTCGTTTTGCTTTTTAGTCGCCCTCCTGCGGGGAGAGGTACTGTGTTTATCAAACTGGAGAAACCTAACGGGCAGCTATGACCTCTAGAGAATCTTTGTAAAGGCTTCGTAGTGAATCCCTGGCCATTCACCTTGGGAGTGAATAAGGGTCTTGCAAGCCCGGGCTAGAGAGGGAATCACGGCTCATGGGTAAAGTGTGCGACCTCTGCAGAGGGTAGTAAAACTGATATATCAGCCGTGCTCACGGTTAAGAGCAGCCTTGGGATCCTCTTTGATTAGAGACACAAATGATTCGAGATACAATGGTTTTATTTATAATTTTGGTTCGATGATGATAATGATGTTCCTCACTGAGGAAATGATTCACGGGTTAGTTATTGCTAAAACCTGGCTTCACTAATAATAAATACCTGACCAACTAAAAGCAACTGCTTGAGCCTAACCCTACATAAAGCTAGTCCACTTCAGCCAAACGGGGCATTTGCTGAGTACGTTGATGTGTACTCATCCTTGCTTTACCACAAAACACCAGGTTGTCCGCATTGTAACCACTGCTCGGGAGAAGGCGAAGCCGTGGAAGGAGACTTCCAGGAGTTCCAAGACTACGACGAATTCTAGGTGTGGGTTGGCGGCAACCCCCAGTCAGCTGCCTGTGAAGGCCTTATCTTTACTGCGTTTCGCTAGCACTTTGATTTATCTGTTAAGTTGATGACTATGTGGATGTCTGTGACTCTGTGGTGTAACAAGTTAATACTCTTTTATGTTATTATTCGAGCATTGTGCGATGATGTTCATTTATGTAATCGCTGTGTACGTGAGTTCTGATCCTGGCACGTACATAGTTCGCATTCGGTTTGTCTTCCAAAACCGGGTGTGACATTAAACGCAGCGACGGCGAATGGGGGCAGAGGCCGAGCTACGGAGGTACGTACTCTCCTACGAGCTACGGCGAATGGGGGCAGAACGTGGACGAGGCGGAGGCGCGGCGCTTCCTGGAGGACACGGGCGTCGCCACGGGTGCCGGCGACATCGACCTCGCGGCGTTCCTGGCCGTGGCGGCGCGCAAGATGGGTGCCAAGCAGTCGGAGGCACGCCTCGCCGAGTGCTTCGACGTGTTCGACGACGCCTGCAGCGGGTCCATCCCCGCGGAGGAGCTGCGCCAGGTGATGGTGAGCCACGGCGACCGGCTCACGGAGGAGGAGGGATTGCAGCGGGGTCGCGGGCGAACGGACTGCGGCGGTTTTTGCAGCGGGTGGAGGGAGGCGGGGGCAGTCTACAATAGAGACTTAATAGTTCGTAGAGAAGTCGAACTTAGAAAGGCCTTGTGTGATAATGCGATGGGTTTGATTTGATCGGCCCCGACAATTTTGGGCTCACTTTGGCAGGCCTTGTAAAGGCGTGATCGGGGCCCACTATCCAAGAACCAATGGGCTTTCCCTAGGCAAAGTGCAGATCGCAGAGGGCCTGAGTACAAACTGAACTCGAAAGAACGAGAATAAAACACTGAACTTCTATCTGTTTATTTTGAAAGTAACGAGCACTGTTACAAAAAATATGACTCACTTTCAAGCTATTTCGAGTTCTATTTAAAAAATAGAGTAAGCAACAAAAATAGGAAAAATAAGTTATTTTCGAGCTCTGTTATAAGGTAGGTCTTAGGCCGCCCGGCGCGGCCGCACGACACGACACGATAGCCTGGGACGGCTCGTTTAAAACTAGTTGGACCATGATTGGGCTCAAACTTCGGCTCGCGGACGGGCACGACATGACCCGCTTTTTATCGATGTCATGCCTCGGTCCGATTAAATCGGCTCAGGCCGTGCCAGCATAATAGCCTGTCTCCAATGGGCAGTATAGTACAAACTGAACTCGAAAGAACAAGAATAAAAATTGAAATTATACCTGTTTAATTTGAAACTAACTAGCACTGCCAAATAAATTAGAAAAAACGTGATGAATCTAGGCTGGATAAATATAGAACCGCTCTTAGACTGTCTCCAGTGGGCAGTGTAAAATAGGGGACGCGAAACTGTGGATGACACTATTTGATATTGTTTGCAGAGTGAAGTTTAAAATAAGAGATGATATAGGGGATGAAATAAGGGATTTGCTGGAGATAGCCTTCGACTGTCTCCAACAGGTAGTGTAAAATAGGTGATATGAAACTGTAGATGACAATGTTTGACACGTTGCATAGTAAAGTTTGAAATATGAGATCTGTTGGAGAGAGTTCTGGTTGATGGATTCCATCGTACTCTAGAAAGAGCAGAACAATTCTATCAATATTCCTGGTTGTGTCGTATTGCCATTTGTCCCGGGGTGTCTCTAGCAGCTCTCTATGTTATTCCCCCTATTTCAAACTTCACCTACAGTGTCATCTACACTGTCGTATTCCCTATTTTACACGATCCACCAGAGACACCATCATGTCACCATATGTTGTAAACTCTTCATCCACAGAAATGCAACTCTAGATATAGAATAAAAATAAAATTTTATATGTTTGATTAAGTTATTTTGTGCAAATAAAAGTTTGACTAAGTTCATATGAAAATATAATTAATGTTTTTTGTCTACAAAATAAAGTTGCTATAAAATATATTTCACGATTAATTTTGACCAAAGTTTGACCAAAGTTTGTCAAGGAGAGCCTAACGCTTGCGGATAGTTTTGTGAGTTCGGGATAGGGGTTGTCCCCCCGGACCTGGTTCATGTGTCTTTCCACCTCGGGAGCTTGTAAATATCACTTGTGTTGTACTTTACTTTTTCCACTCTTAAATCGGTAATGAAAGACAAAGCTTCTGCCATACTGCCATTGCGTTGAAAAAAACACGATACAACTACTGATTGACGAGGGGTCCAGACGCTAGTGTCGCTTTGTATATGAAAGCAACTCGCTCGTAAAATATGCAGCTAGAGCACCCACGAAGAGCACACGGGCCACTCGGTCCCTCCTCCCTCGTTTGGATGGTCAAAACCGTCTCGGAGTCTCTGTAGTCATCGAGCGTGCTCGACGCAGGATCCGAATTTTTTCTTTTCTAGCCCTACTTTTAAAAAATATTTACGTGTTTGGACCCCTAGAAATTTTATATGTAAGTTTGGATCCGATACTCGGCGCCATAGGCTGTGGCGCCGAGGAATGACGTGGCAGCAACAGCTCCCTGCGCCTAGGGCTGACATGGCACTGACGCGGCACCGACGCGGCCTCGCAGCTCGGCGCCACAGATCTTGGCGTCGAGCTACGGAGGCCTATAAAAACGGCCGCGCTGCTGGCCGAGAGCAGCACATTTCCTCTCATTTCAAAACTTCGTCAAAATTTGCTGGATTCAAAGATTCGAGTTGTTTCACTTCGTAGACCAAGGTATGATGTCCAACTGATTCGTTTTGTATATTAGATTGTATTTTTTCGATTATTAGTTTCATAGTTGCTCATAATATGATGAGTATATTTTATTTGATAGTTGTGTAAACCTATTATAAAGCATATTAGGTACAAGTGATAATTATAATCGTTTATTAGATGAAAAACATGTACCGAGAGACGTTGTGGCAGAAGAGAGGTCGTCCTCGGAAGTTATATCCAGACGTATCTAGTAAGGATGCTCCTGTTCCTCCTAAACTCTCCGTGCCTAACTGTGACTGTGGCAGACTGGCTTGGGTATGTCAATCCAAACATCCAGACATGGCTGCTCGTTGTTTCTACCTTTGTGGCGGTTTTGACGTACGTAGCTTATGACTAGTGACTTAATTTTGTTCGCATTTATTATTTAGTAGATGTGTAATAGTGTTTCGTTCCATTGTTTTAGGGGCACCTGAGGTGTTTTTTTCTAGTGGATCGACGGTCCTGATAAATTTGACCCTCGATATCTTCTTTTCGCTAATTGGTTGTGTGTGTAGGAAACGGGTGACGCCTAAGAGGGGGGGGTGAATTAGGACTTCTAAAACTTTCTCTAAACTAGGCCACAATTAAATCCCTAGAGCAAAACCTATGCAAATAAACAAACTAGAATGTGCAAACTAGGTTTTGTCTAAGTGTTGCTATCTCTACCGCAAAGGCTAAGTTTCAATATACACTATATAAGTATGAATACACGATTGAAACTTAAATGCTTAATATAAATGCGGAATATTAAAGAGCAAAGTAGAGATGCAAACTCTCGTGGATGACGTCGGTATTTTTACCGAGGTATCCGGAACCAAGCAAGGTTCCGACTAATCCTCGTTGGTGCCCCTACGCAAAGGGAAGCCCACGCGAGGGCCAAGCACCTTCGGTCGAGTAACTCCGTAGAGAGCCACGGGCCTTCTCCACACGCAAGTGGTGCTCCGCTTCCGGCTCCTCTCGGACGCTCCCCGCCGTCTCCACTATCGAGCTTCCGGCCGAAACGCCGCGGGCCTCGTTCCCTCCGGTACACGGTGGCGGCCGTGACACAAACGCGGTTGTCACGGTCTCGCAAGACTCTCGCCCCACTCGGTACAATTACAACGACTCACGCAAGAGCCGAGGGGTTGTGTGGTTTGTCTAAACTCACTCAACTAACTAGGGTTCACCTAGAGCAAGCGCTAGAGCGGTCTAACTAACTTAAGCACTTCGCAAAGCACCTACGCTAATCACCGAGTGATTCTATTAAGCACTTGGGTGTTTGAGCTCTTGGAAATGTGCACTATATGCCTTGGTATGTTGCTTGGGCTCCCACACCTTCAAATGGCCGGTTGGGGTGGTATTTATAGCCTCCATACCCCCAACTAGCCGTTGGACAGAAAGCAGCAGCTTTCTGTCGTCGGGTGCACCGGACAGTCCGGTGCACCACCGGACACTGCACAGTAGATGTCCGGTGCACGCCACGTCAGCCGACCGTTGGCGCATGTGGCAGTCGACCGTTGGATCCGACCGTTGCCGTCTGCCCGTGGCACACCGGACAGTCCGGTGCCACAGCCAGAGAGCGCCTATCTGCGGCCTCTCTGCGCAGACTGTCCGGTTGTCCCACCGGACAGTCCGGTGCACACCAGACAGGTGCTGTTCACTGTCCGGTGCGCCACCAGGCGCTGGCTGACAGCCCGCTTCTCGGATTTCTTCGTTGATTCCTTTGGGCTTCTTTTGTTCTTGAGTCTTGGACTTCTATGCATCTTCTTATGTCTTCTTTTGAGGTGTTGCATCCTCATTGCCTAGGTCCAATCCTCACTGCATCCTGTGAACTACAAACACAAATACTAGAAAGCTTATTAGTTCATGGATTGTGTTATTCATCAAACACCAAAACTCAATTAGCCAAGTGGCCCGGGGTCCATTTTCCTTACAATCTCCCCATTTTTGGTGATTGATGACAACACAACCAAAGCAAGCAAATAATACAAGTATTTGAATGTAAATATGCAATCTACTTGCTAGGATGCATGATTGTCCCCTTAACGTGATATTATGGACTTAAGCCTCCCCCTAAATCCATAATTCACTTACTTCCTATTTTTGGACCAAATAACCAAAACCACTTGAAAAATCATTTGGAGATATAAAATTTTAAATTGGTGGTGTTTGGTGTTTGATATAGTTTTCATTGCTTTGGTCCCTAAACTTCTCCCCCTTTGGCATCAACCACCGAAAAGGAAGACATTAAAAGCATGTAGGAAGTAAATAAAAGCTTGCCCTTATAAGGAATTGAAATTCTTCAAAAACATATTGAAAAACTCCCCTTAAATGAGTGTTCTCTTTTTAGAAAGAAATTTCTCCTCCTTTTTAGAGACGAAGAAATACTCCCCCTGACAGAGTTCTTCTACTTAGGAAAAAGCATGTGAAAATTAGAGGTGCAAGTCATGATTTGAATAGACTATCTTCCCTTATGCATAGGTAACAAAATATGATTGAACCACTTATGCATTTGTAGCAACAAGGAAGTATAAGATGTGAAAATTTAGTCTAATCAAATATTGGAGAAGACATGTAAATGGTACTTGAGAGTTCTTGGAGATTTTGCAGTGGAAGATTGTTGTCTTTCTCCGGGGACTTCATTTTTCTTACAATGAGACTATCACATGAAATAGACTTGAAAAGGTGTTAGTCTCAAAGTCTTAGATTATAGAGTAATCTCCCCCTAAAAGTGTGCATACAAGTTTTGAATACTTGTAGGAGACATGCACTTTGATTTGATATCAAGAGGGGCAAACTATCTATAATCCGAACTTTGGCACATATAAGTTAAATGATACAACTTGTAGAGATCAAAATTTTCAATTGATGCATCATTTACTATGGAGTGATATAAAAGCTATGTGCCGTGCTTAAATAAACATTTGAAGCCATGTAGGGTTGCTTAAGTATATGAATTAAAAACAAGCAATCCTACCATATGATTCACCTAGTATGCATAATTTAAAACAGAGGTAAATAACAAATGTAGTACTAGGCAAGAAAGGTAAACTAGATACAAGGTAAATAGATACGCATATCTAAAAACAAGAGATACAATAAATCTAGTTACCTTAGTCATGGGTGGGAAATTTGAGTCCAAAATTTTCACTAACCCACTTGGCAATAAACTTGATCCAATATGATGTATCCCATGATATACATCCCAATTTTGCCAAGTCTCCAAATTTCCCGAAATCCTTCGATCCACTCACTTCCCTTTCGGGATCCAAATCTTCTTGGTGCTTCTCATGGTTGAAATAATTTCCTTTGGCACCCAAATGCGTTTGGCTCCCTTTCCTTTGTTGGCCTTGATTGCTATCACCTTTCCATTCTTTTTCTTTTTGATCAAATATGGTGTAGCAGCCTTTTTGTCCACCTTTTTGATGTAGGTGTTGGAGATTTTGCTTGATGGCTTTTGCTTGAGCTTTTGCCTTTGCTTATCCCCTGTCATCGTCTTGCATTGGAAAGACTTGTGGCCTTCCTTGTGGCATAACCTATAAATCACAGTTTCTCCCTCCATAGGCTTGTTCACTCCCGCAGTGGTGTTATCCTGTGGAGGTTGAATTTGTTTGGCTTTGCCTTTCTTTTCGTACAAAGCCTTGCCAAGACGAGCCACTTCCTGCCTTAATTGTTCATTTTCCTTTGCAACCTCATCCAAACATGTTTCTACAACAATATTCTCAACAAGAACTTGGTTGCAGGGGTTAGAATCATTAATTAAATCAAAGCAAGAAGTAGAAGCATCCGTTTTAACAATTTCAGAAATTTCAACTAAAGATGCTACTGGGGTGCTACCAATGTTTTCTAGCTTAGTAGTTAGCTCATCATTGTGTATGCTAAGAATTTCCATTTTCTCTAGCAAATTTTCAATAGTACTTTGGGAGCTAGCTAACTTAGCCTTAAGTTTTTCATTCTTTTTAAAAAGACCATCATCGGTAGCAGTGGATGGAGCACTAGACTCTAATAGCTCAATTTTAGTTGACAGCTCACTATTTAAGTTTGCAAAAGTTTCAAATTTTTCTAGTAAACCTTTGTAATCATTTTGGGAGCTTATCAACTTATTTTTCAAGGTTTTAAGTTGAGCTTTTTGCTTAGTGCAAACATCCTGGAAAAATTCAACGGCTTCCGCAAGCTCATCTACGGAGGGCTTTCCCTCACCTTCATCATCACTACTACTTTCATCACTAGAGGATGGAATGCTTTTGTTACCTCTTGCCATAAGGCATTTGTGTGATGACCGTGATGAGCGTGATGAGGACCGGTGGCTGCGCGTCCTTGGAGGTTCATCTTCACTTGAAGAGTCATCCCAAGTTCTAACACTTGTTAGCGCCTTGCCTTTGCTCCTCTCCTTTTTGGGTTTGGCCATAGTTGGACAGCTGTCCCTGAAGTGGCCCTTCTCCCCACATGCAAAGCATCCTCTCTTTCTTTGTTTTTTCCTGTCAATGTTAAAGAGAATATCTTCGACCTGCAGGGGCACACCCATTAGATTAATCTTGCGGATCATCCCCATTACCTTTCCGACGCGTCGGATTGTTTCTTCGTCCTCGGAGGATGATGTGCATGGTTGATTATCTTCATCATCATCACTTTCTTCCTCTTCTTCACTTGAGGAACTTGGAGTAGAAGCCTTCTTTTTACCCTTCCTCTCATCACATGCAAAAGCATATGGCCTTGAGGAAGTTGGCTCCTCTCCCCGACACATTTTTCGCGACATCTCAAAAGCCGCGATTTTTCCAATCACAATGGTCGGGGTCATGTTGCTCAAGTCCTCCATGTTATGAAGGATGGTGATGATGCTCCCGTATCTTCGTTGAGGTAGAAGGGAGATAATCTTCCTCACAATGTCCGCATCACCTAGCTTATTAATCCCAATAGAGTTGAGCTCATTTATAATTAGATTTAAACGAGAATACATATCTCTAACAAGCTCATCATCTTTCATAGCAAAAGAATTGTACTCATTTAAGACTAGGCAATGTTTTTGCTCACGGACATTAGTTGTGCCGTCATGGAGCTCATGCAATTTTAGCCAAATCTCATTAGCAGTTTTCAAGGTAAATACTTGATTAAAAATATCCATGCTAAGAGATTCATATAAGCAATTTTTGGCTCTAGCATTCAAATGAATTTCTTTTTCCTCACTCGTGGTGGGTTTCTCGGGATTCTTGAGGGGTTTCATCCCGTCACGAGTGACTCTCCAAACACCTAAATCAACGGCCTCTAGGTAACAAGCCATTCTAGCACTGTAATAGGGAAAGTTAGTGCCGTCGAAATGTGGTGGCCTATGGGTATCCATCCCTTCCTCTAAAAAGCGTCGGCTCTTTTAGCGGTGAGGCTAAAACGTTTCAAATGAGCCAAACCAGGCTCTGATACCAATTGTAGGAAACGGGTGACGCCTAAGAGGGGGGGGGGGTGAATTAGGACTTCTAAAACTTTCTCTAAACTAGGCCACAATTAAATCCCTAGAGCAAAACCTATGCAAATAAACAAACTAGAATGTGCAAACTAGGTTTTGTCTAAGTGTTGCTATCTCTACCGCAAAGGCTAAGTTTCAATATACACTATATAAGTATGAATACACGATTGAAACTTAAATGATTAATATAAATGCGGAATATTAAAGAGCAAAGTAGAGATGCAAACTCTCGTGGATGACGTCGGTATTTTTACCGAGGTATCCGGAACCAAGCAAGGTTCCGACTAATCCTCGTTGGTGCCCCTACGCAAAGGGAAGCCCACGCGAGGGCCAAGCACCTTCGGTCGAGTAACTCCGTAGAGAGCCACGGGCCTTCTCCACACGCAAGTGGTGCTCCGCTTCCGGCTCCTCTCGGACGCTCCCCGCCGTCTCCACTATCGAGCTTCCGGCCGAAACGCCGCGGGCCTCGTTCCCTCCGGTACACGGTGGCGGCCGTGACACAAACGCGGTTGTCACGATCTCGCAAGACTCTCGCCCCACTCGGTACAATTACAACGACTCACGCAAGAGCCGAGGGGTTGTGTGGTTTGTCTAAACTCACTCAACTAACTAGGGTTCACCTAGAGCAAGCGCTAGAGCGGTCTAACTAACTTAAGCACTTCGCAAAGCACCTACGCTAATCACCGAGTGATTCTATTAAGCACTTGGGTGTTTGAGCTCTTGGAAATGTGCACTATATGCCTTGGTATGTTGCTTGGGCTCCCACACCTTCAAATGGCCGGTTGGGGTGGTATTTATAGCCTCCATACCCCCAACTAGCCGTTGGACAGAAAGCAACAACTTTCTGTCGTCGGGTGCACCGGACAGTCCGGTGCACCACCGGACACTGCACAGTAGATGTCCGGTGCACGCCACGTCAGCCGACCGTTGGCGCATGTGGCAGTCGACCGTTGGATCCGACCGTTGCCGTCTGCCCGTGGCACACCGGACAGTCCGGTGCCACAGCCAGAGAGCGCCTATCTGCGGCCTCTCTGCGCAGACTGTCCGGTTGTCCCACCGGACAGTCCGGTGCACACCGGACAGGTGCTGTTCACTGTCCGGTGCGCCACCAGGCGCTGGCTGACAGCCCGCTTCTCGGATTTCTTCGTTGATTCCTTTGGGCTTCTTTTGTTCTTGAGTCTTGGACTTCTATGCATCTTCTTATGTCTTCTTTTGAGGTGTTGCATCCTCATTGCCTAGGTCCAATCCTCACTGCATCCTGTGAACTACAAACACAAATACTAAAAAGCTTATTAGTTCATGGATTGTGTTATTCATCAAACACCAAAACTCAATTAGCCAAGTGGCCCGGGGTCCATTTTCCTTACAGTGTGGAAGGACTAGTCATGAACGTTTTAAGCGTTGGGTACCTCCTCCCCCGAATCCTCCACCAATGATGGATGCAGAGAAGGAGGTAGCAACAGAAAAACGGATGGACTCACCGCCTCGATGCGATTGTGGAGACCGTGCTGTCATCGACGAAGACCATGAGAAGCAGTTCGTGTGTCCGAACATTGATTATGTGAGCCCATCGATACTCTAAATGTATAAACTAGTTATTTTTACAATAAATTACTAATTTATTCTCCTGCAGCCATACGGGTGGCGTAAGTGTCGTTTCAGAGAGTGGTTGTATGGTCCTTTGTCCCATTGGCCAGAGCCAGAGGTAAAGGAAAAGAAAAAAATCAGTGGGCGGAAGAGTTGAAATTTGATCCAGTACTCTGCAAATGTGGTATTGAAGCTAAGTATGGATTAGTTCCTTCCGAGCTTGGTGTTGGATATTTTTGTGGACATATGGTCGATTACGATGAGGTTGGTATTTATTTATTTTTTTTGCACCAGCTGTAATGTTATAGCGGTACTTACTATTTTTTTGTAGGAGACGGGGAAATGCAGTTGGGAGAGTTACGACGACAAAGGAGAGGCGATGCGCACAATAGAGTCCAAGAGACTAATGGGACAAAAGATGCGTTGTGGATCTCAGCTCGTCGATTCGTACATTAACGATCGCATACGCGACATGCGTAGGGACGCGAAATCTGCCTTTTATGACAGCCCGAAGCGTGCAGAGTATAGGAGGTTGAAGGCGGTAGATGAGAAGAGAGCACAGGCTGCAAGAGAATGGGAAGCGGCTCGAGCCGAGAAACAGATGTTGGATAATCTTGCTGATCGCCTCAAGGGAAGTGAGTGAGAAAAATGATACTATAATTATGTTAGTACAATTTATTTATCTTGACTTTGCTAACTTATTTTTCTCATTATATTTGCAGAGATTGGATGTGGCGTAAACTATTTGGCCGATGAGGCGCATGCAAGATATGTTCAGGATAAAATAGCGACGGTTGAGCTGATGGAGGGGGAGGACGACATATCTAGATTGAGTGAGCTTATCGCTCTCGCAGAGGCAGGATTACATGGAGAAGAGGAGGACGACACATCAAGGTTGAGTGAGCACATCGCACTAGATGAGGCAGAATTACGTGCTCAAGAGGAAGAGGACGAGTTTATGTCTCATGCCGCCGAAAAGGTAGAGGTGGCTTATTACAAGCAGAAGTCTGATGAGGCTGAGGCTGAGGATGAGCTATTCTTCCAAACTGCAGATGAAGCAGAAACCAATTATTACAAGAGAACTGTTGACAAGTGTGATGCAAGACAATGCAACAAGTGGAATGAGGTTGTCGTTGAGGATTGCGCGACGGATGACTCCGAAGATGAGTTACTTATAGATTGTGATTCTGATTGAATAAACTTGTAGCATGTTATGTAGTATTTTCGTATCCAAAATAATTTAGAACTCTACTTGAATATCCAAAATAGTTTAGAACTCTGAAGATGAGTTACTTATTGCTTGTCATGTTTTTTACAATTCACAAAAAAATTCGCAAGAGTTCCCCTTGTTTTATTAACAACCACAGTTCAAATAATCACATATTATAAGACATGACCACATTTCAACATACAATACATCACAAAATAACAGATAATATAAAAACATCTACATAACATAGTTCTTCATACAATGTCCACAAAACATAGTCCAAAATACAATGTTCACAAAACATAGTCCAAAACACATAACATAGTTCACATTACAACGTCTCCAACATGAGTCCAAATCACAAAGTTTGCAGCATAAGACCAACATCACAAAGTATTCATTTCCTCCTAGTCTTACCCTTGCCCTTGGCCCCAAGAGCGGTCCTCGACGAACGACGCCAAGCCTCGCAAAGTTGCCTGTAGAGGAAGGCCAACACTGCAGAAGCACAGCTGTAACCTCCTGTCGTATCACAGTCAGTCAGGCAGGGCAGAAACATCCATGATGCGCTGTCGCCTGTCACGTCTGGAAAAAAGAACTGAACCAAATAGGTGGAGAATCCAAGCTCGACAATGGTAGCCAACCGTCTGCTCGTCTGCACCAGGTGGACACTCCCCAAAAGCCTGCCTAAGCCAGGTCAGTGGGACTCCGGTGTTGTGGCTACCTCGCAGGTCATCCGGAAGCAGTCTCCCAAGAAAGGCCTCCACCCTCTGCCTCCATCCGCCTGGTGATGCCCGACTGGTCACTGGACGACCCAGAATGCTGAGACCAAGAATCTTCTGGCAATCTTCCAGCGTCACGGTCATCTCACCGCAGGGAAGGTGGAAAGTGTGAGTCTCTGGCCACCACCTATTGGAAGACAAACGAATACAAAATCATTAGTATGCAAAATAGATTTGATTATTGTAAAAATTAAACAACTAGAGAAGTCTTTACCTGTCGACCAGAGCCATCAACGTCGCTGGGTTGAAAGTGGGCAGCCCACGGCGAACCTGGAACGATGCGACGTCCAAGCCAGCCCTCGTAGGAGAGGAGTGTACCTCTCATCGTACCTCATCTCCTCCAGAAACCGGTCGTGGGTCCGGACCCGCAGAACGGGCAACACCTAGCAATCAAAGTAATTTCATTAGTCAAATATACGTCGCATATATTAATTCGAAATTTTAATATATGTGCAAAATATTACATCTCCCTCTGCGGTGAGACGACCCCTGTGGTGCTCGTCGTAGTGAGGGTCCATCAAGTGGAACTGCGCCATCCTGCAAATTAAGATATCAAGGTTAGTAAAAATATTAGAAACATTGGCATAGTACAATAAAAGTTGTGTACTAAGTGTAACAAAAACATCGACATATTACAATAAAAGTTGTGTACAATAAAATATTTAAATGTATCACACCTGACTAAGTGTCCAAATGCATGTACGTGAGTTGTGGCCAAGTCTCCCGCATTTTCCGCATTCATTCTGCTCTGGGTCCACGAGAAAGGGGACGCTCGACCTCTCCTACTACGACCGGAAACCTGATTCATAACCATGTTGCATAGGGATGGCAACGGGCATATTTTACCCGCGTGCCCGCGGGTAAAAACCCTATAGGGTGCGGGTTTGGGTGTGAGTTTGTACCCATGGGTACGGGTATGGGTTTGATTCTCAACCCGACGGGTTTTTTCTCGTGGGTATGAAAATGTTGTACCCATGCCCGCAAACCCGCATACCCGCGTGTGTATCTGTGTAGATTGTAGAGCACATGCATCTCAATTTAGTGCCACCTCGAAAGCTTTGAGCGAGTGGAGCCAATCAAATGATATAAAAGAAGACTACAAGCGCCAGGGAACTCGTAGAACTTTGGGTAAGATCGGTACATGTTTTTACCAGTTTAATAAATATTTATTATTATGTGCTATCAGTTTAATAAATATTTATTATATGACTGTGTCCGCGGGTGTACCCGCGGGTGCCATAAACCCGCGGGTAGCGGGTTTGGGTAACATACGCTACTCGTCGCGGGTAGCGGGTGCGGGTACGGGTTTAACATTAATCTCACGGGTACAGGTTTGTAATCTCTGCACCCGCGGGTTTTAAACCTGTTGCCATCCCTAATGTTGCACCGGCTCCTTTTCCTACTACCACGTTTGTCCCATCGATGCGCTGGATCAGCAACGTATACTGGACCGATGTACGTTGGCCATTGTGACTCATCAAGAAATGGCTCAAAACGAGGGCTCCAGGTACGTACTAAGCTCTCTACACTAAACTCCGAAGGTATTCTGCTCTCAAATGCAAAGTTACGATGACGTGCGGCCGCAACATAATGAGAACATGGAAAATGGTATTGTCTAGGTTTACCACAACCGCACGAGAATGCATCAAGTAACACGACATGTGTCCTCGAAGGCCGCACCTCACCGTTGGAAGTTATGCCACCTAGTGTTGTTACCTCGTATTTACCCAACTCCTCATCAAAGCATTGTACCTCATGTCTATGGGCATGTTCCTTTGCATTATTAAGGTGTGATGTTGGTTTAGGTGTCCATCTCTGCCCTCACGTCTGCATTGCTTTGGCCTGTGCGTGTCTATCATTAAACCAAGCCACAAGCATATAAAAAGTGAATGTTATTATAGCATTGACTGGCATGCCGCGTATACCCTTGAGCACAATGTTAAATGACTCGGCCATGTTGCTAGTCTGAAACTCGAACCTCCAGCCACATTCGTCGTATGCCCTTGTCCATTTCTGTGATTCCCTCAGCAATCCAGCAATCCATTTCTTACCTTCAGCATTTGTTGCATCTTTTAGTTCCTTCAACTTATCCTCGAAAAACGAAACCTCCAACTGTCGACATACCTCCTCAAAAAGGGGGAAGTTAGCCTTGCTATGATCCTTTCGAAGAAGATTTTCTGCTAGATGTCAAGTGCACCATCTGTGATGAATGGGTGTGTAGCCAGGAATCTGCTCTTGTACTGCATTAAGAATACCTTGGTGTCTGTCGGATATGACACCAACCTCACGAATAGGGCCTACGACATGGATCCGAACAAGTCGCAAGAACCAAGACCAACTATCTCTGTTTTCCCTCTCCACCAAAGCAAATGCCAAAGGAACCAATGCGTTGTCTGCGACGCATGATATGGCAACCAACAATGTGCCCTTATACTTCCCAAGCAGAAAAGTACCATCAATAGAGAGCACGGGACGACAATGCCTGAAGGCCTCTACGCACTGCGAGAAACACCAGAAAGCACGAAAAAATATCTCTCTGTCGTTCCTCCATTCATTAGGTTTGGGGATGTACTCGTAATGCATGCCTGGGTTTTTGCTTTGATTGCATTGAACAATGCTGGTAACTTCTCATAACCCTCCTCCCAATCCCCGTATATCATCTTCCATGCTCGCTGCTTTGCCCTCCATGCTTTCCCATATTTGATCCTGTAACCAAACAGCTCCGAAGTCATGGTCATAATTGACTTCACCTTCAAGTTTGGCTGACCCTTCAATATCCCCAATATCCTTTTCGCAATTAGGGTAGATGTCAACTGACGATGCTTAGAGCTCAGCTCTAGTCTGGGCACAAGTGTCTGGACCTACAATTTTGGTGATCTTAAACTTTCCGATTTCCTTCTGCCTTCGGGCACATACTCTCCAATTTCATTCTGACACCTCGCACACAACAGTGTAACGACGCTGTGCATACGAGTGTCTCACCTTGAACGGCCTGAGAGCACCTCGAGGGGGGGGTGAATAGGTGATCCTGTGAAACTTGAAACTTAAGGCCACAAAACTTTGTTAGGAGTTAGCACAACAAAGCCAAGTGGCTAGAGAACAGTTCTTGCAAGACACGATAACCACAAGAAGATCAATCACAGATAGACACAGTGGTTTATCCCGTGGTTCGGCCAAGTCCAACACTTGCCTACTCCACGTTGTGGCGTCCCAACGGACGAGGGTTGCAATCAACCCCTCTCAAGCGGTCCAAAGACCCACTTGAATACCACGGTGTTTTGCTTTGTTTACTTTATCCCGCTCGCGAGGAATCTCCACAACTTGGAGCCTCTCGCCCTTACACTTTGATGTTCACAAAGAAGCACAGAGTAAGGGAGGGATGAGCAACGCACACAAGACACAAAATCAGAGCGACAATACGCACACAAGTCACAACACGAGCTCTCAACACAACTCAAAGAGTTCTCTACTCAAATAGAGCTCTAGTTGCTATCACAAAGAATCGAATGCGCGGAATTGAAGTCTTGGTGCTTAGGAATGCTTAGAGAATTCTTGGTGTTCTCCTCCATGCGCCTAGGGGTCCCTTTTATAGCCCCAAGGCAGCTAGGAGCCGTTGAGAGCAATTCAAGAAGGCAATTCTTGCCTTCTGTCGCCTGGCGCACCGGACAGTCCGGTGCACCACCGGACACTGTCTGGTGCGGATCTCCTTCCTTATTTGGCGAAGCCGACCGTTGGCACTTTGGAGCCGTTGGCGCACCGGACACTGTCCGGTGCACACCGGACAGTCCGGTGCCCCTTCTGACCGTTGGCTCTTGCCACGCGTCACACGCGGATTCCGCAGCCAACCGTTGGCCCGGCCGACTGTTGGCTCACCAGACAGTCCGGTGCACCACCGGACAGTCCGGTGATTTATAGTCGTACGTCGTTAATTACTTCCCGAGAGCAGCCAGTTGACAGTCGCTGGCCTGGCGCACCGGACACTGTCCGGTGCACCCAGACTGAGTTGTCTTTGGCTGAACAAAGCCATCTCTTTTCCAACTTAATTTCTCCTGTTTCCAGCACTTAGACACAATACATTAGTCTCTAAAACAATGTACTAAGTCATAGAAACATACCTTTACCCTTGATTTGCACTTTGTCCATCACTTTGCATAGGTCCACTTGTGTTGGCACTTAATCACCAAAATACTTAGAAATGGCCCAAGGGCACATTTCCCTTTCACGGCCTCTTGCGGTTCACATAATATTCCTGTAGCCATCGTCTCAGTGTAGGCAGGTCCTTTAAAAGTAAGCCTACCTTAATCTCAATGTTGTCGGCGTTATCCGGAGCCTCTTGCATTTCATCATCACGTCCTTCAGCATATGCACGGGTGGAATGACTTAGACTGCTAAATTCATGTACTGCAGGGTCACGCTCGGGACACAAACGTCTTATGAGTTCAATTTCTTGCTCGGTCATTTCTTGAACCGGACGGTCATCATCATAATCTAAGGCCCATGCAGCCTCATATGGCTCCTCCTCATCCTCAATCTGAACATCAACACTATTGGATGCCCTGCATATGTTGTCCATATTATATGATACAGGCATGTCGGAGGGTAAATCTCCGGCCGGGTGGCGGAGTGCACCCGCCCTAAATCCTGAGATGAGGAGGGGCTAAGACGTTTCGCTTGATCGTTGGAATGAACGGGAGGAACTCAAGAACACATAAGGATTTAGAGTGGTTCGGGCTGCCGAAGCGTAATACCCTACTCCACTGTGAGATGTATTGCTTGTGAACTTGTATGAGTTTGCGAGTCTAAGGTGTGTCCTAAGGTTGCGTGTGTCTGTAACATCGCATGCCTCCCCTTTTATAGCTAAAGGGGGCATGCACAAAGGCACTGGGCCCCGACATGTGGGCCCAGGAACATAAAGAATATAGCACTTGGAGCCACTAATGTCTGTTGCCGAGACAATCTTTTTGTCCCTGACGCCCGAGATCTACGTATCCTTGGCGTATAGGGGAAGCTTCTTGCAGAAGGGATGATGAGGACAGTGTGCTGCCTGGCACGGTCGTACTGTTTGCCAGCAGACCCAGCAGACGCGCCGCCTGCTGGATGACCTTGACACCGCCTGCCAGCGGATGGGACGGGACACATTAAATGCTGAGAGGGCACGTCGCCCGTTAGCGCAGTGGCAGGCGGTGCGTCCTTTCTCCAATAAATGCAGGGGCTACACGACTTCACGTCAGGTTTGGCCCGTTAGCTTATGTCATGGGCCACAAGCAGCGGGTCTCCGCCTGAGCGGGAAGTGGAGGGCAAGGCCCAGACACGTGTCAGCACCGGATCCCTGCTCACACCAGGGTCCTTCTCATTCCTGGACCCTGTTGAGGTTCGGACTTATATGTATAGGGGTCTGGTGTCCTTCTATGGGGGTCTGGACTCACTGGGATGTGTTGTCTTTCCTATGGCGCCCTTTGGGCTGCCCATGCGGTGGGGTCAGGCGCCGCCCCCATGTGGCTAGGAGGCGTCGCATGGGTGCGGTGTCTTCATGCTGTAGAAGAGGGTACCCCTGATTCGGGGTACCGACAGTGGCCCCTCGTCCCGCCTCAGGGGAGGATGCGAGCCAACAGGTGGGACCAGAGTCTGATTGGCGGTTGGACCGCTGCTCCTGCGCGCCTGTTGCTGCAATTACTGATGGCCCGCCTATGGCCATGCCAACTGTCGCGCCTATTCCCACGGCTGACTGGCCCGTGACCATCGTACTTAATGGCACTGTTGGGCCATGCGCGGGTCTGTCTCAAGTCGCTGCACTGGTTCTGAAAATTTTGCCTTTTCAGACTCTCGTGACAGCCCCGAGAAGACGTGGCATTAGCGCAAGCGGCGGTGCGGTTTCTTCGCACGCGCTAACCGGCGCGCTGGTTACATGACATGTGGGCCTGGGCCCCTGAGTTGGTCCGCCAGTTGCGGCGGAGCTGAGGGGGCGCACAGCCGTGGGAAGGTTGTACGCTTCTTGCGCGGGGTTCACCTCTTTGACCGCTGGATACGGAGAAGATGAAGGGGCGCTTAACCGTGGGGCGGTTGCATGCCCCTTGCGTGGCGGTTCACCTTCCTAACCGCTGGTTACTCCAAAAAGGAAGGTGCGCGTAACCGCATGTCAATTGCACACTCCTTCTCTCGGGTTAGTCTGTATGACATGTGGGGCCTGGTCCCGTGTCATAAGGTGGGATCCTTGGTGCACGCCGGAGAAGACTTCACCCGTGACACTTCAGGGGCGCGAGTGGGGGGATCTGCCTTTAAAAAGGGGTCGATCTCCCAGGTAGTAGACATGCCTCGCTCCTCTTGCGACCACCACGTCCTTTCGCCTTCTGGGCCTCCAGATGGGGTGCACGGATGTTCTCTGGAGGGATCCGTGTCAAGGTTGTCTCTTCCGGGGACTTCACCGTCGGGGAGCGCGCGCTTGTGGCGGTGTCGTCGATCTTGTCTTCTTCTTGCTGCTGTTGGAGGGGTGCAACCCCATGGAAGTTGGCATCCTTCCGCCATCATTCAGCTTCAAGGATTTTCATCATGCAGGCCGGCTACAGTCCCTCGCCGGTGGTCATCCAGAAGGATGACTACCAGCCTTGTGGTGGGGAGAAGCAAGCCGGGCTGCGACCTCCCTCCTGCCCTCAACTTCAAGGATGTTCATCATCCGTGCTGGGGAGGAGGGTCTGCCGAGTTGGGGCCCCACCTCCGTGTGAGTAGCGGCCCGCTTCTTCCCTTAGTGTTCGGGGGAGAAGGGCGTTCGCTATTCATGCGGAGGAGGCAAACTTCGGGTACGTGGGGCTGGTTGACTGCAGGTGTCGCCAGCCACCGCGTGCCCGATGTCTTGGCACGGATGGCTTCGGCGCTGCCTCCGATGCTGCCTTCTGCTGCAGGGTCGGGGCGCGGCTACCCGTTCACCGCACGGGCGACGGTCGCACCGTGTGCAGGTCCGCCACACCCACGGCTTCTCTCGCGTCATCGGGCGTACTGGTGGGTCGCACATGGCGTCGTACGTTGCGGGGCGGTGGTCGTGTTCTTGGATGTCCTCACTGATAGTCGCCTAGAGGGGGGTGAATAGGGCGAAACTGAAATTTACAAATATAAACACAACTACAAGCCGGGTTAGCGTTAGAAATAAAATCGAGTCCGCGAGAGAGGGCGCAAAACAAATCGCAAGCAAGTAAAGCGATGAGACACACGGATTTGTTTTACCGAGGTTCGGTTCTTGCAAACCTACTCCCTGTTGAGGAGGCCACAAAGGCCAGGTCTCTTTCAACCCTTCCCTCTCTCAAACGGTCCCACGGACCGAGTGAGCTTCTCTTCTCAAATCACTTGGGAATCAAACTTCCCGCAAGGGCCACCACACACTTGGTGCCTCTTGCCGCAATTACAAAGAGTGTTTGATCACAAGAAAGAATGCGAAAGAAAAGAAGCGATCCAAGCGCAAGAGCTCAAATGAACACTACAAATCACTCTCTCTAGTCACTTAGGCTTTGTATGGAGTTGGGAGAGGATTTGATCTCTTTTGATGTGCTTTGCAATGAATGCTAGCTCTTGTATAGTGGTTGGAAGCTGGAAAACTTGGATGCAATGAATGGTGGGGTGGTTGGGGTATTTATAGCCCCAACCACCAACATGACCGTTGGTGGAGGCTGTCTGTTCGATGGTGCACCGGACAGTCCGGTGCACACCGGACATGTCCGGTGCCCCAGCCACGTCACCAATGTCGTTGGATTCTGACCGTTGGAGCTTCTGACTTCTGGGCCCGCCTGGATGTCCGGTGCACACCGGACATGTACTGTTCATTGTCCGGTGCGCCAGTATGGGCGTGCCTGACGACTGCGCGCCTCTGGCGCGCATTGAATGCGCCTGCAGGTGACCGTTGGCGCCGAGATAGTCGTTGCTCCGTGGTTCACCGGACAGTCCGGTGTACACCGGACAGTCCGGTGAATTTTAGCGGAGCGGCTGAAATGAATTCCCGAGGCTGGCGAGTTCCGGAGGCCGCTGTTCCTTGGAGCACCGGACACTGTCCGGTGTACACCGGACAGTCCGGTGAATTATAGCGGAGCGCCTCTGGAATTTCCCGAAGGTGGCGAGTTCGAGTTGGAGTCCTCTGGTGCACCGGACACTGTCCGGTGGTGCACCGGACAGTCCGGTGCCCCTAGACCAGAGGTGCCTTCGGTTGCCCCTTTGCTCCTTTGTTGAATCCAATATTCGATCTTTTTATTGGCTAAGTGTGAACCTTTTACACCTGTATATCTTGTACACTAGAGCAAACTAGTTAGTCCAATTATTTGTGTTGGGCAATTCAACCACCAAAATTATTTAGGAACTAGGTGTAAGCCTAATTCCCTTTCAATCTCCCCCTTTTTGGTGATTGACGCCAACACAAACCAAAGTAAATATAGAAGTACATAATTGAACTAGTTTGCATAATGTAAGTGCAAAGGTTGCTTGGAATTGAGCCAATGTAAATACTTACAAGATATGCATGGATCGTTCCTTACATCTTTAACATTTTGGACCATGCTTGCACCACATGTTTTGTTTTTGCAAACTCTTTTGTAAATTCTTTTCAAAGTTCTTTTGCAAATAGTCAAAGGTAAATGAATAAGATTTTGCAAAGCATTTTCAAGATTTGAAATTTTCTCCCTCTGTTTCAAATGCTTTTCCTTTGACTAAACAAAACTCCCCCTAAATGAGATCCTCCTCTTAGTGTTCAAGAGGGTTTTGATATATCCTTTTTGAAATGCTACTTTCTCCCCCTTTTGAACACAAAAGGATATCAATTGATAAAATTCTTGAAAACACGAAGTTTTTGAAATTGGTGGTGGTGCGGTCCTTTTGCTTTGGGCTCTCTTACTTTCTCCCCCTTTGGCATGAATCGCCAAAAACGGAATCATTAGAGCCCTTCAATTACTTTCTTCCCCTTTGGTCATAAATAAATGAGTTAAGATTATACCAAAGACGAAGTCCTTTTGCTTTTTCCCTTCAATATGGAGAAACTTGGAGCGTCGGCGAGAGATGAGTTACGGAGTGGAAGCCTTTGTCTTTGTCGAAGACTCCAATTCCCTTTCAATACACCTATGACTTGGTTTGAAATAGACTTGAAAACACATTAGTCATAGCATATGAAGAAGATATGATCAAAGGTATATAAATGAGCTATGTGTGCAATCTAGCAAAAGAAATTGCGTGAATCAAGAATATTGAGCTCATGCCTAAGTTTGGTAAAAGATTGTTCATCTAGTGGCTTGGTAAAGATATCGGCTAATTGATCTTTAGTGTTAATGTAAGAAATCTCGATATCTCCCTTTTGTTGGTGATCCCTAAGAAAATGATACCGAATGGCTATGTGTTTAGTGCGGCTATGCTCGACAGGATCGTCAGCCATTTTGATTGCACTCTCATTATCACATAGCAAAGGGACTTTGGTTAATTTGTAACCGTAGTCCCGCAGGGTTTGCCTCATCCAAAGCAATTGCGCGCAACAGTGTCCTGCGGCAATATACTCGGCTTCGGCGGTGGAAAGAGCAACCGAATTTTGCTTCTTTGAAGCCCAAGACACCAAGGATCTTCCCAAGAACTGGCAAGTCCTCGATGTGCTCTTCCTATTGATTTTGCACCCCGCCCAATCGGCACCCGAATAACCAATCAAATCAAATGTGGATCCCCGAGGGTACCAAAGTCCAAACTTAGGAGTATAAGCCAAATATCTCAAGATTCGTTTTACGGCCATAAGGTGAGATTCCTTAGGGTCGGATTGGAATCTTGCACACATGCAAACGGAAAGCATAATGTCCGGTCGAGATGCACATAAATAGAGTAACGAACCAATCATCGACCGGTATACCTTTTGATCCACGGACTTACCTCCCGTGTCGAGGTCGAGATGCCCATTTGTTCCCATGGGTGTCTTGATGGGTTTGGCATCCTTCATCCCAAACTTAGCAAGAATGTCTTGAGTGTACTTGGTTTGGCTAATGAAGGTGCCTTCTTGGAGTTGCTTGACTTGGAATCCTAGAAAATACTTCAACTCCCCCATCATTGACATCTCGAACTTTTGTGTCATGATCCTACTAAACTCTTCACATGTAGACTCGTTAGTAGACCCAAATATGATATCATCAACATAAATTTGGCATACAAACAAGTCATTTTCAAGAGTTTTTGTAAAGAGTGTAGGATCGGCCTTACCGACTTTGAAGCCATTAGCGATAAGGAAATCTCTAAGGCATTCATACCATGCTCTTGGGGCTTGCTTGAGCCCGTAAAGCGCCTTAGAGAGCCTATAGACATGGTTAGGGTACTCACTATCTTCAAAGTCGGGAGGTTGCTCAACATAGACCTCTTCCTTGATTGGTCCATTGAGGAAAGCACTTTTCACGTCCATTTGATAAAGCTTAAAGCCATGGTAAGTAGCATAGGCTAATAATATGCGAATTGACTCAAGCCTAGCTACGGGTGCATAGGTTTCACCGAAATCCAAACCTTCGACTTGGGAGTATCCCTTGGCCACAAGTCGAGCTTTGTTCCTTGTCACCACACCATGCTCATCTTGCTTGTTGCGGAAGACCCATTTGGTTCCTACAACATTTTGGTTAGGACGTGGAACTAAATGCCATACCTCATTCCTAGTGAAGTTGTTGAACTCCTCTTGCATTGCCACCACCCAATCCGAATCTTGGAGTGCTTCCTCTACCCTGTGTGGCTCAATAGAGGAAACAAAAGAGTAATGCTCACAAAAATGTGCAACACGAGATCTAGTAGTTACCCCCTTTTGAATGTCGCCGAGGATGGTGTCGACGGGGTGATCTCGTTGGATTGCTTGGTGGACTCTTGGGTGTGGCGGCCTTGGTTCATCATCCTCCTTGTCTTGATCATTTGCATCTCCCCCTTGATCAATGCCATCATCTTGAGGTGGCTCATTTGCTTGATCCTCTAATTCATCATCTTGAGCTTCATCCTCATTTTGAGTCGGTGGAGATGCTTGCGTGGAGGAGGATGGTTGATCTTGTGCATGTGAAGGCTCTTCGGATTCCTTAGGACACACATCCCCAATGGACATGTTCCTTAGCGCGATGCACGGAGCCTGTTCTTCACCTATCTCATCAAGATCAACTTGCTCTACTTGAGAGCCGTTAGTCTCATCAAACACAACGTCACAAGAAACTTCAACTAGTCCCGAGGACTTGTTAAAGACTCTATATGCTCTTGTGTTTGAATCATATCCTAGTAAAAAGCCTTCTACAGTCTTAGGAGCAAATTTAGATTTTCTACCTCTTTTAACAAGAATAAAGCATTTGCTACCAAAGACTCTAAAATATGAAATGTTGGGCTTTTTACCGGTTAGGAGTTCATATGATGTCTTCTTGAGGATTCGGTGAAGATATAACCGGTTGATGGCGTAGCAAGCGGTGTTGACCACCTCGGCCCAAAACCGATCCGAAGTCTTGTACTCATCAAGCATGGTTCTTGCCATGTCCAATAGAGTTCGATTCTTCCTCTCCACTACACCATTTTGTTGAGGGGTGTAGGGAGAAGAGAACTCATGCTTGATGCCCTCCTCCTCAAGGAAGCCTTCAATTTGAGAGTTCTTGAACTCCGTCCCGTTGTCGCTTCTTATTTTCTTGATCCTTAAGCCGAACTCATGTTGAGCCCGTCTCAAGAATCCCTTCAAAGTCTCTTGGGTTTGAGATTTTTCCTGCAAAAAGAATACCCAAGTGAAGCGAGAATAATCATCCACTATTACAAGACAATACTTACTCCCGTCGATGCTTATGTAAGCAATCGGGCCGAATAGATCCATGTGTAGGAGCTCCAGTGGCCTGTCGGTCGTCATTATGTTCTTGTGTGGATGATGGGCACCAACTTGCTTTCCTGCTTGACATGCGCTACAAATCCTGTCTTTCTCAAAATGAACATTTGTTAATCCTAAAATGTGTTCTCCCTTTAGAAGTTTGTGAAGATTCTTCATCCCAACATGTGCTAGTCGGCGGTGCCAGAGCCAGCCCATGTTAGTTTTAGCAATTAAGCAAGTGTCGAGTTCAGCTCTATCAAAATCTACCAAGTATAGCTGACCCTCTAACACTCCCTTAAATGCTATTGAATCATCACTTCTTCTAAAGACAGTGACACCTACATCAGTGAATAAACAGTTGTAGCCCATTTTGCATAATTGAGAAACGGAAAGCAAATTGTAATCTAATGAATCTACAAGAAAAACATTGGAAATAGAATGGTCAGGAGATATAGCTATTTTACCAAGACCTTTGACCAAACCTTGATTTCCATCCCCGAATGTGATAGCTCTTTGGGGATCCTTGTTTTTCTCATAGGAGGAGAACATCTTCTTCTCCCCTGTCATGTGGTTTGTGCACCCGCTGTCGAGTATCCAACTTGAGCCCCCGGATGCATAAACCTACAAAACAAGTTTAGTTCTTGACTTTAGGTACCCAAATGGTTTTGGGTCCTTTGGAATTAGACACAAGAACTTTGGGTACCCAAACACAAGTCTTGGAGCCCTTGTGCTTGCCCCCAACATATTTGGCAACTACTTTGCCGGATTTGTTAGTCAAAACATAAGATGCATCAAAGGTTTTAAATGATATGTCATGATCATTTGATGCACTAGGAGTTTTCTTTCTAGGCAACTTAGCACGGGTTGGTTGCCTAGAGCTAGATGTCTCACCCTTATACATAAAAGCATGATTAGGGCCAGAGTGAGACTTCCTAGAGTGAATTCTCCTAATCTTGCTCTCGGGATAACCGGCAGGGTACAAAATGTAACCCTCGTTATCCTGAGGCATGGGAGCCTTGCCCTTTACAAAATTAGACAATCTTTTAGGAGGGGCATTAATTTTGACATTGTCTCCCCTTTGGAAGCCGATGCCATCCTTAATGCCAGGGCGTCTCCCACTATAGAGCATACTTCTAGCAAATTTAAATTTTTCATTTTCTAAGTTATGCTCGGCAATTTTAGCATCTAATTTAGCTATATGATCATTTTGTTGTTTAATTAAAGTCATGTGATCATGTATAGCATCAATGTTAACATCTCTACATCTAGTACAAATAGAAATGTGCTCAACGGTAGATGTAGAGGGTTTGCACGAATTAAGTTCAACAATCTTAGCATGTAATATTTCATTCTTATCTCTAAGATCGGAAATTGTAATATTGCAAATATCAAAATCTTTAGCCTTAGCAAGCAATTTTTCATTTTCAATCCTAAGGCTAGCAAGTGAAATGTTCAATTCTTCAATCCTAGCAAGCAAATCAATATTATCATCTCTATGATTGGAAGTTGAAACAATACAAACATGAGAATCAACCTTAGTTACTAAATTAGCATTTTCATATCTAAGGTTGTCTATTGTCTCATGGCAAGAGCTTAGCTCACTAGATAGTTTTTGACATTTTTCTACTTCTAGAGCATAAGCATTTTTAACCTTAACATGTTTCTTGTTTTCTTTAATTAGGAGGTCCTCTTGAGAATCCAAGAGGTCATCCTTCTCATGAATGGCACTAACTAATTCATTCAATTTTTCCTTTTGGTCTATGTTAAGGTTGGCAAAAAGGGTACGCAAATTATCTTCCTCATCACTAGCATTATCATCACTAGAGGATTCATATCTAGTGGAGGATTTAGATTTAACCTTCTTTTTGCCGTCCTTGGCCATGAGGCACTTGTGGCCGACGTTGGGGAAGAGGAGTCCCTTGGTGACGGCGATGTTGGCGGCGTCCTCGTCGTCGGAGGAGTCGCTAGAGCTTTCGTCGGAGTCCCACTCGCGACAAACATGGGCATCGCCGCCCTTCTTCTTGTAGTACCTCTTCTTCTCCTTTCTTCTCCCCTTCTTGTCGTCGCCTCGGTCACTGTCACTAGATATAGGGCATTTAGCAATAAAATGACCGGGCTTACCACATTTGTAGCAAACCTTCTTGGAACGGGACTTGTAATCCTTCCCCTTCCGTTGCTTGAGGATTTGGCGGAAACTCTTGATGACGAGCGCCATTTCCTCATTGTCGAGCTTGGAGGCGTCGATTGGTTGTCTACTTGGTGTAGACACCTCCTTCTTCTCCTCCGTCGCCTTGAATGCGACGGGTTGAGCTTCGGATGTGGTGGGTTCGTCAAGCTCGTTGATCTTCCTCGAGCCTTCGATCATGCACTCAAAACTTACAAAATGCCCGATTACTTCCTCGGGGGTCATTAGTGTATATCTTGGGTTGCCACGAATTAATTGTACTTGAGTAGGGTTAAGGAAAATAAGAGATCTTAGAATAACCTTAACCATTTCGTGGTCATCCCATTTCTTGCTCCCGAGGTTGCGCACTTGGTTCACCAAGGTCTTGAGCCGGTTGTACATGTGTTGTGGCTCCTCCCCTTTGCGTAGCCGGAAGCGACCGAGCTCCCTCTCGATCGTTTCCCGCTTGGTGATCTTTGTAAGCTCATCTCCCTCGTGCGCGGTTTTGAGCACATCCCAAACCTCCTTCGCGCTCTTCAACCCTTGTACTTTGTTATACTCCTCTCTACTTAGAGAAGCGAGGAGTATTGTTGTTGCTTGAGAGTTGAAGTGCTCGATTTGGGCAACCTCGTCCTCATCATAGTCCTCATCCCCTATAGATGGTACCTGTGCTCCAAACTCAACAACATTCCATATACTTTTGTGAAGTGAGGTTAGATGAAATTTCATTAAATCACTCCACCTAGCATAATCTTCACCGTCAAAGGTTGGCGGTTTTCCTAATGGAACGGAAAGTAATGGAGTATGTCTAGACATGCGAGAGTAGTGTAAGGGGATCTTACTAAACTTCTTGCGCTCGTGGCGCTTAGAAGTTATGGAGGGCGCGTCGGAGCCGGAGGTGGAAGGTGATGAAGTGTCGGTCTCGTAGTAGACCACCTTCCTCATCTTCTTTTGCTTGTCCCCACTCCGATGCGGCTTGTGGGAAGAGGATTTCTCCTTCTTCTCTTTGTGGTGAGAAGAAGATCTCTTTTCCTTCCCTTTGGAGGAGTCCCTCCTCTTCTCTCTTCTCTTGGTGCGGGACTCTTCGGATGAAGTGCTCCCGTGGCTTGTAGTGGGCCTTTCGCCGGTCTCCATCTCCTTCTTGGCGTGATCTCCCGACATCACTTCGAGCGGTTAGGCTCTAATGAAGCACCGGCCTCTGATACCAATTGATAGTCGCCTAGAGGGGGGTGAATAGGGCGAAACTGAAATTTACAAATATAAACACAACTACAAGCCGGGTTAGCGTTAGAAATAAAATCGAGTCCGCAAGAGAGGGCGCAAAATAAATCGCAAGCAAGTAAAGCGGTGAGACACACGGATTTGTTTTACCGAGGTTCGGTTCTTGCAAACCTACTCCCCGTTGAGGAGGCCACAAAGGCCGGGTCTCTTTCAACCCTTCCCTCTCTCAAACGGTCCCACGGACCGAGTGAGCTTCTCTTCTCAAATCACTTGGGAATCAAACTTCCCGCAAGGGCCACCACACACTTGGTGCCTCTTGCCGCAATTACAAAGAGTGTTTGATCACAAGAAAGAATGCGAAAGAAAAGAAGCGATCCAAGCGCAAGAGCTCAAATGAACACTACAAATCACTCTCTCTAGTCACTTAGGCTTTGTATGGAGTTGGGAGAGGATTTGATCTCTTTTGATGTGCTTTGCAATGAATGCTAGCTCTTGTATAGTGGTTGGAAGCTAGAAAACTTGGATGCAATGAATGGTGGGGTGGTTGGGGTATTTATAGCCCCAACCACCAACATGACCGTTGGTGGAGGCTGTCTGTTCGATGGCGCACCGGACAGTCCGGTGCACACCGGACATGTCCGGTGCCCCAGCCACGTCACCAATGTCGTTGGATTCTGACCGTTGGAGCTTCTGACTTCTGGGCCCGCCTGGATGTCCGGTGCACACCGGACATGTACTGTTCATTGTCCGGTGCGCCAGTATGGGCGTGCCTGACGACTGTGCGCCTCTGGCGCGCATTGAATGCGCCTGCAGGTGACCGTTGGCGCCGAGATAGCCGTTGCTCCGTGGTTCACCGGACAGTCCGGTGAATTTTAGCGGAGCGGCTGAAATGAATTCCCGAGGCTGGCGAGTTCCGGAGGCCGCTGTTCCTTGGAGCACCGGACAGTCCGGTGAATTATAGCGGAGCGCCTCTGGAATTTCCCGAAGGTGGCGAGTTCGAGTTGGAGTCCTCTGGTGCACCGGACACTGTCCGGTGTACACCGGACAGTCCGGTGCCCCTAGACCAGAGGTGCCTTCGGTTGCCCCTTTGCTCCTTTGTTGAATCCAATATTCGATCTTTTTATTGGCTAAGTGTGAACCTTTTACACCTGTATATCTTGTACACTAGAGCAAACTAGTTAGTCCAATTATTTGTGTTGGGCAATTCAACCACCAAAATTATTTAGGAACTAGGTGTAAGCCTAATTCCCTTTCACTCACTCCCTTAGCAAAGACGGGAGTGAGGACCTATAAGCGCGTTGAGGCAGTCGTCGCCCACCGGTGCAGGGGTGGTTGTCGTCGTTGGTGAGGCCATCAGTACTGCTTGTCGCTGGGCCTCCAACTCTTTGGCTTTTAAATGGCCTGTTGTTGCCCCCCGTAGTAGGACGGGGGCGAGGTCCTACCCGCAACGGCGTATATGCTGAGGTGGTCGCCGCTGCCAGCGAGTCGTCGGTGCAGAGGCGGCCGTCGCCGTCAGTGCTGATGCGGTCGTCTCCGCTGGCGAACTGCTCGGGGCTTGTTATCCCACGGCCCATACTGGTGTGGAGGTAGTTCATTCCTACAGAAATGGAGCTGGGTTCCCGCTTGTAAGGGAATGTAATGATATTTGCTTGAGAGCACAATGTAATAACATATGTACGCAGGATTTTAGCCTGGGAAGCCCAGTTGTGTGTCTGAACCCCCTAGATGGTGGCTTCATGTACTAAGACACTTGCCATAGGGCGGTGGAGTATGCAGGCTCACGGTACGGGACCAGGCTGAGCGGCTACATGGTTTCCGGACCCCCAGGAGACAAGTGTCCGTTCTTTAGAGCCGGACCTCCAGGTTGTTGGACGCACAGGACTTTAGTTTTAAATACTAGGACACCCGCCACAGGGTGGTGGAGTGTGCAGGATTTTGGGTACGGAACCAGGCTAACCGGCCACACAGGCTCCGGACCACCCTATGGAACGGGCATCCATTCTTTAGAACCGGCCCCTAGGCCTTCTCCTATTTTTGTAAAGAAATAAATATTGTCTTCTAAGCAGCATTTAGCACTTATCTGTGTAACGGTTGTTCCTGCTGTGTGCGATGTTGTTGACTCCTCCTTAGTACCTAGCCCCCCGCCTGGGATGCATGCTTTATGTGTTGAGGTTGGATACCAGCGTTTCTGAAAAGGTCATCAACAATCCTCGGGAGGCAAACTCGCCGGGATCTGGATCTGTACACAACTTTTAGCTAGGAAGCATTTGTAGTACACCTCATAGAGTTCTCCGTCTGACATTAGTCGCCCTTTGATACATGCTCGGGACCTGTAGGTTCTAGCCCGGGTGGCCAAGTTGCGTGTCCAGACCCCCTTAGGTCACGGTTCTAGATACTAGGACACTTGTCGCAGGGCGGTGGAGCGTGCAGGCCCACGTACGGGACCAGGTTGAGCGGCTGCACGGGCTTCGGACCACCCCAGGAGACTAATGCCCGTTCTCTAGCTCCGGTCCCGAGGTTGTCAGACTCGCAGGACTTATAACTCTAGATACTAAGTTCCCGTCACGGGGTGGCGGCATGTAGGCCCACGGTACAGGACCTGGCTGAGCGGCTACACGGGCTCCGAACCACCCTATGGAACGGGATCCCGTTCTTTAGAGACCGGCCCCCAGGCTGTCGGACCTCCCTACTCTCGTATAAGAGGCCCTAAACTGCAAGCCTGGCTCTTCAATTCGGACATCGCCATGTTAGACAGATGGAAACCGTACAGGTGGGTTAGCTAGAAAGTATTATCTGAAAAACTGCAAGGTAGGACCATGGAGCAGTAAGATGGAACTATCACAATAGCACAGCTGAGGGGGGGTAGTTCCTTTTTATAACTTGTCGTGCATGTGTGCAGACCAATAGGTCGGGTTCATGGGGGCAGACCCCACCGGGTTGTCATACACGTATGCGTTATCTAATTACAAAAAAGGTGAAACAGACTCGACCCCTTAGTCTTGCTCTACGGATAGAACTTACAAAGATGTTTGGCATTGGGGTAAGGTACTCCTCTAGTCGTAGCTAGATGGTTGCCCCTGGGTCGGTGCACTCCTGTTACTTCGAAGGGTCCTTCCCAGCTGGGGGAGAGTTGCGGAGCCCTCCTTGGTATGGTACTTGCCGTGGGGCTAGGTCCCGACCCAGGGTTCCCGCCTGCATTATAATACTTCCCAGGGTGCATCGATGGGTCCGGACCTCCATAGAGGGACACCGGACCACTGTACGTACGAGTCCAGAGCTCCCAAGAGGGCTTGTCGGGTCCCTCGGGTAAGTCCCAGGTCCCTCCGAGTAAGGTCCGGGCCTTGGCAAGGTCCCGGGACGAGGAGGACGCCGACATGAGTAGGGGTCCGGTGCCGGCACGTGTCCAGGCCTTGCCCTACGCTTAACGCACAGGCGGAGACCCGCTGCTGCCGCGTGGCTTGTGGCCCGTGACATAAGCCAACGGGCCGAGCCTGACGTAAGGCCCATACAGCCATGCAGCCTCTACATTTACTGCGGAGAGGACGCGCCGCCTGCCACCACACTAGCAGGCGACATGCCCTCTCAGCATTTAATGCGCCCTGTCCAATCCATTGGCAGATGGCGTCAGGGTCGTCCAGCAGACGGCGCGCCTGACCAGTCTGTTGGCGAACAGTGCGCCCGTGCCAAGCGGCGCACTGTACTCATCATCCCTTCTACAAGAAGCTTCCCTTGCACGTCGAGGATACGTAGATCTCGGGCATCAGGGCACAAGAAGATTGCCCCAACAGCAACATTTGCAGCTACAAGCGCTATATTCTTTATGTCCCTGGGCCCACATGTCGGGGCCCAGTACCTTTGTGCATGCCCCCTTCAGCTATAAAAGGGGAGACATGCGACGTTACACACAAGCTCAATCTTTAGACCGAATCTTAGGCTGACAAACTCATACAAGCTTACGAGCAATACATCACATAGTGGATTAGGGTGTTACGCTCCGGCGGCCCGAACAACTCTAAATCCTTGTGTGCTCTTGTGTTTTTTCGGTTTTCTCAACTAACAAGCAAAACGCCTAGGCCCCTCCTCATCTTAGGATTTAGGGCGGGTGCACTCCGCCACCCGGTCGGAGATTTACTCTCCGACAGCATCTATCTCCACGCTTCCTCCATGGTATAGTATCACTAGGGTGTCCATCTATGGCAAAAATGGATTACTAACTCAATAATAGCTAGGTATTTAAGCCTAAAAACTTACTAAGTAATAAATAAATAGTAACTACTTATTAACTAATAACTATATAGTAAATAATAAATGACTATATTAACCGAAATTACGAAAATAATATATGCCTAAGAATAATGTACGAGTCATTGGCAGACATTCAGACTGCGCCTCTCTGCTCTCCTCTTATCCGCCGCACCTCTGATTGTCCGTATATAAATAGACAAGCTCCCGAGCCGCCGATTCATTACGCATCGGCATGACGCGGCGTATTCAGAGGGAGAAGATGAGAGCAACGTGGGCTTCGCCGAGCCTCCTCCTCTTCCTCACCTTCTCTTCTTCCTTTTGCAAAGCCTCAGCCTCCGCCTCCACAAAGCAAGACAAGGTCGGCCATCTTCACTCGGTGCACACCGTCCCTGTCAATTTCCTCCAGATTTCTCGCTCGATGATTACGCTGGCAAAGCCGGCCGGACTCCAGTAGTGTGCCGTCTGTCCAGCGCAGCAAGCGGAGAAGAGCCATGGAGGAGATGGGAATTAAAGGTTTTTGTTGCCATTGTAAACAGGTCTACATAGTGTACCTGGGCGAGCACGGCGGCGCGAAGGCGGAGGAAGCGGTGCTTGAGGACCATCGCACGCTGCTGCTCTCCGTCAAGAGCAGGTACGTAGGCGTAGCTACTACCGTGCAGGCAGCCAGCAGCGGCATGGCTGGCGGTGTAACATGCATGGGTCTTGCTAATACTCTATCTAAGCCCACAACCAATCTCACTCACCCACGCGCGTGCTCTATGAAATGCATGGTTCGACTGACAGTGAGGAAGAGGCACGGGCGTCGCTGCTGTACAGCTACAAGCACACCCTCAACGGCTTCGCGGCCATCCTCTCCCAGGAAGAGGCCACGAAACTGTCAGGTACATGCATGTACAGAAAAAAAACAGTGTGGAGAAGATTTTGCGTCGCGTTATTATAATTATAGTACATGTTTTTTTTCGGATAATATTTTCCTGTCCAGTACAGTTGCTGGTTTGTAAGCTTGTGTTCTGTTGGGCTGGCCCTTCACTGACCCAACCCAACCTGCAGAGAGGAGCGAGGTGGTGTCCGCGTTCCAGAGCGAGGGGAGGTGGGCGCCGCACACCACGAGGTCTTGGCGGTTTCTGGGCTTCGAGGAGGGGCTCGACCGTCGCCCCCCCGACGACGGTGGGGATCAGTGGCTGCTGCCGTCGTCCCTCGACAAGGCCAGCGAGGACATCATCGTCGGCATCCTCGACTCCGGTGAGAGACCGCGCGCTTCTTGCACCGTGTTCGTCGTTTCTTGTTTTGTTCATCTGCATGGCACGTACGTCGTCATCGCACATGTGAGATAAAGAAAAAAAAAAGGCAGCGAGCTAGGCATTCACCAGCACCAGAGTGTATATATATGAGACGCTTGCCCCTCTTGCTTGCTTGTTTGCTCTGGTAGGGATTTGGCCGGAGTCGAGGAGCTTCAGCGACCAAGGGCTCGGCCCGGTGCCGGCGCGCTGGAAAGGGACGTGCCAAGGCGGGGATTCCTTCCCCTCCTCGTCCTGCAACAGGTTAGCAGTCTCTCTCTCTATCTATCTATCTATCTATCTATCTATCTATCTCTACACACACGAGGGATGGATGAGTGCTTGCTGATCGAGTGCTGACACCTCCTCATTTTATTTCTCCTGACGTCTACCTGACATCTTTTACCGGCCACTCCCACTCCATTAGTTATTGATAGTTGATACTGATAACGTATATAACCGAACTATCTATCGGCCGGCAGCCACCCCCAAGTGTCCATATGTAAAAAAGATTCTCCTCGATCGCTAGCTTGGCTTATGGGACCATGGCTGTACACTGCAGACGTCCAAACAAACCAGTCTTGCAATATATCCATTGCTTGCAGCCTTGCACCATGCCTGCACGGAGACGGACAAACACGGCTGCCAATGATTTGTTTTTTTCCTCTCTCTTCACGTGATCTCCCCTGTCGCTCCTGTCTGCAAATCGAGTTGGTTGGTACCCCCGTACGGCGAACTCGTGACGGTTTCCTTGATCCAAATGATCGTGGCAGTCAGTATCACTATCACCGGTGCTCGACCCGAGAGTCAACCCACGGTCTCACTCTCGCTCTTCGCTCCTCCACATCCATCTGGCAAACTTTGACCGGAGTCAATTCGGAGCAACGCGCAGGAAGATCATAGGCGCGCGATACTACGTCAAGGCCTACGAGGCACACTACAACGGCGGCCTCAACGCGACGTACGCCTTCCGCTCTCCGCGGGACCACGACGGGCACGGCACCCACACGGCGTCCACGGCGGCGGGCCGCGCCGTGCCCGGCGCGTCCGCGCTGGGCGGGTTCGCGCGCGGTTCGGCCTCGGGCGGGGCGCCGCTGGCCCGCCTGGCCGTCTACAAGGCGTGCTGGCCCATCCCGGGCCCCGACCCCAACGTCGAGAACACGTGCTTCGAGGCCGACATGCTGGCCGCCATGGACGACGCGGTCGGCGACGGCGTCGACGTCCTCAGCGTCTCCATCGGCTCCTCGGGCGCCCCGCCGCGGTTCGCGGACGACGGCATCGCGCTGGGGGCGCTGCACGCCGCCGCGCGCGGCGTGGTCGTCTCGTGCAGCGGCGGCAACTCCGGGCCCAGGCACGCCACCGTGTCCAACCTCGCGCCCTGGATGCTCACGGTGGCCGCCAGCAGCATCGACCGCGCCTTCCACGCCCCCGTCAGGCTGGGCAACGGTGTGACGGTCATGGTAATTAAGCGCAAGCGCCCGGACGAATTGAACAACTTGCAAAAGCACTAAAATGTACGTGCACAGCACAGACATGTAGTTATGTTTTTACATTCTGTCGATGGACTCTGCAGGGTCAAACCGTGACACCATACCAGCTCCCCGGCGACAAGCCCTATCCTTTGGTTTATGCGGCAGACGCAGTTGTTCCTGGGACTCCCGCTAATGTTTCCAAGTAAGCAAACAATCCTTCCTCTCTTATAACGATGGTCGATCGATGGTTGAATAGTGCTAAGTGGTGGTAGCCCTGGTTCCACGACGCGCGCAGCCAATGCCTGCCCAACTCCCTGGCCAGCGACAAGGTGCGAGGCAAGATCGTCGTGTGCTTGCGCGGCGCTGGGCTGCGGGTGGGGAAGGGCCTGGAGGTGAAGCGCGCGGGCGGCGCGGCCATTCTCCTCGGCAACCCAGCGGCCTTCGGCTCCGAGGTCCCCGTCGACGCGCACGTCCTCCCGGGCACCGCGGTCGCCGCGGCCGACGCCGACACCATCCTCCGCTACATCAACTCCAGCTCCAGCCCCACCGCCGTGCTGGACCCCTCCAGGACCGTGGTCGACGTCCGGCCGTCGCCGGTGATGGCGCAGTTCTCGTCGCGTGGCCCCAACGTCCTGGAGCCCAGCATTCTCAAGGTACTGTACTGTACGTACGCGTGCAGATGCAGCGCATACAATGAATGGTACAAGAAACTGGCGCGTAATTAAGTACGCGCTGTTTTTTTTTTTTGCCGTTTGCCCTCGATGCAGCCGGACATCACGGCGCCGGGGCTGAACATCCTGGCGGCGTGGAGCGGGGCGTCGTCGCCGACGAAACTCGACGGCGACCACCGCGTGGTGCAGTACAACATCATGTCGGGGACGTCCATGTCGTGCCCGCACGCCTCCGCCGCCGCCGCGCTCGTCAAGGCCGCGCACCCCGACTGGAGCTCCGCCGCGATCCGATCGGCCATCATGACCACGGGTAAACGTGACACGTCCATCTCCCGCGCGCATATCTATCTCTCTGAAGTCTCCGGACACGAACAGAGGCCATGACCCGACCTTTCGCGCTTCCAGCCACGACCAGCGACGCGGAAGGCGGCCCACTGATGAACGGGGACGGCTCGGTCGCGGGGCCCATGGACTACGGCTCGGGCCACATCCGGCCCAGGCACGCGCTTGACCCGGGCCTCGTGTACGACGCGTCGTACCATGACTACCTGCTCTTCGCGTGCGCCAGCAGCGCCGGGTCCGGGTCCCAGCTGGACCGCTCGGTGCCGTGCCCGCCGCGCCCGCCGCCGCCGCACCAGCTGAACCACCCGTCGGTGGCCGTGCGCGGGCTCAACGGCTCCGTGACCGTGCGCCGGACCGTCACCAACGTCGGCCCGGGCGCGGCGCGGTACGCCGTCGCCGTCGTCGAGCCCGCGGGCGTCTCCGTGACGGTCTCGCCGAGACGGCTCCGCTTCGCGCGGGCCGGCGAGAAGAGGGCGTTCAGGATAAAGATGGAGGCGGCCAGCAGGGGGAGGAGCGGCGCACGCGTGGCGAGAGGGAAGGTCGTGGCCGGCTCGTACGCGTGGAGCGACGGCGGCGCCCATGTCGTGAGGAGCCCCATTGTTGTTATCGTCGACTGATCATCGCGCGGACAGAGAACTCTGGAGCTGGATAGGTTTAGCCATACCTTGTTCGAAGCAGTGGATGGAAGGCAATGAAATCCTTCGGCTATGTGTGTGGAAGAATAATCACATCAAGCAGGAAAAAAAATCCAGTTGTCTTATGTGCCTGAAAATATCACGAATTTGTGGCGCATATCCTGTGTTCCTGTGACGTTATAAACCACTACTTGATGATGTTATATTCTCGGATTCCCATCTCTACGCACGCAGTTGTTCTCAGAAGCATACCAGTTGCCGTGTGCTCACGAGGGAAGCCCGCGTAGTAAGCAGGTGTGACTAGTGGTGGTAATGGATCGCGATCTAAATGCCTTTTCACAATTTGTTAAGGCTCTAAATTATTTCTAGTTCAAAAATAAATAGAAATAAAACCTGATCCTAATCTGATTCGATCCTTAAGTTTTATAGTGTAAAATTTGAGGCCCATTATCACCCCTAGGTGTGACCACCAACCTAGGCGTCGATTCTGAAGAGGGTGCGCTGGTACCTTCTTTCGGCAACTGACCTAGACGACGACGTCGTTGGCAGCACAGTCTCCTCGAGCCGGATACATGCCACGAGTGTGGGCGCTAGCGACGTCGTCGGCAGCGCGACGTCACTTAGCTTCTCCCCTAGAATGAGAACGCGCAGCCGGTGCGGACCCGGCAGTGACAAGCGCGGTGAGGGGGAGCCCATGGCGTTGCGTCGTTGGCAGCGCGGCGCCGTGCATCTTCTAACCTAGAACGGAAACACGCATCCGGTGCAACCCCCTACAACGAGAAGCGCGACGAGTGGGGAGAGCCCATGTCGTTGGCGACTCGGAGCAGAGGGGGTTAGGGTTTGGTTGCGCGTTTTTGTGGCATGTGGGTTTCGATCCACAAAGTGCAGCAGAGCAAGCAGCGCCGACACGAGGACCTCCTCCTCGAACCTGACCCGGTGGCGCAGAAGCACATCACCTCCCTTTTTATGGAGGTGCGGCGCGGCAGCATGTAGGGCTGGGCAAAAAACTCGTAACCCGAAACCCGAACCCGGAATACCCGAACCCGAACCCGAAATACCCAAAACCCGAATTTTGTTCGGGAATTTCGGGTAGCAACTTGCAAAACCCGAATTTATTTCGGGTAATTCGGGTATCACAATCGGGTACCCGAAATACCCGAATTACACGAACTTTCAGTGTCATGTACTCATGTCATGTTTAATTATTAATTTGTACATCTATAATTATGTGTAAGTGTACATAACTTGTTATTGTAGATTGCTTGTGTTTTATATGTCCATGTATATCATTATTCAAACTATATTTTTATACTCATTTAATAGGATGTATGTGTTTTTTTGAAGCCAACACAGCAGTTCGGGTAGTTCGGGAATACCCGAACCCGAACCCGAAATTTCGGGTACCCGAATTTTCGGGTATTGTAAAACCCGTTGTAATTTTGGGTTTCGATTCTCAAAACCCGAAATTTTAAATACCCGAATTACCCGACCCGAATTTTTCGGGTAACCCGAATGCCCACCCCTAGCAGCATGGACGGGGATGACTCACGGTGGAGGCGAGGGCATGGGCAACACGAGGCTGTGGGGTGCTGGGGCGGGGCACGAGTTTGGGTGAAGAAGGAAGGAGCGTACATACTACAGTTTGTGCGTGCAGCAGTGCGAGCGAGCCGAGATTTGGCGCGTCGACGTGGAGGCGAGAAATCACGGCGAGGAAGGAAGGATCAGTCAGTGCCGAAAATCACGACGATGTGGAACCGTTGGTGATGGGGCGGGGGCTGGGGCTACGAGCGCGGGGAGAGGACGCGCAGGCGGGGGGCACGAAAGTGTGGATGCCCTTAATTGAAGTAGTATAGAAAATGGTCAATAGCAAAGATATCCGACAAATTGAATGAGATAATCAAAGGAACAAAATATGGTGATTAAATGCCTTAAAAGTTGGTGGGTGTTGGAGAGGAAATCTCCGGCCGGGTGGCGGAGTGCACCCGCCCTAAATCCTAAGATGAGGAGAGGCCTAAGTGTTTTGCTTGTTGTGAGATTTGGGAATGAACACGCAAGAACACGCAAGAGTTTAGAGTGGTTCGGGCCGCCGGAGCATAATACCCTACTCCACTGTGTGTTGTATTGCTCATGAGCTCGAGTTGTGTCTTGGGTGACCTAGGTCTGTATGAGACGTAGTGCGCCCTCCCATTTATAGTTCAAGGGGGGCACGTACAAGAATTCTGAGTCCCAACAGGTGGGCCCAGGGACAAATGGAAGGAAGGAACTACTGCTTGCAATGCCAGGGTGATCTCTGTGCGCCATAATATCCGTAGTGCATATAGTATTGATATCTTGTGGCAGCGTCCTCGGTAACGCGCGAGTCATGATGGGTGCGACGCATGCGGCAACACAAGCGTACTGTTAGCCAACGGGAATAGACTGGCACACCGCCTGCAGGATGGTCTGGGCGCCGCCTGCCAGTTGAGTGGACAGGACACATTAAATGCTGAAGGGGCACATCGCCTGTCAGCGGGGTAGTCAGGCGGCGCGTCTTCTCCGCAATAAATGCAGAGGCAGCGTGGCCCAGAGGCCTTACGTCAGGCTCAGCCCGTAGGCTCACGTCACGCACGGTGGGCCATTTGGCAGCATCGGGTCACTGCCTGGGCGGGGAGCAGAAGCGTTGTGCGGACAGGTCCGCACCAGGCTGGGCCTGGACACATGTCGCCCCCGGACCCCTGCTCGAGCAGGGCCTAGGTATTCTCCGCCCCAGAGTCCCAGGACCCGGCTGTGGGTGGTCCAGACCCTACGCAGAGGGGTTCGGGACCCGTCCCAGAGGTCCGTTCTTCATGTACAGGGGTCCGGTGCTTCCCCCAAAGTGGGTTCAGACCCACTGTGTGCATCTTGGAGTACGTCTCTCTCCCTGGCCACGTGGCAACCTCAGAGCCATCCATGTGGCGGGGCAGAGAGTTGTCCCCCGCGCAACCAGAGATCGCTGCACGGGCATAGCGTCTTTATACTGTAGCAAGGGGTACCCCTGTTTTAGGGTATCAACAGTGGCCCCGGGCCCACCTCATGAGAGGATGCGAGCCTGCAGGTGGGGCCAAAACCTATATCTTGCGTAAGCACAGTATGGTTGGTGACTGGGGCGCCTCCTTAGCGCGTGCCGTATTAACTCGGTGCGCACATGCGGCCAGTCTGCCGTCGGTCTTACCAACTGCCCTGCCCATCTTTGCGGCTGACTGGTGTGTGGCCCCCACGCATGGCGATTTTGTCGTGCCATGCGCGCGGGGCGCCTTGTTGCCGCCGCCTAGGTCAAAAATATCTTCCTGCAGTGGCCCCGAGGCGGCGCGGGATCGTGCACGACGGTTCGCTCCTCACGTGGCGGTTTTGCCTTCTCCGCACATGGAAACCAGCACCCCAGCTACATGAATTGCGGGGCCCAGGCCCCCTTGTCAGTGACTGAGTTGCCTGGGTGCTAGGTGCGCGTCGGGCGGATTTTCCCGGGGCACGAGCGGGGGAGTCCTTCTTTGAAAAAGAGGTTCTCTCCGCGTGCAGCGGTTCCGCTTTCGCATTCTCTCCAACCGCCGCGCCCTTTCGCCTCGGAACCCTCTGCGCCCCTTTGCATTCGCGCTCCTTAGTTCTCCGCCGCCGCGGTCGCCATGGCCACGCTGGTTCGTCCCGAGCATTTCCAGACTGAGGAGGCGCTTGACACGGTGCGCCGCCTGCTCGGATGGAGCACGCCGGCGTTCGCCGGGAGGATCCGGGCTGGCACTACTCCCCTCGGTGATCTCACCACCGGGGAGTTTGTGCTCTTTGTCTCCTATCTCTTCTGCGGGTTGGCGCTGCCGATGTCGCCGTTTTTCCTGTTGCTACTAGAGGAGTTTGGACTCCAACTCCAGCACCTCACGCCCCACTCCATCCTCCAGGTGGCCATCTTCGTCCACTTCTGCGAGATGTTCGTGGGGGTGGCAGCCTGCACTTCCCTCTTTTGCTAGTTCTTCGTGTTGGTGAGGTCTGGGAAGGGCAAGGACCACCTTGGGGCCTACTACTTCCAGACGAGGTCAGATACGACCGTGGCCTACATCGCCACCCTTGGTGGTGCGAGGTGGGAGAACTGGCGCAATGACTGGGTGATCGCCAGCGCTGAGGTCAACGACCGTCTTGCTCTGCCGAGCGACGGACCAAGACTCGACCGGAAACAGTGGAGGGCCAAACCGCCCCTCGCGCCGGAGTTCGAGCCCGTACTGGACAGGATCAAGGAACTGGCGGGCGGTGGTCTGACCTTGATGCACGTAGTCGGTGATTTCTTGAAGTGCCGGGTCATGCCGCTGCAGGGGAGGCCGCGTCTATGTTGCTGGTTCACCGGTTCTAGTGACATTGGCAGGATCCAGCGTGGGCCGGGGACTGACCTATCCTAGGAGCAGCTGGAAATTTTGGTGAAGGGGATCACTGGTGAGGCCTTTATGCCTGAAACCTTGATTCCTCCCTAGGACATTCTGCCACTCTGTGATAATCCAGGGCTGCGATCGGCGATGCTGGCCTCGCTGCCGACCCTCGATGAGAGCGATGTGGCAATCCGCCAAACCGGCGGCCGGGACCCCCACCAGGGGATCCATATTCCCGATGTACCGGTCGGAGGTTCCAAGCCCGCCGATGTGGGTTCTAGAGCTCCCCTCGCGGCCCCCATCTCCTCGGACAAGGGCAAGGGGCCTGCGAGCAGCTCTTCCGCTCCGGGTGCCACCGAGAGGCCGGAGGGAGAGAGGTGACACCGGCTGCGCCGCGCCGATGGGTCTTTTGTCTCAGATCCGCCCCCTGATTCGGACTCCCCCCAGAAGCATCATAATACAGCTGGTGGGACCAAGAGGGTCGACCCCCAGGCCTTGGGCGCGCAGAGGGGCGTGAGCCCTCCGCCACCACCACCTTTGGATCCGCCGCCACCGCCACCACCACCACCACCATCGGGCGCACCGCTGCTACCGCAGGGGCAGCGGCAGCAACAACAGCATGGGCGGCAGCAGCGGCAGCAACAACAGCAGTGGGCGTCCCGCTTCCAAGGCCACTGGAAGGTCCAGGGCCCCAAGTAAGTTTAGCCCCATCCTGGTTCTTGCGAATGTAGCTTTTATGTCGACAGGTCTTGACCCGTCCTTTGCCCACCAGGGCCCCCTCCCCCTCCATTTCCAAGGACGCTCCTCCACCGTCGGACACCATACCTGTCGGCGGGTCTGGCTCCCAATAGTAGACATCTGCTAGGAGTGTCACCGGCGATCCGCCAGTGGCTACCGCGACCTCAACGGCGTCACCGTCAAGTACATCACCGGCAGTGGCCAAGGAGGTTCCCCTGCGCCCGCCCCCACTATACGGGGTGACGCGGGTGCTGAGACGGCACCGTCGGGCACCTAGGATCCGCCTGTCACCGCCAAGGCAGCGCCATTGGGCTCCCAGGTTCCAGCTGGGGGTCCGGAGGTGGCAGCGCCGCCGATGGCTACTACAGACCCAATGGCGGCGATATTGTCGAATACACCACCGGTGGAAGACGCAGGGGGCGCGTCCAGCTCCATCCCACCACTGACTTCGGAGGGGCCGAAGGTCATTCTTGGGCGGCCGCTCCGGTCCGACACCGAGCTAGAAGCAGCGCCGACTCCCCTCCCTCGGGCGCTGTCCCATGCTCATCAGGCTCTCCAGGAAACCGAGGCGGCGATCCTGCGGGAGTGGGAGGCGCTCGAGACCGAGCACCAGCGCCTCGGTGATTGGTGCACCCAGCTGGAGGAGTGCACTAAGGCCGCGTCCCGCCAATTCGCCTCAAAGCAGACCGAGCTTGAGCGGGAGCGCGAGGACTTCAAGGAGGACCTCCAGAAGGTGTTTGATCGGGAGCGGGAGGTGAGCCGGAAGGAGAAAGGGCTGTCCAAGAAGGAGAAGCACTTGGACCAGAGGGAGGAGGTCATCACGGCGTTCCATGCAAAGCTAAAAGCCTATAATGTGATGGTGGAGAAGCACCGGGACGAGCAGACCGCAACTGTGGCAAAACTACAAAAGTTGCAGCATGAGCTCGATGACAAGGCCAACAGCACTGCTCTCGCCGAGGAGAACCTCAAGGCGAAGGATGCCTCCCTAGAGAAGCGGGCGACTGATCTCGCCTAGCAGGAGAAGGACCTCGCCTTCAGGGTGGAGATGTGGGAAAGGCGGAACAAGTTGCTGGTCGAGTATGAGCTCGAGGCAGAGGAGAAAGAGAAGCAATTGGAGGAGAAAAAGCAGGCGCTGGAGGAGCGGGTCTGCCGGTTTCAGGCGGCGTAGGCAGCCCAGGCGACGCAGGCGGCCCCGGGCCCCTAGGCGTTGGAGGCGATGAAGAAGACGCTTGAAGACCTCTAGGCCGAGCAACGCGCCGGGGTCCAGCGCATCGCCGCCTAGGCCGGCGAGGCAAGCACGGCACTAGTGCCGTTAGGGGTGAGCCCTATCCCTGTGTCGAAGCTGTCGGCGTCCATCTCTGACGCACTCCTGGTACTGGATTCGGCAGCCGACCGCCTCCGACGCCTGGACCATATCCTTGGCACCCGCCTAGAGGCTGAGGGCAGCAAACTCTGCCGGTCAATAATAGAGTACGTCCTGACGTGCTTCTGGAGCCACGACCCGATCATCTCCTTGGAGCCGGTGATCGCAGGTCCGGTGGTCGATACCGAAGACGCCGCCCGGGAGGGCGTACAGGATGATGTGGATGTGGTGGCCGAGCGCTTCCAGCGTAATCCCGCTGACGATGAGTAGCCAGGCCTGCATAGAGAAAGCAAGGGTCCCGCTGGAGAGCGGGTTGTAATATATCTTGATTTTGTAAGATACTCTTTAAGTACCACTTGTTAGGCAATATTACAACTTATCTGCATGCTACTTTTCCTTTGCTGCGTGCGCTGTTACCAACTTCTTCCCTGGTTCTTGGCCCCCCTGGGATGTGGGCTCGACGTGTCGAGGCTGGATGCCAGTATTCTTAAGAAGGAATTGGTGACATGGCCCCCAAGATGTGATCTCGACTGGAACCCGGACCTGCACATAGTCTTGGCTAGGAAGTTTTAGTAGCGCACCCATAGGACCCTCTAACTGGTATGTGTGATCCTATGATTCACGCAACAGGACCGGCAGGGCTTGGCCTGGGAAGCAAAGTGTCGAGTACCGTAATTAGGGGTACCCCCAACACTCCTAAACACGGCTGATAAACACCTTCAGAACGAACCATAAAGACTGATAGTTCGGGTCAAAGTCAAAGCTTCGTCTACCAAGGGACGCGATCTCGCCTCGGCCGAGCCCGGCCTCGGGCAGGAACAGTAGTCCCGGACGAATTCACGTCTCGCCCGAGGGTCTCCTCAGGCAGTGAGCACACCCTCGGCTCAGCCAAAGGCAAGCCTTGTCGTGCAAGCGACCTTGGCCAAATCGCCTTACCAGCCGACCGTATTGCATGCGCATTTAATGCTGGCATCGCCTGACACCTTATGCTGACACGCGTGCCTCAGTCGATAACAAGACCGGCGTCCCATCTAGCTTACCTCGGTAACAAGCAATGATGGTTCCCCTCATGCGTCCATGACGTCGGTGGTTCTCAAGCCCCCTACGAAAGCAAGGAGACGTCTGCAGGATCCATGCAGCGCCAACAGCTGTGCTTCTACAGGGCTCATGCACTTCTCCAACGGACACGTTAACACGTGCATGGCGACCATGCACTTCCCCGCTGACCACGTAGCACATAGCTACACACCCATTGTACAGCTGGGCCATCTCCTTATGTCTATAAAAGGGGATGTCCAGGAGCACGACAGGGGGGAGGACGGGTAGACGCACGACAAAGGGACGGGAGAAGACGGGCAGGGCCAGACCCTCTCTCTCTCTCTCTCGCTCTCTCCTACTCGCTCTCCCGCTCTCGCTCTCTCGCAACGCTTGTAACCCCTACTACGAGCACCCTGGTGCAGGATAATACAAGGCTCATTTTCCCCTTGTGTTCCATCTCGCACCAACCCATCTGGGCAGGGGCACGCAACGACAAATTTACCAGTCGGTCCAGGGACCCCCGGGTCCAAAACGCCGACAGTTGGCACGCCATGTAGGGGCCTGCTGCGTGTTAACGAACACTTTCCCGTTGAGTTCTAGATGGGTAGACTTCAACAACCTCTTCAGCCCGGGACGGTGCTCCGCTTCGGGAGTCTCGAGTTCATGTCCCTCGACGGCAGCTATGACATGGTACTCCTCCCCTCGCAGCACGGCAACACCGACAGTCGGCTCGCCCGGCGATGGCGAACTCGACGACGACATCCCTTCGCGGTAGAGGAGGAACACTCGGGTCGTCCCCGCCACCCTCCTCGTCGGAGGAGACGGAGACGGGGCAACCGTGGCCACGCAGGAGGCGGCACCTTATCGACTGTCGAACCAGAGCGAGTCGACGACGCCGGCACTCCTCCAGGGGACATGTCGGGTGTTGTCCTCGTGCCTGAGACAACGACGAGCATCGCTTCCCCGCAACGTGCCAGCCCCAAGCGGGCTGATGACGCCAGCACCCTCGCAAAGGACCTGCTGGGTGTTAGCCTCGTACCTAAGATGACGGTGCGTTCCGTCACTGTCGGTGTTTTGGGTCCGACCGCACACCCGGGGTTGCCCCTCAAGGTGCTTTTAGGAGTAGGACGGTGTTATCGACTGTAGATCAATGGTTCGTGCTGGTTGCATGAGAGACAGTAGACAATGGTTTACAGGTTCGGGCCGCTTTGAAGTGCGTAACACCCTACGTCCTGGCGAGAGTGCTGTATGTGGTGGGTTACAAGGTAGTTCTCTAGTGCGTAGAAAGTTGGGGTGGATGGCTAAGTAGTGAGTTCGATCCTCTCTGAAGGGGTGCCCCCTAGGCCTTATATATTCGACCGTGGGGCAATACATGCAGATATGATAACCATGTGCACCTAAGAAATAGTGAACCAATTGAGTCCATCTTCCTATAGTTCCGCCGACCCATCCTCGCTTGGTTCCGTCGCACGGGGCTCCAGCGCGGGAGGGTCGGGTCTCTGTTGTGATTACTCGCTCGAAGTCGTTGGGCTGTCTGGGCTCGCACCGATCCGGCCTTGTGCCGATCCGCTTCACTGGTCGTCTCTCCCAGGCCCACTAGGAGATGACCTCACGAATTATGGAGCCCTTGGGCCCTTCGTGAGGTCTTTTATTCTTCTGGTGGACCCGGGGGATATCTGTCCCCCACAAGCTCCTGATCTTTGGGTCGATTTTGAAATAAACGGCCCAATGATCCTAGGCCTAGCTTCCAGTCTTTTGATTTTAGCAAGAAAACGCTTTGGGGATAAGCTTGCCGGGCCAACGCTTCTGAGTTCTGAGTGGTTCGATAAAACCAATTTTTCACTGCCTTCTTCTGCTTTTATTGCTCGAAATTTGGTGTTCTGACTCAGACCCTTGCTTTGGAGGTCACCATTTCGTACTGTAGGACTTCGAACTTCATTGGGCGCACCAAAGGTGCACCCAATGGGTGTAGCCCCCGAGCTTCGAGTGGATTTTTGAAAATAATCCACTCGAAGGTCTTCATTTCGAATGTTATCAGAAATCACTTTCATCTTCCACTTGTACTATGTCGGAGGTCAGCCTTGTATTGATCTTACCCTATGCTTTAGAGGTCAGCATTGTCTTGATCTGAGATGATGATTCATTGGGTGCACCGAAGGTGCTCCCAATGGGTGTAGCCCCCGAGCTTCGAGTGGATTTTTTGAAAATAATCTACTCGAAGATCTTCATTTTATGCCTTTTTCCAGTAATCTTCTTCCCTTCTTGCCGAATGCCTTGGAGGTCAGCACTATGTTATTGATATTACGCTTTAGAGGTCAGCGTATATTTTGTCTTTGAGGCCGAGTTCGTGATCTGCCCATATCTTGCTAGACAGTGCAATTTATTTGATCTGTGACTGATTGGACGTTCGACAGGTGACCCTTGGCTAGTCTTCGTTATCACTTCTTGCTTCAATGCTTCTGTCGATTAGACTTGTACCTTGTTGGCTATATTTGGCTTTCCTTTGATCCTTGTTGATATCTCACTTTTGTCTTGAAGTATTCATTGCACGTACTGCACGGATGTGACAGTTTTGAAAAATATACTGGTATTTCCTGGGCGTCCCCCCCAATGGGTGTAGGCAAGGGACTACTTGGTACGCTGAGTGTTTAGTGAACTGCTTCTGAGTGGTAACTTGATGTGACCGCGGGTGTAATCATATCGCCCGCGCAGTTGACTAGAGTCCCAATGGGTGTTGTGTTGCGTGAAACGGCGTCAGCCGTCTGACGTGTCTTCAGACAGTTTGAATTGCATATTGAATTTTTGCGACTGTTCAGTGGCCGTGGTAGGAGGTGAGCGGTTGCCTTATTCTTCTATAAATAGTGTTCTTGCTTCCCCGGCATTTTCACATCTCTTACTGCTCTCTGCTGCTTGCTCTCTTCTTCCTCCTTCCTTTCCACCATGGGCAAGAGTAAGAAGGGTAGCAGTTCCTCGCCTCGCTCTGGTGACAAGCGCAAACGTGAGCTGACTCCTCCTGTAATACCCAGATTTGTAACTCATATGAGAATAGAATATTTCCTTTATCTATATGCGTGTACCATCTCTAGTTATTATCCCATGTGAATAAACACTATAAAAAGGGGATTAAATAACCGATAACGCCTAAATAAAAGAATGATGCATCATACTGGGGTTATTTTGATTGTGCATTGAATAATAATAATGGTGGTACTAATAAAATATAGTAAGACTTGATAATTTAGATTTATCCCCAAAGGCACAATTCACAGAATTGGAAACAAAGAATGTAAGAGGTAAAATATTATACAACACAAAATAAGGTTATAAATAAATAAATTTGTCACATTTCAGGTGTTCAAATTATACCTTTAATTTAAGAGTGAATTTGCCACAAATTTGAAATTAATTTGGAATTTGAATTTGAATTGGAAAGAGAGAAAAGAGAAAATACAAAAAAAAAAGTTAAAACGCGCTTGGGCCAAAACTCCCCTGCTGGCCCATCTTGTCTCTCTGTGCGGCCCAAGTCAGGCGTGGGCGCCGACGGGTGGACCCAATTTGTCAATCGCATGCGCTGGCCGCTTGTCCAGCGCTCGGTACCGCGCTGTCTCACCGTGGTGTGGGCCCATGTCGTCAGATATCTCTTCCCCGCTTTCCTCCCATCAGAAACGAACCCGCCGAGCTAAGAACCGAACTCCGCGCAAAAACGGCCGGGGAAGGCGCTGGGACCGGGTCTGCTCTGCTCGACGGACTCGTTCGTGACCGCGGGGTGGAACTCCACAAATCCGAGCTCCACGGCAACCAATCGCGCGGAGTTCGCCGCCGCACCACCTGCGCAACCGACTGCCGAAATCCGCGTGATTATCTCGACCCACCTCGGCCTCGTATCCACCGTATAAAATAGAACGCCTCTGCTTGCTTCCCGGCAGACATCCGCCATTCCCAAAGCTTCCAGAATCTCACCTGCAGTGGCAAAGCTTCTTGTGCTTCGCACGGCGCCATAGTGCCACTCTATCTTCTCTGCCCCCTTCGCCGCGCGCCGCATCCTCCCTTCGCCCATCCGTCCGGGGCTGCGCCATTGTCCCTACCCCAACGACCGGGCTAGGTGCATCTTTGGGTGGCGTAAAAGCTTGGGCCAACATCAATTGGGCGATTATGTCATGGTGTTTGGCGAATTCCTTGCCGCACTAACACCTACCACCGGGCCGCCATTGTTGGAATCCGGAACATGACTACGCCATCGGTGGTCTCGCTTTCCCCTCTGCTTGCGGTAACCACCCCTATCCTGTTCGATTTTATCTCTACCCCTATCTTGTGCTGTAGCAGTCGGATTGGAGGCCTGGGTCGCCAGCGGGCTGGGCGTTGGTGTGCTCGTCGCGGCGGGGAAGAAACAGCCAAAGCCCTAGATCCCTTTTCTCTATAATTCTGCATCGCGCTGCAACTCTTTGCGCTCGTTTTCGTGCACGGGCTCACCTGGGCGGGTGCTTGCCGTGGCGGCGCCACCGCAGTGTACCAAACGCCGTTGTCTGGCCTGGGCTCACCACCGGCCGGAGTAAACAGGGGTGAAGGAAGAAGGCGTGGATGTTGGGGGCCGCGCTGGTCGCAATCTCTGGTTGATGCTCCAGCGGCCACCGATGCCTTGGGGTGGGGATCGCCGGGCCGACCGGACCCCTGGTCGGCGGACACCGCCGCAAGCGGGGAGCAACCATTGCTCTGTCTACCTCGCGAAGGGAAGATGATGGAGGACCGTTGGATGCGCCATCAAGGATTGAGGTAAGAGGATTGTTATCGGCCGTGGATCGGAAATCCAAAGGCTAGAACGGTTTAATGCGGGTGAGAGATTTTGGACCGTGGATCTTGGATCCTGTGGTTCCTACCATGTATTGCTTCACGATCTATTCTGAGCCTTTGGATCGGGATCGGATGGCTGGCGATTGAGGATACCCCTTCGTCGTGGCCTAATTGCTAAAGAGCCCCCTGGGAAGTAATAAATAAACCCGCCGTCCTGTGCGGGGGAAAACTGAGTCTTAAGCAATTTTATGATTTAGACCCTAGGTTCTCTGTTATTGTGCGCCCAGTCCAGGAATTAAAGAAAATAGGAAAAAAGAGATTTAGAAATTGATTTTGAGTATAGAAATAATTGTAAAACTTGTATAATCCATAGAAAATTCATATTAAGTCCAAATTAGCCCATTCCAGTTCCTATAATTTTGTAATATTATTGTTTATCATTTAGTGCCACTGGTTTTACATAAAAGTCACATTAAAATTGTTATCTTAATTAATCTTGTAATAAGCACATAAAACATCAGAAAATCCATAACTTAAAATCTATAACTCCAAAATTAATAATTCCTGTTCCTGTGATCTTATTTAAATATGTAGAATATTAATATGTATTTTGCATATATGTTTGGTGTAATGTTAATTTTGCCTATCCCATGTTTGTTTACATTGCTACGACTAGAGCGAGGTCACGTATCATCTGAAGATCATCCTGGTACCTGGAATCTCAAGGCCCAGGCAAGTTGTGCCCTTGATCACTTCTTTTCACCTACTCATGTTCTAATTAATCATAATGATCTGCATAGGTTAATTTTGATGGGACCCAATAGGTTACCCTAGTTTGATTATCTTTATACCTTGTTTACCACTGAACTTTCTGGGTAGTACTTGCTAGTGCTATATGTGGTTTTGGGTATGGAGATACACTGTTCATGGTTACACTTTTGTTATCAGTTGTTATTTATTGTTCATGATGAGATCATTATGTTAATTGGAACATGGAGAACCACCCGGGAAAACAGTGCTACCACGAGGGTGGAATGGGACGCCCTTGGCTGATTAATTAGGAAAGCTAGTGGAAGACTACCTTACCCGAAAGGGGCAAGGGCAGTAGGGGAGAGGTCAGTGTAGGGAGGCCCTCGGGAGGATTTTGCTGCGATGGCGGTCCTGCAAGGGATTCCTGCACTGGATCTTCCTATAAACTGTAGCGGGTTTTCGGAAGCTAGTGGAACTTTGTAAAGGCCTCGTAGTGGATCCCTAGCCATTCACCTCGGAAGTGTCTAAGGGCTTTGCAAACCCTGGCGACATGGGATACACGACTTGTGGGTAAAGATGCGCAACCTCTGCAGAGTGTAAAACTGGTATACTAGCCGTGCTCACGGTCAAGAGCGGCTCGGACCCTCACATGAATAATTTATGGAACTAAATTCAATTTGTCATATGCATTGCATTGCAGGTGATGTTGTTACTTTTGTTCTACTACTTAATTGGGTTTGGTATTTACTTATACTTAGTAACTGCTAATAAAATTTTGACCAACTTTAAAAGCAATGCTCAGCTCTAACCATTTTCTTTGGTAAGCCTTACACTTCACGTGAGCTCCCACCTTTGGCGAGTTCATGCACATTATTCCCCACAACTTGTTGAGCGATGAACGTATGTGAGCTCACTCTTGCTGTCTCACATACACCACAGGTCAAGACCAGGTACTGCAGGATGAGGCTCATGGAGGATGCTGTGATGTGTTCGTGAGTGGTCTAGGTCGTCGTCTCCCAGTCAACTTTGGGTTGCTGGACCGTTGTCTCCTTATAATGTAATTGTTTATTTTGTATAGAATTCCTATTATATATAAAGTTGTGACATTCGATCCTGTGCCACTATACATCATATGTATGAGACTTGGTCCCAGCATACCTGGTGTTTATGTTAACCCCGTGTTTTGGACCCCTAGAATCCGGGTGTTACAGAAGTGGTATCAGAGGAATGTTGACTGTAGGACGAAACCTAGATAGAACTGGACAACCATTCTTTACTTACCTCTGCTACTCTGATTCTTTTCTAAAACTTTTCTTAATCTTTTCTCATCTATTTCCGCTTTACTCTGATTATTCTTACCTTTTCCTTCTAAAGACAAACTTGGATTTCCCACTTTGAAATCATGTACCTAAAGTGACTTTTAGGAATAAGAGACCTACTCTTAGGAACAAAAACAAAACTACTTTTATAGATATCTGTGAACTTGAATGTTTGTTCTTATGATACTTGTCTGATTTGGATCTTTGATTGAGTGTGATGGGTTGTGGAATAATGTCCACAATTGCATCTGCATATACACATAGGTATAAAGATATATTTATAAAATAACTAGACAAACTAAATTATCCTTCAATAAAGTAACTAGCCTAACAATACCCATCTTATCTTAAAATTTCTCCCTTATTCTAATAGATCCATCTCATCTTAAAAGATACTCATCTTATCTTGAAAAGATTTTATCCTAATAGATCTAACTGGTCTCAAAAGATTCTATCTTATCTTTATAGATCCATCTTATCCTAATAAGCATACTGATCCACCCTAGTTTAAACAACCATGATCTAATGCAAATTAATTAGATCTTATCTAGTTAAACTGGTCAAACTAATCTAATTTAGATCTCATCTAACCTAATATGATCTAATCTAAAGTGACTTATCAAACATGCTAGATAATACTGATGAAATAGATTAGACTCTACTCCTATAAAACATGTCTTAACTTAGTTCACCCCACACTAAATTAAAGAACGACAAGACCAACTTGGCCTTATGCAACTATCCTAACCATCCGATGGTTGCATAATCCCTCTGTGTTAACCTAATAGAGCTTCTAACTTACCTACACCATATGATCCATACTATCCCAACAAATTCTAACAGATTCTAATAAGACATATCCTACCCTAGTGGATTTACCTAAATTAAACTAGTCTAACCTAGTTATATACAACCTAATCTAGATTTTATCTAATCTATTATGATCCAACCTAGTGGGAGTTACTTAATGCTAGTACAAGGATAAAGGCCATACTCCTAAATCACTTAAGCCTAATTTGGAAACTTATATCAACTTGGCCATACACAACAACCCGACCTATATAACAAGTTACATAACTTACCCAATCAATAGAGTCTTAATGGATTGCAAAATCTATCAACCACCACCTGACATCAAACCAAATTTTGACCTACATCATGTAGTCTATCTCATCCATACCTATATTAACCATATTCCCCAGCCCAATAATATACACTAACTCCTAATCAATGAGACAAGACCGAAGAAAATGATCAACTTCATCAAGGAAGGATGAGCACCAACTCAAGTCTTCAAGGATCAAGTGAGGTCACCAAGATGAGTCAAGATCCACAATCTTGGATGGACTCTTCCCTTACCAAGTTCTTCTTACCATCAGCTAACCTCACTCTGACCATCTCTCTTCTCACCTAACTGTGTGTCTAAACTAGAAGATACCCCTGCATTTCTAAGTACTTGCTAAATAGTATTTTTTTTTAAAAAAAAAGAGACTCTTAATTTTTGAATCAATTAGAAACTACAATCTCAAACCAATCTTGGTATAATCCTTTTTCTTACAAATCTCGAGGACGAGATTATTCTTAAGGGAGGTAGGATTTGTAATACCCAGATTTGTAACTCATATGAGAATAGAATATTTCCTTTATCTATATGCGTGTACCATCTCTAGTTATTATCCCATGTGAATAAACACTATAAAAAGGGGATTAAATAACCGATAACGCCTAAATAAAAGAATGATGCATCATACTGGGGTTATTTTGATTGTGCATTGAATAATAATAATGGTGGTACTAATAAAATATAGTAAGACTTGATAATTTAGATTTATCCCCAAAGGCACAATTCACAGAATTGGAAACAAAGAATGTAAGAGGTAAAATATTATACAACACAAAATAAGGTTATAAATAAATAAATTTGTCACATTTCAGGTGTTCAAATTATACCTTTAATTTAAGAGTGAATTTGCCACAAATTTGAAATTAATTTGGAATTTGAATTTGAATTGGAAAGAGAGAAAAGAGAAAATACAAAAAAAAAAGTTAAAACGCGCTTGGGCCAAAACTCCCCTGCTGGCCCATCTTGTCTCTCTGTGCGGCCCAAGTCAGGCGTGGGCGCCGACGGGTGGACCCAATTTGTCAATCGCATGCGCTGGCCGCTTGTCCAGCGCTCGGTACCGCGCTGTCTCACCGTGGTGTGGGCCCATGTCGTCAGATATCTCTTCCCCGCTTTCCTCCCATCAGAAACGAACCCGCCGAGCTAAGAACCGAACTCCGCGCAAAAACGGCCGGGGAAGGCGCTGGGACCGGGTCTGCTCTGCTCGACGGACTCGTTCGTGACCGCGGGGTGGAACTCCACAAATCCGAGCTCCACGGCAACCAATCGCGCGGAGTTCGCCGCCGCACCACCTGCGCAACCGACTGCCGAAATCCGCGTGATTATCTCGACCCACCTCGGCCTCGTATCCACCGTATAAAATAGAACGCCTCTGCTTGCTTCCCGGCAGACATCCGCCATTCCCAAAGCTTCCAGAATCTCACCTGCAGTGGCAAAGCTTCTTGTGCTTCGCACGGCGCCATAGTGCCACTCTATCTTCTCTGCCCCCTTCGCCGCGCGCCGCATCCTCCCTTCGCCCATCCGTCCGGGGCTGCGCCATTGTCCCTACCCCAACGACCGGGCTAGGTGCATCTTTGGGTGGCGTAAAAGCTTGGGCCAACATCAATTGGGCGATTATGTCATGGTGTTTGGCGAATTCCTTGCCGCACTAACACCTACCACCGGGCCGCCATTGTTGGAATCCGGAACATGACTACGCCATCGGTGGTCTCGCTTTCCCCTCTGCTTGCGGTAACCACCCCTATCCTGTTCGATTTTATCTCTACCCCTATCTTGTGCTGTAGCAGTCGGATTGGAGGCCTGGGTCGCCAGCGGGCTGGGCGTTGGTGTGCTCGTCGCGGCGGGGAAGAAACAGCCAAAGCCCTGGATCCCTTTTCTCTATAATTCTGCATCGCGCTGCAACTCTTTGCGCTCGTTTTCGTGCACGGGCTCACCTGGGCGGGTGCTTGCCGTGGCGGCGCCACCGCAGTGTACCAAACGCCGTTGTCTGGCCTGGGCTCACCACCGGCCGGAGTAAACAGGGGTGAAGGAAGAAGGCGTGGATGTTGGGGGCCGCGCTGGTCGCAATCTCTGGTTGATGCTCCAGCGGCCACCGATGCCTTGGGGTGGGGATCGCCGGGCCGACCGGACCCCTGGTCGGCGGACACCGCCGCAAGCGGGGAGCAACCATTGCTCTGTCTACCTCGCGAAGGGAAGATGATGGAGGACCGTTGGATGCGCCATCAAGGATTGAGGTAAGAGGATTGTTATCGGCCGTGGATCGGAAATCCAAAGGCTAGAACGGTTTAATGCGGGTGAGAGATTTTGGACCGTGGATCTTGGATCCTGTGGTTCCTACCATGTATTGCTTCACGATCTATTCTGAGCCTTTGGATCGGGATCGGATGGCTGGCGATTGAGGATACCCCTTCGTCGTGGCCTAATTGCTAAAGAGCCCCCTGGGAAGTAATAAATAAACCCGCCGTCCTGTGCGGGGGAAAACTGAGTCTTAAGCAATTTTATGATTTAGACCCTAGGTTCTCTGTTATTGTGCGCCCAGTCCAGGAATTAAAGAAAATAGGAAAAAAGAGATTTAGAAATTGATTTTGAGTATAGAAATAATTGTAAAACTTGTATAATCCATAGAAAATTCATATTAAGTCCAAATTAGCCCATTCTAGTTCCTATAATTTTGTAATATTATTGTTTATCATTTAGTGCCACTGGTTTTACATAAAAGTCACATTAAAATTGTTATCTTAATTAATCTTGTAATAAGCACATAAAACATCAGAAAATCCATAACTTAAAATCTATAACTCCAAAATTAATAATTCCTGTTCCTGTGATCTTATTTAAATATGTAGAATATTAATATGTATTTTGCATATATGTTTGGTGTAATGTTAATTTTGCCTATCCCATGTTTGTTTACATTGCTACGACTAGAGCGAGGTCACGTATCATCTGAAGATCATCCTGGTACCTGGAATCTCAAGGCCCAGGCAAGTTGTGCCCTTGATCACTTCTTTTCACCTACTCATGTTCTAATTAATCATAATGATCTGCATAGGTTAATTTTGATGGGACCCAATAGGTTACCCTAGTTTGATTATCTTTATACCTTGTTTACCACTGAACTTTCTGGGTAGTACTTGCTAGTGCTATATGTGGTTTTGGGTATGGAGATACACTGTTCATGGTTACACTTTTGTTATCAGTTGTTATTTATTGTTCATGATGAGATCATTATGTTAATTGGAACATGGAGAACCACCCGGGAAAACAGTGCTACCACGAGGGTGGAATGGGACGCCCTTGGCTGATTAATTAGGAAAGCTAGTGGAAGACTACCTTACCCGAAAGGGGCAAGGGCAGTAGGGGAGAGGTTAGTGTAGGGAGGCCCTCGGGAGGATTTTGCTGCGATGGCGGTCCTGCAAGGGATTCCTGCACTGGATCTTCCTATAAACTGTAGCGGGTTTTCGGAAGCTAGTGGAACTTTGTAAAGGCCTCGTAGTGGATCCCTAGCCATTCACCTCGGAAGTGTCTAAGGGCTTTGCAAACCCTGGCGACATGGGATACACGACTTGTGGGTAAAGATGCGCAACCTCTGCAGAGTGTAAAACTGGTATACTAGCCGTGCTCACGGTCAAGAGCGGCTCGGACCCTCACATGAATAATTTATGGAACTAAATTCAATTTGTCATATGCATTGCATTGCAGGTGATGTTGTTACTTTTGTTCTACTACTTAATTGGGTTTGGTATTTACTTATACTTAGTAACTGCTAATAAAATTTTGACCAACTTTAAAAGCAATGCTCAGCTCTAACCATTTTCTTTGGTAAGCCTTACACTTCACGTGAGCTCCCACCTTTGGCGAGTTCATGCACATTATTCCCCACAACTTGTTGAGCGATGAACGTATGTGAGCTCACTCTTGCTGTCTCACATACACCACAGGTCAAGACCAGGTACTGCAGGATGAGGCTCATGGAGGATGCTGTGATGTGTTCGTGAGTGGTCTAGGTCGTCGTCTCCCAGTCAACTTTGGGTTGCTGGACCGTTGTCTCCTTATAATGTAATTGTTTATTTTGTATAGAATTCCTATTATATATAAAGTTGTGACATTCGATCCTGTGCCACTGTACATCATATGTATGAGACTTGGTCCCAGCATACCTGGTGTTTATGTTAACCCCGGGTTTTGGACCCCTAGAATCCGGGTGTTACACCTCCCTCGGAGGACTTTGGCAACTCGAAGTACTCGGAGGACGAGTTCTCCTCCGAGTCCGAGGGATCTCCGGCCCCCGTCTCTCCCCCGGCGTCGTCTGATGATTCAGACGACTCCCAGGGGATTGCCACGGAGGTCTGGACCTACATCTGGGCCGTCGAGCGCGCCGGGCTCAAGGGCTCGGATGAGTCGGAGTACTCCTCGGACGAGGAGGACTCCTCGGACTCGTCCGAGGAGGGCAGCAGCGGTGATGGTGGAGACGGCGACAACGACGGAGGTGACAGCGACGGCGGCGACGGCAGCGGCAAGGGCAGCAGCAGGGGCAGCAACTAGGCCAGTGGCTAGATGCCACTGGTTTTTAGATATTAGTATAGATTAGTAGTAGAAATAGTATTAGTGAAATAATGTAGTAGTAGCTAGTAGTATAGAGTAGTGGTAATGTAATGTAGTAGTAGTAGTAGTAGGGAAGTATCAACTCATAACGAGTTGATTTGTAAGTTCTATAGCTTCCCTTTATGAAGAACGATTTCGTCTCCTCCTGTGTTGATTACTTTGCCTCCTAGTCGGTTGATGATCGTCGCAATATTTATTGCTCATGATGTTCTCTGTTTGCTATGCTTAAGTAGTAACTTGGAGTTCTCGAATCATTCTTCCGTTTGTTTTATCTGCAACGTTAATGCCTCAGAAGTAGTAGCCGAGTCACTTGGAGTCACATTGTCGCTTTTAGGGGTGATGACCAAGTTATTATTGACAACATTGGCGCTTTTGAAGTAGCGTCCGAATGATGGCGGGGCCACATCGGTGTTTTTAGAATTAACGACCGAGTGGTTACTGGTGATATCAGCGTTATAGAGGTAACAACCGAGTGACTGTTGGCAACCTCGGCGTTTTTTAGAGGTAACAACCGACTGACTGATGGTGATGTCGGCGTTTTAGAGGTAACAGCCGAGTCAATTTGAGCTGCATCGGTCGTTTTGGAAATAACGACCGAGTGACGACATGACATGCCAGCTTTTAGAAATAACAACCGAGTGATGAGTTGGCACGCCAGCGTTTTAGAAGTAACCGCCGGGTGATGAGTTGGCACGCCAGCGTTTTAGAAGTAACCGCCGGGTGATGACATGGCACGCCAGCGTTTTAGAAGTAACCGCCGGGTGATGACTGGGCGCTTTTTTGGAAACGGCATCTGGCCCGGGAAAACCCCATATGTACTGCACTGTAGCACGACTCCACGCTCCATGCCCTAGTTCCTGCTTTCCTGCATCTAGGCCTTCTCTGCCCTTTTGCGATTCTGCTTCCGCTCCGCTCGCCGATGAGGTTGAGATGGCGCCCAAGCGAAAAACCTCGAGTTCATCCGTTGCTGTCATTCCCCCCATCGATCCCAATAGTCAGTTGCCTTTCGCAGGTAACCATATGTCTGTTGTTTCTGAGTCTGACCTTTTCCATCTCGTGTCCATCGGAGTTCTTCCTTCGAAAGAACTCTATTCCTGACGGATCTGTTGTGGGGTCACTGTTCCAACAGAAGACACCCATGAGTCCATCGTCTACGTTCCATTTCTCCTCTGTGGTCTTGCTCTTCCTATTTCTCCCTTTTTCCGCGGTATCCTCGATTTCTATCACTTGAATCTGACCCATCTGAACCCCAATTCCATTCTGCAAATCTCCATCTTTGTTCATTTGTGTGAGGCTTTTCTTGGCATCCTGCCACACTTTGGACTGTGGAAATATTTGTATCACTGTCGCCCTGGGATGGCCGGAGGGCAGCACCAACTGGTAGGGGGCGCGAGCTTGGAGATGCGCCGTGGGAGGAAGACTGACTACCTTGACATCCCACTCAAGGAGAGTATCAAAGGATGGCGCTTAGAGTGGTTTACCGTGGAGAATCATGGGAATTCCCTCCCCCCACGGTCAGGGAGACAGCCGGATGTTCGCACTCCGAGCTGGACCGAATCCCCCACCGACCAGGAGGTGGCTGAGGCAAGGGCTCTGTTAGCTGAAGTTGGATTGTTGAAGGAGAGAGGTCTGACTACAGAGGCTGTGGTTGCTGATTTTGTCTTCAAGAATATTCAGCCACTAAAAGATAGGGCACATCCGGCCTATCTGTACCGAGGCCTAGCTGACTCAACCCGGGTTACCAACAGAATAATTCCTGCTGTGGATTTGGTGAGTCGGCTTGAAATGATACTCAGAGGCAAAGTATCAAATGTTGGCGCCCCTGTTGCGTATTCGGCCTGGAACCTGCCTCCTTCCAAGGCCTTCACCCATTTTGTATCAAATCCTCCTGCTCGTGATGGCGGTTTGGGCCTTAGAGTGCGACCCTCTGCCGAAGAAGTTAGCGCTTTGGTTGCTTCGCTTGACGAAATTCCTGATGATGAAAGGTAGGTTCATTTCGTGGTGCCTTTGGATCCCAGTGATGCAGAGATAGGTGCCATGCTGGATATGTTGGCTGAGGGTTCTTCTGATGCCGCTCCTGCTGAAACATTGGTGGTGGTGCCCATCCCTGAAGCTGACAAAGCTTTGGACGCTCAGAAGTCTGTCAATGTTCGTCCAAAACGTTCTCGCCGAGTTGATCAAGCTTCTTTTCCTGCTGAGGGGGAGAAAAAGAAAAAGAGACGTCTTCGTCGGGTGTCTAGCTTGGATCAAGGTGCCGGTCCTTCTGCTCCTGTTGCTGAGGAAATGCCAGTGTCTGAATTTACTGAAGCTGATCCCAATGGGTGTGACCCGTCTGACGCTGATCCCAATGGGTGTGCTGTCCGTGTTGTCGGTGAGGATGACGAAGAAGAGGACGAAATCCCTCTGATTCGGAAGAACAACCGTCGTTATATAGCTTGTGGGGAAAGTAGTGGTGTTCCTTCTCCTGCCTTGTCTGCCCTCATTGGTCTGCAAGAATTATCTCTGGTGAACTTTGATCAAACTCTTGAAGACATGGTTCCAGAAGATCTGTTATCAGAACCAGCAGATGGTGGCGCGATGGATGTTTGTGTTGATGTGCTCGACGCCGGGTTGGGATAATCCCGGGCAGCGTCCCGCACCTCGTCGACCTTGGAGCGCGGTCTTGAGGGTCAGGGAGCTGGTTTGGATTCCCCTGCTCCCATGGAAGTGACCGAGGGACCTTCAGCCTTAGAGGTAGCTGCCGCTGAGAACTCGACCCTCAAGGATGGTGCTGGCACTTACCCAGCCCCCGAGGGTGTTGTCAGAGATGATCCGGCTCGGATGGTGTCGGCGTTCCGAGACCGGGGGGTCCCCGAGCCGACGAGTGAGTGTGCCGCGTGCCCCAGCCCAGATGGGTCGAGCGCGTGGGCGAGCGCGAAGGGGGGAGAGAGAGAGAGGGAGAGCGAGAGCGAGGTGGCCGGAGCCGGGTCGTGAGGGAGTCGGAGAATCCCGCGGCCTTCGTGTTCGTCCCGCGCCCAGGTCGGGTGCGCTTGCAGTAGGGGGTTACAAGCGTCCGCGCGGGTGAGGGGAGCGAGCGGCCCCGAGAGAGCGCCTGCCCCTGCCCTTCGTTCCCGCGAGGCCAACCTTCTCTAAGAAGGCCCTGGTCCTTCCTTTTATAGGCGTAAGGAGAGGATCCAGGTGTACAAATGGGGGTGTAGCAAGGTGCTACGTGTCTAGCGGGGGAGAGCTAGTGCCCTAAGTACATGCCAAGGTGGCAGCCGGAGAGATCTTGGCACCCAGCTAGTGTGGCGTCGTGGCTGTCGGAGAAGCGATGGAGCCGGACGGAGGGACAGCTGTCGGAGTGGCTGGGCCCTTGCTGACGTCCTCCTGCTTTCGTAAGGGAGCTGAGAGCCGCCGTCGTCATGGGTCTAGCGGGGCGCCATCATTGCCTATCTGGCGGAGCTGGCCAGATGGGACGTCGGTCCTGTTCTCTGCGGCCCGAGTCGGCCCGGGGTAGGGTGATGGTGACGCTTCCTGTTGACGTGGCGGACTTGTGCCCTAGGTCGGGCGACGTGGTGGCTCCTCCGAGGCCGAGGTCGAGTCTATCCTGCATGGCCGAGGCCGAACCTGAGCTCCCGGGTCGGGCGAGGCGGAGGTCGCTCGGCAGAGGCCAGGGCGGAGTCCGAGCCCTGGGTCGGGTGAAGCGGAGTTCGTCGTCTTCCGGGGCCTTAGCCCGAGTCCGAGCCCTGGGTCGGGCGGAGCGGAGTTCACCGTCTTCCGGGGCCTTAGCCCGAGTCCGAGCCCTGGGTCGGGCGGAGCGGAGTTCGCCGTCTTCCGGGGCCTTAGCCCGAGTCCGAGCCCTGGGTCGGGCGGAGCGGAGTTCGCCGTCTTCCGGGGCCTTAGCCCGAGTCCGAGCCCTGGGTCGGGCGGAGCTTCCTCTGGCGCTTTCGGCCAAGCCTGGCTACCCGTCAGTCTTACCTTTTGCGTTGAAGGCCCCAGTGATTTGGTCGGTTGGCGCGGTGATTTAGTCAGGGTTACTTCTTATCGAAGGCGAGGCCTCGGGCGAGCCGGAGATGCGTCTGCCGTGAAAGAGGAGACCTCGGGCGAGACGGAACCATCTCAGGGTCGGCTGCCCTCGCCCGAGGCTAGGCTCGGGCGTGGCGTGATCAAGTCGCTCGTATGGACTGATCCCTGACTTAATCAAACCCATCAGGCCTCTGCAGCTTTATGCTGATGGGGGTTACCAGCTGAGAATTAGGCGTCTTGAGGGTACCCCTAATTATGGTCCCCGACAGTAGCCCCCGAGCCTCGAAGGGAGTGTTAACACTCGCTTGGAGGCTTTCGTCGCACTTTTTTGCAAGGGGACCAGCCTTTCTCGGTTGCACTTTGTTCCGGTCGGTGCGCACGAGCGCACCCGCCGGGTGTAGCCCCCGAGGCCTCGGAGGAGTGGTTTCACTCCTTCGAGGTCTTAATGCCTTGCGTAATGCTTCGGCTGGTCTGGCGGTTCCCTCATGCGAGCAGGCCGTAGCCCAGGTGCACTGTCGGGGCCCAAGTTCTCGGGCTGGTATGTTGACGCTGTCAACGGTTTGGCCGGAGCCGGGTTTGCGAGAGCAGCCCCCGAGCCTCCGCACAGAGCGAGAGGACGATCAGGGACAGACTCGGCTTTTTTACATACGCCCCTATGTCGCCTTTCCGCAAGGAGGAGGGGGGAGAGCGCCATGTTACCCTCGATGGGCACCGAACATGGTGTCTCCGGTGAGCTGCAATCAGGTAATCCGAGTGGACGCCCGTGCCCCGTTCGTTGGGGGTCGGCTAGGGGCCCGGAGGCACGCCCAAAAGTACCTGCGGGTGATCTGCTGGACCCGGTCCCCTGGCGACGGGGTCCGAGGGCTCGTTGCCTCCCTCCGATGGGATTCCGTTACAGAGTCGTTCCCGCTGGTCTCGGAAATGTCCTAGGGTACCTCGGGAGCGCAGCCCGAGCCTTGGTTATGTATCGAACGTACCCCTGGTCATCCCTCGCTCGGTGTCTGAGGCGACTGTGAACCCTTCGGGGGGCCAGCCTTCGAACCCCTGATCAGTAATGGGCGCGGAGCCCGAGTAGCCTGAGGCGGTCGTGGAACCTTTCGGGAGGCCGACCTTCAAACCCCTGACCAGTAGTGGGTGTCGGGCCCACGCGATCTGAGGCGGCTGTTGAACCCTTCGGGGGGCCAGCCTTCGAACCCCTGATCAGTAAGGAGGCTCGGAGCCTAGTTCCTTCACGGGGAAGGATCCCTTTGGGGGTATCCCCTTTCCCGGTCCCTGTTGCAAGAGATAGAGAAAGAAGGAAAAGGGAAAAAGGATTCGAAATTGAACGTCGTGGCGTACCTTTTTCGGTGTGGTTGCTTTGGCGAAGGCGAAACGTCGCCAGCTGCTCCTGCCAGTAGCGTTGTCCGTCGAGCCGCGGAGTTAATGTGCCGGGGCGAGTAGTTGGCGAGGCTGCCGTTGCGCGTGCGCGAGCCGTTCGAGGAACGGGTCACGGGCGTGTCGTCTTCACACCGTGAGAGAGAGGGGGTTCTCATGCGGCCTCCGGATGGGACGTGAGCCTGGCTGATGGCGTGATCGCCGCTCTTGCGCGCCTGCCACTGTCATTACTGCCGGCCCACTTTTGACCGTTTTTGACCGCTGCGTCAGGCTGGCACAGCTGGGCCGCGCGCTGGGCCACCTTGGGTCGCGGTATTGGTTCCGCAACCGAGGAGGTGCGGTGGTGGCGCAAGTGGCATAGTGGCTTACATGCAGCATCCGGCGCGCCGGTTGCGCGACGCGTGGGCTTGAGCCTTCGTGCTGGCCTGTCAGGAGTCGGAGAGGCGCGTCCACTTGGCGCGGTTGCATGCCGCCCGCGTGGCTGCCCGCCCCCTTCGCCCGTTGGTCTGGGCAAAAGTGGAGGGTCACTTGTAACCGCTGGGTGTTTGCGCGCACGCCGCGCGCGGCAGTTCGGCTTCTTTTGCTCGGAGCCGGTCCGCATGACAGGTGGGTCCTAGCCCCCGCGCCGCAGGGGAGGGCTTTGGAGGTGTGTTGGAGAAGACTCAGCCCGTGACGGTTGGGGGCGCAAGCACGGAGAGTTGCCTTTAAAAGGAGGGCGACCCCTTTCGTAGGGCGACCATGTCTTCTTCCTCCCTTATGCATTGTGTCTTTCTACCTTTCAAGCCCCCGGATGGGGGAAACCGCCGTCTCCGTGCCTCGTCGTCGGGGGATACCACTCCGTGGGAGCGGGTACCTTTCGGCCATCGTTCGGCTTCAAGGATTTTCATCATGCGGCCCGGCCGCACCCCTCCACCGGCGGTCACCCAAGAGGGTGACTTCCGGCTTGGTGGTGGGGGAAAGCGAGCCGGGCTGCGGCCTCTGCCCCTCCCTCAGCCTCAAGGATTTTCATCACCAGGGCTGAGGAGGGGAGTGTGCCGAGTTGGGGTCGGTCCCTGCGCGGGTGGTGGCCCGCTCCTTCCCTCAGTGATCGGGGGGAAGGGCGGGAGCCGTCCGTGGCGCTAACAGCTGCACCGTGCCCGGCTCTCTGAGCCGAGCAGTTTCGGAATCGCTCCCGGTGCCGCCTCCCGCCACGGCAGCTGGAAGAGGTTCTTCCGCCGGCGCGACAGCCAAGGTTGGCCATGGGCCGACCTCCAACTCTACGGCCTTCTGCCCGTCCTTGCCTCTCGAGTTTGGGCAAGGGCGGGGGCCTCCTAGCAGCAGTATCCGCCCTGAGGCCATCACTGCTGCTGTTTGGCCCCCCGGGGCAGAAGTCTTCATCGTCGCCGCTGTCGGGGCGGTTGGCGACATGCCGTTCGTCGGTCTTCTGTTGCCCCGCAGGCCCACCCCTATCGAGTGGGGTTGTTCGTACCTGCGGAGGGGGAACCAGAGTTCCGTTTGTAATGGCACTTCGAGTGCCGGGTTTTTTGTTCATTTTGGCTTTCGGGGCCTGAACATGTATGTAACTATGGCACGGAGCCGTGTTTTTTCCTCATTTCCGAGCACTAAGACTCGTCTGCTGATTGTCCAAACCGCTTCACTAAGCATGAGTCGCCCCGTGTCAAGGTGACGAGTGAGGTATCCGTATCCCGGAGGCGTAGGAGTCCCTCGGCTCGGTCGGCCCTGTTGTCCGAGGCTCTTCTAGCTTAGTTAAAGAGACCCCTCGGCCGCTCTTCGACGAGCCGAGGCCGGGGGTAGCGATATCAGCATGAGCAGAGGCGGAGTTGGCTCGGAAATGAAACCTGGTTGGCTGGAGCCTAGCCGAGTTGTCCGTTGGCAGGATCGACGCCGGAGTTGGTCAGCCGAGGCTTCGGACCGGGCTCGTGCCCTCGGAAGGTGGTTGGCCGAGGCCCCGGAGGTGGCTGGCCGAGCCGCCTGCTCGGGCCGGATTCCCGGAGAAGTCCCTGACAACGATCGCCCGGGCGTGGTGATGACGCCGTCCTTTGGAGCGGAGGGCCTCGGATCGCGTCGCCGTCCGAGGCTAGTTCGGGCCTTGCCGAAGTTGCTGTTGATGCCGAGGGTGTCGCTGCCCCCTTCCAGCGCCAAGACCTGAGCCTGCAGGATCAGCTTGTCTTGTAGCGTGTGCTTTGTGCGGCCGTCGAGGCCAGAACACACATACTTGCTGTGCTGTAAAGCTGCGTCCCCTTTCCTCTTGTTCCAAGCATCTGGACTTTTTGTCGGTAACAGGGATATTTGTGCGAGCGAAAGTTGCTTCTCGCGGAAGGTGAGGAGTGAGGTATCCGTATCCCGGAGGCGTGGGAGTCCCTCGGCTCGGTCGGCCTTGCCGCTTACGCGCACTTTTACTCATCCATGAGGCCCTATCACCGACTTAGTCGAGAAAACTCGAAGAATCGCTTCGACAGAAGAGCTTCCGAACGTAGAGACTTGTTCGATCCGTGGAGTCACTTTATCCGAGCGCGAGTTACTTATCGCAGAAGGTGATGAGTGAGGTATCCGTATCCCGGAGGCGTAGGAGTCCCTCGGCTCGGTCAGCCTTGGCTGCTTACGTGTACTCTGTCGTTTCCATGACCCACTTTTCGAAGTAGTCAAAAAGCACGAAAGATATTCTGATAAAAGAGATTTTTTGTTCGAGGAAAATTTTGACGCAGAGGGGGTTTCCCCCCTTTTAGCCCCCGAGGGAGGGTCGGGCTTTGCCGAGGCGAGGCCGACCCTTCCTTGTTGACTAAACTTTGCGTGGGTGCGAGGTATATGAACAATTTGGAAACATCTCAAGGGTAGAAGCGACGTAGCTGTTGGATGTTCCAAGCGTTGCCGTAGACCTCGCCTTGACTGTTGGCCAGCTTGTACGTTCCGGGCTTCAGAACTTTGGCGATGACGAACGGCCCCTCCCAGGGGGGCGTGAGCTTGTGCCTCCCTCGGGTGTCTTGCCGCAGCCGAAGCACCAGATCGCCCACCTGGAGGTCTCGGGGTCGGACCCCTCGGGCGTGGTAGCGTCGCAGGGACTGCTGATACCGCGCCGAGTGTAGTAAGGCCCTGTCCCGAGCCTCATCCAGCTGGTCCAGCGAGTCTTCTCGGCTAGCTTGGTTGCTTTCTTCGTTGTAGGCCCTCGTCCTCGGGGAGCCGTATTCCAGGTCAGTGGGCAGGACAGCCTCGGCCCCGTAGACCAAGAAGAACGGCGTGAAACCCGTGGCTCGGCTTGGCGTCGTCCTCAGGCTCCAGACCACCGAGGGGAGTTCCTTCATCCATCGCTTGCCGAACTTGTTGAGATCATTGTAAATCCGAGGCTTGAGCCCCTGTAGAATCATGCCATTGGCACGTTCTACTTGCCCATTCGACATGGGGTGAGCTTCGGCGGTCCAGTCTACCCGGATGTTGTGATCCTCGCAAAAATCCAAGAATTTTTTGCCGGTGAACTGGGTGCCGTTGTCGGTGATGATGGAGTTCGGGACCCCAAAGCGATGGATGATGTTGGTGAAGAACGCCACCGCCTGCTCGGATCTGATGCTGTTCAGGGGTCGGACCTCGATCCACTTGGAGAATTTGTCGATGGCGACCAGCAGGTGCGTGTAGCCCCCGGGCGCCTTCTGCAGAGGGCCGACGAGGTCCAGACCCCACACAGCGAAGGGCCAGGTGATGGGTATCGTCTGCAGAGCCTGAGCGGGCAGGCGGGTCTGCTTCGCATAGAATTGGCACCCTTCGCAGGCGCGGACAATTCTAGTGGCGTCAGCCACCGCCGTCGGCCAGTAGAAGCCTTGGCGGAAAGCGTTCCCAACGAGGGTTCGAGGTGCCGCATGATGGCCACAAGCCCCCGAGTGTATTTCCTGCAGGAGTTCCTGACCCTCGGCGATGGAGATGCATCGCTGGAGGATGCCCGAGGGGCTACGGTGGTAGAGCTCCTTCTCATCGCCCAGCAAGACGAACGACTTGGCGCGTCGCGCTACCCGCCGAGCCTCGGCTCGGTCGAGGGGCAGTTCTCCTTTGCGGAGATATTGCAGGTACGGGGTCTGCCAATCCTGATCTGGCATGACCCCGCTCTGCTCTTCCTCGATGTGCAGTGCTTCGCCCTCGGGGGTCGAGGGCTCCTCGAGTTGAGCCGAGGATGGCTCGGGCTGGGCCGAGGTCGCCTCGGACGGGGCCGAGGGCACTTCGGGCTCGGGCGTGTCGCCTATCTTGACGGAGGGTTGGTGCAGATCCCGGGAGAAGACGTCCGGGGGAACCGTCGTTCGCCCCGAGGCTATCTTCGCCAGCTCGTCCGCAGTCTCGTTGTAGCGCCGGGCGATGTGGTTAAGCTCGAGACCGTAGAACTTGTCTTCCAGGCGTCGAACCTCGTCACAGTAGGCCTCCATCTTCGGGTCGCGGCAGTGGGAGTTCTTCATGACTTGGTCGATGACGAGCTGCGAGTCGCCGCGTGCATCGAGGCGTCGGACCCCTAGCTCGATGGCGATTCGCAATCCGTTGATCAGAGCCTCGTACTCAGCCACATTGTTGGACGCCGGGAAATGGAGGCGGAGCACGTAGCGCAGGTGTTTCCCGAGGGGCGAGACGAAGAGCATGCCCGCACCGGCTCCCGTCTTCATCAGCGACCCGTCGAAAAACATGGTCCAGAGCTCCTGTTGGATCGGCGCCGTTGGCAACTGGGTGTCGACCCATTCGGCTACGAAGTCCGCCAGTACCTGGGACTTGATGGCCTTCCGTGGGGCGAACGAGATTGCCTCGCCCATGATTTCCACCGCCCACTTCGCGATCCGTCCCGAGGCTTCTCGGCACTGGAGGATCTCCCCCAGGGGGAAGGATGACACCACAGTCACCGGATGAGACTCGAAGTAATGTCGCAGCTTTCGCCTCGTTAGGATCACTGCATACAGCAGCTTCTGGACTTGTGGGTAGCGGATCTTGGTCTCGGACAGCACTTCGCTGACGAAGTAAACTGGCCTCTGAATGGGCAAAGCATGCCCCTCTTCCTGCCTTTCGACCACGATCGCGGCGCTGACCACCTGAGTGGTTGCGGCGACGTAGACCAAGAGGGTTTCTCCATCAGCTGGGGGTACCAAGACGGGCGCCTGGGTGAGGAGCGCCTTCAGGTTCCCGAGGGCTTCCTCGGCCTCGGGGGTCCAAGTGAAGCACTCGGCCTTCCTTAAGAGACGGTACAGGGGCAGGCCTCTTTCGCCGAGGCGCGAGATGAAACGGCTCAAGGCCGCGAGGCATCCCATGACCCTCTGTACGCCTTTTAAGTCCTTGATGGGCCCCATGTTTGTGATGGCCGCGATCTTCTCCGGGTTGGCTTTGATGCCCCGCTCGGAGACGATGAATCCCAAAAGCATGCCCCGGGGCACCCCGAAGACGCACTTCTCGGGATTGAGCTTGACGCCCTTCGCCTTGAGACACCGGAATGTCAGTTCGAGGTCAAAGAGAAGGTCGGAGGCTTTCCTCGTCTTGACTACGATGTCATCGACGTAGGCCTCGACCGTGCGACCGATGTGTTCGCCGAACACATGGTTCATGCACCGCTGGTACGTTGCACCCGCGTTCCTCAAACCGAACGACATGGTGACATAACAGTACATGCCGAAGGGCGTGATGAAAGAAGTCGCGAGCTGGTCGGACTCTTTCATCTTGATTTGATGATACCCTGAGTAGGCATCGAGGAAAGACAGGGTTTCGCACCCTGCAGTGGAGTCCACGATTTGATCGATGCGAGGTAGAGGGTAGGGGACTTTCGGACATGCTTTGTTGAGACCAGTGTAGTCTACACACATCCGCCATTTTCCCCCTTTCTTCCTCACAAGTACAGGGTTGGCAAGCCATTCGGGATGGAATACCTCTTTGATGAACCCTGCTGCCATCAGCTTGTGGATCTCCTCGCCTATCACCCTGCGCCTTTCCTCGTCGAATCGGCGCAGAGGCTGTCTGACCGGTCGGGCTCCGGCCCGAATATCCAGCGAGTGCTCGGTGACTTCCCTCGGTATGCCGGGCATGTCCGAGGGACTCCACGCAAAGACGTCGGCGTTTGCGCGGAGAAAGTCGACGAGCACTGCTTCCTATTTGGGGTCGAGCCCGGAACCGATCCGGATCTGCTTGGAGGTATCGCCGCTGGGGTCGAGAGGGACGGCCTTAACCGTCTCTGCTGGCTCAAAGTTGCCGACATGTCGCTTCACGTCTGGCACCTCTCGGGAGAGGCTTTCCAGGTCGGCAATGAGGGCCTCGGACTCGGCGAGGGCCTCGGCGTACTCCATGCACTCCACATCGCATTCGAATGCGTGCTTGTACGTGGGGCCGACGGTGATGACCCCGTTGGGGCCCGGCATCTTGAGCTTCAGGTAGGTGTAGTTGGGGATGGCCATGAACTTCGCGTAGCATGGCCTTCCCAACACTGCGTGGTAGGTTCCTCGGAACCCGACCACCTCGAACGTCAAAGTCTCCCTTCGGAAGTTGGAGGGTGTTCCGAAGCAGACAGGAAGGTCGAGCTGTCCGAGGGGCTGGACGCGCTTCCCGGGAATGATCCCGTGGAAGGGCGCAGCGCCTGCTCGGACGGATGACAGATCGACGCGCAGGAGCCTGAGGGTCTCAGCGTAGATGATGTTGAGGCAGCTGCCCCCATCCATCAAGACCTTGGTGAGCCTGACGTCGCCGATGACGGGATCGACGATGAGCGGGTACTTCCCTGGGCTCGGCACGTGGTCGGGGTGGTCATCCTGGTCGAAGGTGATGGGCTTGTCGGACCAGTCTAGGTAGACCGGCACCGCCACCTTCACCGAGCAGACCTCCCGACGCTCCTGCTTACGATGCCGAGCCGAGGCATTCGCCGCATGCCCTCCATAGATCATGAAGCAGTCGCGGACCTCGGGGAACTCTCCTGCTTGGTGATCTTCCTTCTTGCCGTCGCCGCGGGCCTTGTCACCCTCTGCGGGTGGCCCGGCCCGGTGGAAGTGGCGCCGAAGCATGACGCACTCCTCGAGGGTGTGCTTGACGGGCCCCTGATGGTAGGGGCACGTCTCCTTTAGTGCCTTGTCGAAGAGGTTGGCGCCTCCGGGGGGCTTCCGAGGGTTCTTGTACTCGGCAGCGGCGACAAGGTCCGTGCTGGCGGCGTCGCGTTTCGCTTGCGACTTCCTCCTGCCTTTCTTCTTGGCGCCGGGTGGAGTAGACGCCTCGGGAGCATCTTCCGACGGGCGGCCCTGGGGCTGCTTGTCCTTTCGGAAGATGGCCTCGACCGCCTCCTGACCAGAGGCGAACTTGGTGGCGATGTCCATCAGCTCGCTCGCCCTGGTGGGGGTCTTGCGACCCAACTTGCTCACCAGGTCACGGCAGGTGGTGCCGGCAAGGAACGCACCGATGACATCGGAGTCGGTGATGTTGGGCAGCTCGGTGCGCTGCTTCGAGAATCGCCGGATGTAGTCCCGAAGGGACTCTCCCGGCTGTTGCCGACAGCTTCGGAGGTCCCAGGAATTCCCGGGGCGCACGTACGTGCCCTGGAAGTTGCCGGCGAAAGCCTGGACCAGATCTTCCCAGTTGGAAATCTGCCCCGGAGGCAGGTGCTCCAACCAAGCGCGAGCGGTGTCGGAGAGAAACAGGGGGAGGTTGCGGATGATGAGGTTGTCGTCGTCCGTCCCACCCAGTTGACAGGCCAGGCGGTAGTCCGCGAGCCACAATTCCGGTCTCGTTTCCCCCGAGTACTTTGTGATAGTAGTCGGGGGTCGGAATCGGGGCAGAAACGGCGCCCGCCGAATGGCTCGGCTAAAGACCTGCGGACCGGGTGGTTCGGGCGAGGGACTCCGATCCTCCCCGCTGTCGTAGCGTCCCCCACGCCTGGGGTGATAACCTCAGCGCACCCTTTCGTCGAGGCGGGCCCGACGGTCGCGATGAGGGTGCTCGTCGCCGAGGTGGCCCGGGGCCGCAGGCGCGGTGTTGCGCGTGCGCCCGGTGTAGACCGAGGCTTCCCGCGTGAGTCGGGAAGTCGCGGCACGAGGTTCCGAGGGGTACCCCTGCCTTCGGGAGGCAGAGCTCTCGGCCCGCCGGGCCGCAGCGTCTTCCAGGAGATGCTTGAGTTCTCCCTGGATTCGCCGACCCTCGGTGGTTGATGACTCCGGCATCGCGCGGAGGAGCATCGCTGCGGCGGCCAGGTCCTGACCGGTTCCGCCGGATGCGGGTGGCGGTCTGTCCCTGGCATCGTTGGCGATGCGGTGCTGGAGACCTTGGGGCAGGTGACGTATTCCTCCGGCCGGGGGCTGGCTCGCCCATACCTGCCCGATGTTCTGGCGGATTGCCTCGAGCGCTCCTGCTCCCTCATCGAGCCCGGCCTGCGCCCCGCGGACTTGCTCGAGCTGTGGGTCGTGACCCCCCGCCGGAACGGGGACCACAACTAGCTCCCGCGGGATGTCGGCGCGAGGCGCTGGCCTAGGGGGATCACCATCCTCCAGCATGCCGAGACAGCCGCCTCCGGAGGGATCCCCTAGCTCGACGTGGAAACATTCGCGGTTCGGGCCGCAGTCCTTGTCGCCAAGGCTGCGGCTGCCGTCGGAACAGTCGGAGAGGCAGTAGTCACATGCGGTCATGAAGTCCCGCATGGCACTGGGGTTGCCAAATCCGGAGAAATCCCAGCAGATGCTGGGGTCGTCATCTTCCTCGGACCCAGAGGGTCCGTAGGTCGAGACACCCGTCAATCGGTCCCAAGGCGACCGCACACGAAACCCCAGAGAGGTTGCACTCGCCTCAACGTGAGCGCCCGCCAAAGCGAGGTCGCCAGGCGGGTTGAGGCCGAGTCGAAATGACGAAGGATGGGAATCAGCCCGTACCTTTTGGTCGACGAGGATCGACGTAGTCGCATCGGGGGCTGATCGTGCTGTCGTCCTGGGTGCGAGGGCGACGTCCTGCAGGCCCTCCGTGAGCGTGCTGGCGTCGTCCACTTGCTCGGGATCGGCGTGACGCGGGGGGACGGCGCTCGCCTTCGCCTCAAACGCGGGGGTGATGCCCGACACGTCCTCCGTTGGGGCGCTGGGGATGTCGACTTGCTCGACAGTCGACTGAGCGCAGCCTCCCGCTCGGCCTTGGTTGCCCCGCCTCCTCCTCCGATGGCGAGGGAGAGGACGGGGCGAACTCGAAAGTTGTCCTTCCCCCACGCGGGAAAGGCGTCGTCGATTCCGCCGCCGGCGGGCGGGCTGTCCGCCACCATTGTCGCTGTCGCGCGGCGGTGGAAGGAGTATCATGTCGTAGCTGCCGTCGAAAGACATGAACTCGATACTCCCGAAACGGAGCACCGTCCCGGGTTGAAGAGGTCGTTGGAGACTGCCCATCTGGAGCTTGACGGGAATCTACTCGTCAACACGCAGCAGGCCCCTACCTGGCACGCCAACTGTCGGCGTTCCGAGACCGGGGGGTCCCCGAGCCGACGAGTGAGTGTGCCGCGTGCCCCAGCCCAGATGGGTCGAGCGCGTGGGCGAGCGCGAAGGGGGGAGAGAGAGAGAGGGAGAGCGAGAGCGAGGTGGCTAGAGCCGGGTCGTGAGGGAGTCGGAGAATCCCGCGGCCTTCGTGTTCGTCCCGCGCCTAGGTTGGGTGCGCTTGCAGTAGCGGGTTACAAGCGTCCGCGCGGGTGAGGGGAGCGAGCGGCCCCGAGAGAGCGCCTGCCCCTGCCCTTCGTTCCCGCGAGGCCAACCTTCTCTAAGAAGGCCCTGGTCCTTCCTTTTATAGGCGTAAGGAGAGGATCCAGGTGTACAAATGGGGGTGTAGCAAGGTGCTACGTGTCTAGCGGGGGAGAGCTAGTGCCCTAAGTACATGCCAAGGTGGCAGCCGGAGAGATCTTGGCACCCAGCTAGTGTGGCGTCGTGGCTGTCGGAGAAGCGATGGAGCCGGACGGAGGGACAGCTGTCGGAGTGGCTGGGCCCTTGCTGACGTCCTCCTGCTTTCGTAAGGGAGCTGAGAGCCGCCGTCGTCATGGGTCTAGCGGGGCGCCATCATTGCCTATCTGGCGGAGCTGGCCAGATGGGACGTCGGTCCTGTTCTCTGCGGCCCGAGTCGGCTCGGGGTAGGGTGATGGTGACGCTTCCTGTTGACGTGGCGGACTTGTGCCCTAGGTTGGGCGACGTGGTGGCTCCTCCGAGGCCGAGGTCGAGTCTATCCTGCATGGCCGAGGCCGAACCTGAGCTCCCGGGTCGGGCGAGGCGGAGGTCGCTCGGCAGAGGCCAGGGCGGAGTCCGAGCCCTGGGTCGGGTGAAGCGGAGTTCGTCGTCTTCCGGGGCCTTAGCCCGAGTCCGAGCCCTGGGTCGGGCGGAGCGGAGTTCGCCGTCTTCCGGGGCCTTAGCCCGAGTCCGAGCCCTGGGTCGGGCGGAGCGGAGTTCGCCGTCTTCCGGGGCCTTAGCCCGAGTCCAAGCCCTGGGTCGGGCGGAGCGGAGTTCGCCGTCTTCCGGGGCCTTAGCCCGAGTCCGAGCCCTGGGTCGGGCGGAGCGGAGTTCGCCGTCTTCCGGGGCCTTAGCCCGAGTCCGAGCCCTGGGTCGGGCGGAGCTTCCTCTGGCGCTTTCGGCCAAGCCTGGCTACCCGTCAGTCTTACCTTTTGCGTTGAAGGCCCCAGTGATTTGGTCGGTTGGCGCGGTGATTTAGTCAGGGTTACTTCTTATCGAAGGCGAGGCCTCGGGCGAGCCGGAGATGCGTCTGCCGTGAAAGAGGAGACCTCGGGCGAGACGGAACCATCTCAGGGTCGGCTGCCCTCGCCCGAGGCTAGGCTCGGGCGTGGCGTGATCAAGTCGCTCGTATGGACTGATCCCTGACTTAATCAAACCCATCAGGCCTCTGCACCTTTATGCTGATGGGGGTTACCAGCTGAGAATTAGGCGTCTTGAGGGTACCCCTAATTATGGTCCCCGACAGATGGGTAGTGCAAGCTACGACCCAGCCCCCGAGGGTGTCCGAGCGGGTTCTCCCTCTTGCACTTCCATGGATGTTCACGTAGGGTCCTCTCCTCCATACTCTGGTTGCATGGTGACAGCCCAAGCCTTTGGTCAAGGGGTCGCTTTAGAGGCCAGCGTACCTGATGACAAAATCTTGGGTTCTGCTGATAACACTGAATTGGTCCCTGCTGAATCGTTGCAAGTTGCTCCAGGTGGTGATCCTTTGCCGAGCCATCAGTTGATCTCTCACGACTTGGGAGTCGCCTCCTTCTTCTCCAACTTCCAGGTATTTTGGTTTCTTCTGGTCTGACTTTTACCCAAGCAGATAATTACTCTCATGCTTGTCTGCTTTTTAATGCTAGGCGTTGGTCGATGAGATGTCTAGTCGGCTGAGGTTGCAGGGCGCTTTTGTCCCAGAAGGAGCTTTGTCTCTGGCGCGTTGGAATCCAGTGCTGCTTCAGCGGCGTGTTTCTGACTTAGAGGCGGCGAATGCTGGTCAGTGCTCTTTTGCTTCCTTTTGGCTACCTTGTTAAACTGCTTCTTATTTTAGCACCTTTGCTTGAATGTTTCTCGCCAGATATGACTCGGCAGTATTCTGATCTTGAAGAAAAACACTCTCAAGGTCAAGCTGCGTTGGTCCAGCGGTGCTATGATCTTGAGGAAAAGTATTCCCAAAGTCAGACTGAGCTGGCCCAAGTTTCTTCTTCTCTAAATGATGCTAACACGCTGAACTCTACTCTTCGCGCTCAGCTCGACTCTGAAAAGGTGACCTTTGAATCCGGGTTTTGTTTTGCTGTGTTCTTATTGTTTGCTTGACATTTGAAGAAGTTGATTCTTGCTTGCAGGAAGAAAAACGTGCCCTTGTTACTTCTCGTGACAATCTTGACAGGCTATATCGTGACTCTAGCAACTCGCTGACCATCTTGGAGAGGAGTCATCGCTTCACTAGGGAGGAGTTAGACAATCTTCGTTATAAGCTGCAGGAATCCTTGGATGACGTGATTCACCTCAGGCAGTTGATATCGGCCAAAAATGCTATCATCAAGAATCTGCGTGCTTCCAAGAAATCCGTCGCCCAGGAGCTATAGACCGCTCAGTTGGCTATCAAGGTTGCTGAAGAGACTTCCGCCACTCTGAGGGCCCAGTGATATAGCAATGTTCAGTCCGTGAATCAGAGCTTCATATTCTGCTGCATTGTTAGAGGCTAGAAATAACAACTGTAAGGCATATCTGAAGTGTTCGCCTCCAGGTGCAGTAAAGAGGATTCCTGCGCCTGCTCCCTGCAGTTTTAACAAGCCATCAAAATACATTCGCCATATTTCTGCAGTTTCTGGGTTATCTGGTACTTGTTGTTCAGTCCACTCCGATACAAAGTCAACCAGTGCTTGAGTTTTAATGGCAGTACGAGGCCAAAATTCAATGTCGTGAGATCCCAGCTCGCAGGCCCATTTGGCTATTCTCCCGATGGCTTCTTTGTTGTGAAGAATATCTCCTATCGGAAATCCCGTGACTACTATGACTTTGTGGTCGTCGAAGTAGTGACGGAGCTTGCGTGCAGTTAGAAGTACTGCATATAATAGCTTCTGAACTTGAGGGTATTTTTTCTTCGAGGGACCCAGAACTTCACTGATGAAATAGACAGGATGTTGCACTGGATAGGCATGTCCTTCTTCTGCTCACTTGACTACCAACACGGTGCTCACCACGTGAGTCGTGCAAGAGATATATAGCAGCAAATCTTCAGCTGGTTGAGTCGACGTGGCCCGTCGTGGCGGTTTCAGCACTGGCAGCGTCGTTAAGAACTTTTTCAATGCGTCTAGGGCTTCCTGCGCTTCTGAAGTCCACTGAAACTTGTCCACCTTTTTGAGTAACTTATAAAATGGTAAGCCTTTTTCTCCCAACCTAGATATGAATCTGCTCAGGGTTGCCATACATCCGGTAAGCCTTTGAACTTTCTTCTATGATCGCGGTGCCTCCATCCTCATGATAGCTTTGATCTTTTCTGGATTAGCTTCAATTCCCCGGTGGCTGACAATAAACTCGAGTAATTTTCCTGCTGGTACCCCAAAAACACACTTCTCGGGATTAAGCTTCCATCTATATCGCCGTAGACTGTTGAAAACCAGCTGTAAATCTTCAATGAAGTTTTCCAAATTTTCTGTTTTGATTACCACGTCGTCCACATAAGCTTCCACACGCTTGCCCCAGTGATCGGCTAAGCATGTTTGAATAGCTCTCTGATAAGTCGCTCCAGCGTTTTTGAGGCCGAACGGCATGGAGGTATAGCAGAAAGCACCGAATGGAGTGATGAACGCTGTTTTTTCCTCGTCTTCTTTCGCCAGGCTAATCTGATGATACCCAGAGTAGCAATCCAAGAAGGACAGCATAGAACATCCAGCGGTGGAATCTACCACCTGATCTATCCTAGGGAGCCCGAAGGGATCCTTTGGACAGTGTTTGTTGAGATCCGTATAGTCGACGCACATGCGCCAATCCACCTTATTCTTTTTGAGTACAAGAACAGGGTTAGCCAGCCACTCGGGATGTAACACCTCTCTAATAAATCTAGCCGCGACAAAGCGAGCCAGCTCAGCGCGAATGGCTTCTCTCTTGTCGGGCGTGAAACGACGTAATTTTTGCCGAATCGGCCTCGCCTGGGGGTAGACCTTCAATTTGTGCTCGGCCAGTTCCCTCGGGACTCCCGGCATATCCGCAGGTTGCCATGCGAATACGTCTCGGTTATCTTCCAGGAACTGGACGAGCGTGCCTTCCTATTTATCATCCAGGCTGGAGCTGATGATGACAGTCTTGCGTTCATCAGCGAACCCGAGGTTGATCCTTTTAGTTTCTTCAATCGGCCGCATAGAGGTCGCAGCTTGAGCCTCGTTCGCGGGTACCGCGAGGTCTTCTTCAGGCTTAGAGTTTTCCTACACAGAAGAAGTCGCCGACGGTTTGGTGGTGAGGGCCGCCTGGATGGCCACTCGGAAACATTCTGCGACGCCTTGGAAGTCAGCGCGCACAATTATGATCCCTTGTGGTCCTGGCATCTTCAGTATCATGTATGTGTAATGTGGAATGGCCATGAATTTCGCCAGTTCAGGCCTCCCGATGATGGCGTTGTACCCGCAGTCGAAGTTCGCCACCTCGAACCTCAGGTATTCGGTTCTGTAGTTTTCCGGAGTCCCAAAGGTGACCGGCATGTAGATGTGGCCCAGCGGGTATTCTCCTTCAGTCGGCACGATGCTGAAGAAGGGTGTGTCCGACACATGGAGCTCTTTGAGGCGAACTCCTAATCCTTGGAGCGTCCGGGGGAAGGTGACGTTGATGCTGCTCCCCCGTCCACTAATACCTTCTTCACCCTGCTCTCTCGGATCACCGGATCGATGAGGAGCGGGTATTTGCTTGGGTGATCGAAGTTAAGCCACTGATCTGCCCGAGTGAAGGTGATCGGGTGCTCCGACCATCGGTATGGAGCGGGAGGACTGGTGGTCGCCACCAGTATTTGGCGATCGTTGAGCTTTTGTTGTCTCTTGTTTTCCTGCGATCCGTGTCCGCCGAAGATGACGTTGACCTCTCTGTCGACACGTGGGAAGGCTCCTCCTCCTCCCTCCTCTTGTTGTTGGGGTTGTCACGGTTACCCTGGTCCTCCCCGCGACGGAGGAGGGGGTAGAGGTTGGAAGGGCCGGCCGTGCCCGACGGAGTGCTTGAAGTCTCTGCAGTTCCGAAGGGTGTGGCGCATGTCTTTGTGGTACGGGCACTGGGCATCGAGGATGTCGTCTAGCGTGCGTTCGCCTCCCCGAGGTCCTCCTCGGGGCGCGAGAGGTGGGCGGTCCGGTGGCATGGACCTCTTCGCGAGGCCTCTTCTCCCAACGCTTGTCGGGCTGTTGGTTCGTGTCACATCGCGACGCCGCCGGTGCCGGCTTCGTTCCTCCGATGAGGTCCCGAGCTCGCTCGTCGGTGGTGATATAGAGGTCGGCTTCTCGGAACAGCTGTTCGGAGGTAGTCGGCGCCTTCTGCAGTATGGTTCGGACGAAGGCTGAGTCATCGGATCCCCAGTAGAAGTCTTCGATCACCGCCGCTTCCGCGACCTCGGGGATACGATTTCTCATGGTCTGGAATCTTTTGAGGTACGACCGGAGAGTTTCGTCCCCCCGGCGCTTGATGGATTTGAGGTCCCATGGTTGCGCCGGCTTGTCGGAGAGGGACTGGAAGTTGGCGATGAAGCGTCGACTGAAATCACTCCAGTCGTCGATGCAGTGTCGTGGTAGGTGTCGCAGCCATTGCAGTGCATCTTGCTCGAGGACGATGGGCAAGTATGCGGTCATCACGTCCTCGGTTGCTCCGGCAGCTCGGGCAGCGGTGGTGTAGACGGCCAACCAGCCTCCCGGATCCTGCTTAGGTTCATATTTATCAACGTTGGATACCTTGAAGTTAGGAGGCCATTGAATGGCTCTGAGGCACGGAGTAAGTGCCGACACTCCACACGTGTCCTCCTGTCGTCGGGGATGATGTCTGTCCCGGGGAGGGGAGTGGTTGTCGTGGTGCCTCGACCGTCCCCGGGTGGTGCCGCCAGTCGAAGCCGTTGCCGACTCAGTCCTGGTGGCCTGGCTCCGGGATGGGACGTCGTGGTCCCTGTCGTATTCTTCCCGGCGACGGATCTCGCTCTCATGTCGTCGTTCGCGTGAAGCGTTGATGGAGCTCCGTGCGTCCTGTCGACTGTTGATGGCATGCCGTAGATCATTCGGCGGATGTGCGAGGGGTAGAAGATGGTTGGCTGCTCGAGTGAACAGTCGCCGGTAGCCCTCGGCATCGGGAGTCCGAGGGAGACCGTCGGCTATCCGAGCCAGTACTCCGCCGACTTCACTCGGCGTGTTCAAGGCTCGGGCGAAGTCGGGGTTCAGGTTGCGCCCGAAGAGTGGATTTTCCCGGCGTTGCCTTGTTTCCTGTTCGGCATGTTCTTGAGCTCGCCGACGATCACGCCATCGGGAATTCCTCCTTTCCCGGAAGACACGCTCTTCTGGGGTTTCTCCCATCTCCGAGGCCTCGTCTCGCGACACAGGCTACGCCGGGTCCCGCTCTCCGGCCTCGTGATGTCTCCGGATATTTCGGTGTCGGTTCCTTCATCGGCGGGAGTCCCGCTGAGGAGGTTCCTCTCCGGGTACAGTTGGCTCGTCGTCGGAGATGGGGGGCGACTCCACCCTCTCGATGAAGAGGACGTCGGGGTAGAATGGTGCAGCTGTCGTGACGATCTTCTTTTTGTTCTCCTTTGAGGGCAGAGGCACAGAAAGAACAACTTGCTTCCTCCTGATTTTATTTGTTTCTTTCTTTCTTGTGATTTGTGTCCATTCTTTCGTCGGAGAGGTAGACAGTGGATCTCTCCGGGTTGACGGATCCTGGGTCTCTGGCTTGCCAGAAGCGATCTTTTTTCGGAGCATTGGAGGTTGTGTCTTTTCCTGCCTTGCCCCGATTTTCCTAGAGATTTCTGGGGAGGATCTTCTCTTCGTCGGATCCGCAATGCGATGCAAAGTTCCCTCCTCATCTGCTACAGATGAGTTGGTTCCGAAGCAGAATGTGGACCCAGGGCAGAAAACGATCTTATGCAGGAAGGTGACGGCCATTGAGCTAGCTTGGATCGACGACACACCCCCTACCTGGCGCACCAGCTGTCGGTGTTTTGGGTCCGACCGCACACCCGGGGTTGCCCCTCAAGGTGCTTTTAAGAGTAGGACGGTGTTATCGACTGTAGCTCAATGGTTCATGTCGGTTGCACGAGAGACAGTAGATAATGGTTTACAGGTTCGGGCCGCTTTGAAGTGCGTAACACCCTACGTCCTGGCGAGAGTGCTGTATGTGGTGGGTTACAAGGTAGTTCTCTAGTGCATAGAAAGTTGGGGTGGATGGCTAAGTAGTGAGTTCGATCCTCTCTGAAGGGGTGCCCCCTAGGCCTTATATATTCGACCGTGGGGCAATACATGCAGATATGATAACCATGTGCACCTAAGAAATAGTGAACCGATTGAGTCCATCTTCCTATAGTTCCGCCGACCCATCCTCGCTCGGTTCCGTCGCACGGGGCTCTAGCGCGGGAGGGTCGGGTCTCTGTTGTGATTACTCGCTCGAAGTCGTTGGGCTGTCTGGGCTCGCACCGATCCGGCCTTGTGCCGATCCGCTTCACTGGTCGTCTCTCCCAGGCCCACTAGGAGATGACCTCACGAATTATGGAGCCCTTGGGCCCTTCGTGAGGTCTTTTATCCTTCTGGTGGACCCGGGGGATATCCGTCCCCCAAAGTCCCCGACGTGACTTCACCACCATCCATCGACCAAGAGGTACCGTCCATATTCCACCCGGTTCCCTTTCGATTCAACTTCGATCCACCTAGCGACCCCGCTTCGGTGAGCGCTTTCGCAAGGGCGTATCTAGACCTTCTGGGGTACCATATGTGGTCAACCTAGGACCGACTGACAGCCGTCTCAACCTCTGGACCAGTGGGTTCCGAGGAAAAGGATGACCCCGACTTCGGTTGGGATTTCTCTGGCCTTGGTGATCCCGGTGCCTTGCGGGACTTCATGTCCGCATGTGACCACTGCCTCTCCGGTTGCTCTGATGATGGCCACGGCCTTGACGACGAGGGTTATGGCCCGAGTCGCGAATGTTTCCACGTCGATCAGGGAGATAACAACGAAGGCAACCACCTCAGCATGCCGCATCTCGCGTTGACATCCCGCGGGAGCTAGCTGTGGTCCCAGTCCCTACGGGGGTCAGGACACACAGCTCGAGCAAATCCGCGAGATGCAGGCCAAGGTCGATGAGGAAGCAGGGCGGCTTATACAGCTCCGACAGAACATCGAGCAGGAGTGGGCATGTCGAACACTCACCGGAGGAGCCCGTCATCGGGCCCGGGATGTCTAGCACCGTATCGTTGACAATGCCAGGGCAGTGCTGCCCCCGGCCGTCAGCGGGTCCGGCCAAGACCTAGCTGCAGCGGCGATGCTACTTCGAACCATGCTGGAGCCATCCACCACCGAGGGACGGCATATCTAGGGCGAACTCAAGGATCTCCTGGAAGGTGCCGCAGTTCGACGAGCCGAGAGCTCTGCCTCCCGAGGGCGAGCTGACCCCTCGGAGCATCACGCGGCGTCCTCCCAACACATGTGGGAGGCCTCGGTCCATCCCGAGCGCACGCGGGACGAGGCACCTGCCGCCCGGGATCGCCTTGGCGACGAGCAACACCATCGAGCCCGCCTCGAGGAGAAGGTGCTCCGAGGCTACCACCCTAGGCGAGGGGGACGCTGCGACAGTGAGGAGGATCAGAGTCCCTCGCCTGAGCCACCCGATCTGCGAGTCTTCAGCCGGGCCATACGACGAGCGCCGTTCCCCGCCCAGTTCCGAGCCTCGACTACCATCACCAAGTACTCGGGGGAGACGAGGCTGGAGTTGTGGCTCGCAGATTACCGGCTGGCATGCCAGTTGGGAGGGGCGGACGACGACAACCTCATCATCCACAACCTCCCCCTTTTTCTCTCTGACGCTGGCCGGGCCTGGCTAGAGCATCTGCCTCCTGCGCAGATCTCCGACTGGGACGACCTGGTCAAGGCTTTCGCGGGAAATTTCCAAGGCAAGTACGTGCACCCTGGGAACTCATGGGATCTCCGAAGCTGCCGCTAGCAGCTAGGGGAATCCCTCCGAGAGTACATCCGGCGGTTTTCGAAGCAGCGCACCGAGCTGCCCAACATTATCGACTCGGATGTCATCGGGGCTTTCCTCGCCGACACCACTTGCCGAGACCTGGTGAGCAAACTGGGATGCAAGACTCCCACCAAGGCGAGCGAATTGATGGATGTCGCCACCAAGTTCGCCTCGGGTCAGGAGGCGGTTGAAGCCATCTTCCTGAAAGGCAAGCAGCCTCAGGGAGAGCCGAAGGAAGATGCCTCCGAGGCGTCTGCCCAGCGTGGTGCGAAGAAGAAGACCAGGAAGAAGGCGCAAGCAAAGCGCGACGCTGCTGACGCGAATCTCGTCGCTGCTGCCGAGCACAGGAACCCTCGGAAGCCTCCTGGAGGGGCCGACGCGTTCGACAAGATGCTCAAGGAGCCGTGCCCCTATCACCAGGGTCCCATCAAGCACACCCTTGAAGAATGTGTCATGCTCTGGTGCTACTTCCATAAGGTCGGGCCCCCGGCGGAAGATGGCAAGGGCCAAGGCAACAACAAGAAGGAGGGCGACAAGGAAGAGGAGTTCCCGGAGGTCCACAACTGCTTCATGATCTACGGCGGGCAGGTGGCGAACGCCTCCGCTCGGCACCGCAAGCAAGAGCGCCGGGAGGTCTGCTCGGTGAAGGTGGCAGCGCCAGTCTACCTAGACTGGTCCGACAAGCCTATCACCTTCGACCGAGGCGACCACCCCGACTTCGTGCCAAGCCCAGGGAAGTACCCGCTCGTCGTCGATCCGATCATCGACAACGTTAGGCTCTCCAAGGTCCTCATGGACGGAGGCAGCAGCCTCAACATCATCTACGCCGAGACCCAGGAACTCTTGGGGGTTGATCGGTCCGAGGTTCGGGCCGGTGCAGCACCCTTCCACGGGATAGCACCTGGAAAGCGTATCCTGCCCCTCGGGCAGATTGACTTGCCCATCTGCTTCGAAACTCCCTCCAACTTCCAAAAGGAAACCCTCACCTTCGAGGTAGTTGGGTTTCGAGGTACATACCACGCGGTGTTGGGAAGACCGTGCTATGCCAATTTCATGGCCGTCCCCAACTACACCTACCTCAAGCTCAAGATGCCAGGCCCCAACGGGATCATCACCGTCGGATCCACGTACCGCCACGCGTATGAATGCGACGTGGAATGCGTGGAGTACGCTGAGGCCCTCGCCGAGTCTGAGGCCCTCATCGCCGACCTGGAACGCCTCTCCAAGGAGGCGCCCGATGCGAAGCGCCACGCCGGCAACTTTGAACCAGCTGAGGCGGTTAAGTTCGTCCCTCTCGACCCCAGCAACGATGCCAGCAAAAAAGTCCGGATCGGCTCCGAGCTCGACCCCAAATAGGAAGTAGTGCTCATCGACTTTCTCCGCGCAAACACCGAAGTTTTTGCGTGGAGTCCCTCGGACATGCCAGGCATACCAAGGGAGGTCGCCGAGCACTCACTAGACATCAGAGCTGGAGCCCGACCCGAGAAGCTGTCCCTGCGCCGTTTTGATGAAGAAAAGCATAGGGCCATAGGCGAGGAGGTCCACAAGCTACTGGCTGCAGGGTTCATCAAAGAGGTATTCCATCCCGAATGGTTAGCTAACCCTGTTCTTGTAAAGAAAAAGGGCGGGAAATGGAGGATGTGCGTAGACTACACTGGTCTAAACAAGGCATGTCCGAAGGTTCCCTACCCTCTGCCCCGCATCGATCAAATTGTGGACTCCACTGCTGGGTGCGAAACCCTGTCTTTCCTCGATGCCTACTCAGGCTATCACCAAATCAAGATGAAAGAGTCCGACCAGCTCGCGACTTCTTTTATCACACCTTTTGGCATGTATTGTTATACTACAATGCTATTTGGGTTGAGGAATGCAGGTGCCACCTACCAGAGGTGCATGAACCACGTGTTCGGAGAGCACATCGGCAGAACGGTCGAGGCTTACGTCGATGACATCGTTGTCAAGACAAAGAAAGCCTCTGACCTCCTCTCTGACCTTGAGACGACATTCAAGTGTGTAAGAGCGAAAGGCGTGAAGCTCAATCCCGAGAAGTGTGTCTTCGGAGTCCCCTGAGGCATGCTCCTAGGATTCATCGTCTCCGAGCGGGGCATAGAGGCCAACCCGGAGAAAATCGCAGCCATCACCAACATGGGACCAATCAAAGATTTAAAAGGAGTATAGAGGGTCATGCGATGCCTTGCGGCTCTGAGCCGCTTCATCTCACGCCTTGGCGAAAAAGGATTGCCCCTGTACCGCCTCTTAAGGAAGGCCGAGCGCTTCACTTGGACCCCCGAGGCCGAGGAAGCCCTCGGAAACTTAAAGGCACTCCTTACCAATGCGCCCATCTTGGTGCCCCCCGCTGCGGGAGAAGCCCTCTTGATCTACGTAGCCGCAACCACTCAGGTTGTAACACCCTGAATTTGGGGGTATAAAACTTCTTTTCTAATATCCATCAAATTCATGTGTTACCTTCTTTTTCCTCTTTATTTTTCGTTCCCGTATTCATTTTTTTCCCCAAGTAATATGGAATTTTACTTCAAATATAGTTGTTAATAAAATTCTAAGGAAATAATGATTGTTGCATCATGTTGAAATACATTTATATTTGTTTGATGTTTTGCTTAGGTGTGCATCCATTTAATTCATGACTCTTTCTTGTGAATAAATTTAATTAGGTAGAAAAGAAAATGAATAAATAAAAGGAGGGTAGAAAAAAGAGAGAGAAAGAAGCCCAATACCCCCAGCCGGCCAAGACCTCCTTCTCCCCTTCTCTCTCTTCCTCCACAAAAAAAACGCAGCAGCATGTGCCATCGTTCCTTTCCTTTCCTCTCCTGTGTTACGTCGTTGCCAGAGGAGCTTCTGTTCAAGCGAGTCGTCATGTTTGTCTTGCGCCCTAGCTATCCTCGCCACCGCGCCTCGCTGGAGCTTCGCCAAAGCCGCACCTCGCCGGAGCACTGCACAGCACACCAGCGACGACACCATTTCCAGGTAAGCCCCATCGGCCCTCCCTGTTTTGCTGTGTGTTGCCTCTCTACCTCCGGCAAGGCCACGCTAGCTTCGTGCTCCCTATGCGCCGTTGTGCCCAACCCACCGCGCGCCGTCGTCGAGCCATCTCTGGCAACAGGCTAGCAGCGGGCCCTGTTGCCGCCTCACCGACGGCGGGATGCCGTCCCCAACCCCTGGTGTGATCTCAGTTATTTTGTTGCCGTGTGATCCAGTTTTTGCAAGGAAACAACCGTTCATGACTCTCAATGATGCGTGTGTGATCCACTTTTTGCGACGTGCAATAGAGGAAAGTGGAAACTGGTGCGGGCCCCATCTGCATGCCAAATATTTTTTTCCCTCACACGATTTTCCTTGCTGTGCGCCTATACGTTGGAGAGAAACCACCATGGGCCCCACTGCATGGATGCATGCACAACCAAATCTGCATGCAGGCATGCAAGCGTACTAGAAAAACTAGCCCCCTCACCAGATCCGTAGATGTGATTCTCAGCGTCCATGTCCTTTATAGTCCTTGGTGTGACCAGCTACCCGCTAATTAAATTGTGCTATGTCGGCTAGTTTATTAAACCATCATATCTTTTTGTTAATCATATGTTTCCCTCCCTTTAAATTATGTTAGCTTCATAACATTGTCATGTCATCTTACCACGACGCACATGTTATTTGCTTAATTAATTAATTGTTTATCTGATAGATATTCAAAATAATTTTTTAATTAAAGCTAATCTATAGTTTTAATTTGCGCTTTATAAATTTATGTTAATGTGATTAAAACAAACTCGAATGTTTTTGAATTAATATTTGTTTAATATAAACGCGATATCCGTTAATGATTCACGAGTGTCGCACTTGCTGTTCGTACGCGTTGTCGCACGTCATTTGCGTGTGTCGCGTGCGCCGTCTTCACATGTGTCGTGCGGCGTCTACGTGTGATAACAAATTGTTTTCGCTAATAAGCACTCATGTTAATAAGTTAATTCGTCAGATTATATATGTTAGATAATTAACTTAGGGTTCGCTCGACTAATATTTATTAGATTAATATTTCAATTAGATTAAATGTGTAGTGTTCAACTGCGTTTTTTTATAAACATTAACATGACCAGTATTAACTTAACTGCTTTGTAATTATTTAATATCTGTTTAGTATAAACATGTCACCTATTTAGTTTTCGTCTGTCGCGCGTGCTGCTCCGCACGTGGCGGTGTGCTGGTTCGCGCGTCGTTCGCGCTGGTCGCGCACACTATTTCGGGTGTCGTCAGCGTGCTATGCCGCGCTTGTCCGCGCGTCATTTGCACGATGTCATGTTGTTTCGCGTCGTAATTTCATCTCGCTTAGAATCTCTCGTTTTAATTAAATTATTTAATTAACTGACATTTGTTAGTGTAGCAGATTAATCGAACTGACTGATGTGTAATATTTATATTTGATAATATTGAACTAAAAGTTATAGTTAATACTTGCTTAGCGTTAACGCGCTAACTTCTCAACCGTAGCTTCGAGTTCGACGTTTCTTTCCTCGCGTGACCGTAGTAGCGCGCTCTATTCCATTTGCATAGTTTATTATGTTTTTATCTTGTATGGTGTAATGTTCTTATGCATATACATGTTTGTTTGTTTGTGCTTGTTCGTCTTCGCTTCGCGTTGCGATTAGATCGCGATTTGTTTCCGTGCTTCGAGGAATCGAAGATCAAGAGTTGGCGACCAAGTGATCTGGTTCTTCGAGTTCTACGAGATTGAAGACCCTTAGCATCTGTTTGGTAAAGGCAAGTGTCCTCTGACCCATTATGTCCTATTCATTTATAACTTACTACCCGCATTACTTACTTGAAACCTAAGGATTGACTAGCTTTACACTTTACTTTATCCTTGATGACCTTATGGGCTATTATGGTTAGCATTCTGCTACTGCCTTAACTTAATCAATGAACATGATGTGAATATTTATGATACTGTTATCCTGATGATGTTGATGATCTTGTGATACTCTAGGGGGCTCAGGCTGTTTCCTGAGTACCTCTCCGTAAGGACCTGTTCGTTGAGAGACCACCCGGGATAACAGTGCAACCATGAGGGTGGAATGGGGTGCCCTTAGCTAATTAATTAGAGGAACTAGAGGTGTAGTTGCTTCGCCGTCGTGCCGTCAATGGGGTCCAGGCACAGTGCTTGCTCTGCCGAGGCTGAGTGCCGAGGTTCTTTCGTTTTGCTTTTGTTAGTCACTCTCCTGCGGGGAGGAGTACTGTGTTTATCAAACTGGAGAAACCTAACGGGCAGCTATGATCTCTAGGGAATCTTTGTAAAAGCTACGTAGTGATGCCCTGCCGGACCACCTAGGTAGTGGTCAATGGGGATTAGCTCTCCCCGGGCAGAAAGGGAATCATGACTCATGGGTAAAGTGTGCGACCTCTGCAGAGGGTAGTGAAACTGATATATCAGCCGTGCTCACGGTTAAGAGCAGCCTTGGGATCCTCTTTGATTAGAGATACAGATGGTTCGAGATACAAGGATTATGTTATGGTTTTGGTTCGAATATGATGATGTTGTTCCTCGATGAGGAAAGGGTTCATGGGCTGGTTAATGATAAAATCTGGCTTCTACTAATGATAAATACCTGACCAATTAAAAGCAACTGCTTGAGCCTAACCCCACATAAAGCTAGTCCACTTCAGCCAAACGGGACATTTGCTGAGTACGTTGATGTGTACTCATCCTTGCTTTACCACAAAACACCAGGTTGCCTTTGGTGCAATCTATGCTCAGGTAAAGAAGAAGGCGTTGAGGCGAATCTCCAGGAGTTCCAGGACTTCGACGAGTTCGAGGATTAGGCTAGCGACCTCCCCCAGTCAGCTGCCTGTGGTGGGTTTATTTACGTTGGCTACGTTTCTGTTCTGTGTACTTTGATTATATTATGTAAATGACTCTAGTCTTTCATATTAATACTTATCTTTATTGTTATTCGAAGCATTGTGCTATGATGAGTCATTTATGTAATCGCCATGTACGTGAATTTCTGATCCTGGCATGTACATGGTTCGCATTCGGTTTACCTTCCAAAACCGGGTGTGACATAAGTGGTATCAAAGCTGTGCTGACTGTAGGACCGCTGACCTAGAGTAGCATTGGCCGTTTTAAGGACTTATTGACTTTTACTTCACCTCATCCTTGATGTTGTTTCAAAATATTAGTCACCTCGACTAATTCTATGTTGTGCTCCTATATGCCCCCTTGCCAAAAGTATTTTATTCTAGTATGGTCTATACTTTTCTCAATCTACTAGATCTGATCTCACTCTTGTGCTTGCGACATCCTTGTAGATGCCCCTGACCATAACCTTCTTGCCTTTTGAGATTTATTCTTCTTCTATCATTAAATTTTTACAATTTGGCAATCCTTATTCCTTTGTTATTGACATGCTCGTACCCTAGATTCTTAAATACTCTTGTTTCAAATACTTACATATGAATTTCTACTGCCTACTTAAACATTTCAGTTTATATGTCCATCATCATCCCGTCTTTCGAGACCCTTTCCTATTCTGTTGCTAAGTCGCTATCTTTTGGCAATTCGTACTCCCTTGGTCTTGGTATGCTCGCACCTTCGTAATCTTGCATACTTTTAATTTTTATATAAATGCTTACCTTTGTACCCCCAATGTCTGTTTAAAACCTTTCAGTTTACATACTCTTGACCACCTTTGTTTCTTCATGATCCATGAGCGGTCATTTTATTTTGCATATCCTTGGTAATCTTGTTGTCTCCTTGTAACTCCACTTGGTAATTGATTTTCTTTACTTCAACCATTCTGTTGCAACCTTTCCTATCTTACCCTTGACTATTTTCTGCACTTCACCACCTAGCGGGTCTTGCCTGAACTCTATCCTTATGCTTTTCATTATTATCACCTTTACCTTTGACACCTCTATATCTTACTTGATGTTTGTCTCATACCTACCCTTTAAAATCACCTCTCTCCCGTCTTATTCTGAGAGCTATACTTTACCTATCTTTACCTTGGTCGCATCCTCTTCTTTGGCTTGCGAGTTTGTAACTTCGTCCTTTGCTGTGCTTTTGTTTGTTACTGCCTCCACCTATCCCATCTCTCAATCTTACCTTGGTGATTACATTATTTTTGTTATCTAAAATCTCCAATCTCCTATCCCAATTTGAGAACGGTGTTTTACTCATCTTATCATTGGCAACGTCCTATTCTTTACCGCATGTAAGCCTTGACATACCTCCATTCTTTATTGTACTTATACCACCGGCTCTTCTATGCGTTCACCTTTTCTCCTATACTCTTGTCTGTTATCGCCTTTGACCCTTGCGATATTTATGTCATCTACCTAAATGCTTACCTTAAACTTATCCTTTAAAAGCCTCTCCTTTATTTTGAGAAAGTTTGAGAGTTGCGAGTTACCCATCTCTCCCTTGATTTCTTTTCACTTCTTATCACCTTACAAGTCTTGTCTTAACTCGATCTTTTGGTGTGCTTTTGCTTGTTACCTCCTGTACCTTTGTAATCACTAGATCTTTCCATGATGCTTATCTTATGCCTACCTTTTGACTTATCATCTTTCCCATCTCGATTTGAGAACGGTGTCTTACCTACCCTGCCCTTGGTTGCATTTTCTCTCTTGTCGATTACAATCCTTGCTTTAGCTCCATCCTTTACTATGCTCATGCCCCTATCCTACATGTTTTATTGCTCCCCTTGTCTTTCGATGGCCTTATAGTAGTTTCCACATTGTAAGAAAAGACCACCATTTAATTAAAAGGAACGTATAGCAACGCGATGTTTATTGTTGTGTGCTCATGATGTTTGTCCTTCTGCTATGACTGATTTGCTTCTTTGGAATGAGTGTTGATGTGTTGTGGCCCTTGGTCCGCAATGGCATCAGTTTGCTAGGTGAGTGCCATATATTTAAGTAGTTGGGTTCTCCCCCTGCTCTCTCTAATCCGTCTATACTTCCTTTTCTCGCTATTCTTTACTCTTGCACCTGTCCATTTGGCAACCTCCAACTCCTCCAAATCGGTCACGGTCAAAGTCAGCAGCATCTTCACCAAGTGCATATCAATGCTCTTGTTAAGGGGGTTAGCCGCTAACCCTGATGAAGACAATGCGATCGACATCAACCAACAAGATCAGAGTGGCACAGCGAAAGCGTGTGTGGGTCCTAACCCACAGGTCCAGGAGATCCTCAAGAATTGCATCAATCGGTCTCAAGCATCTGATGGTCAAAGCAACCAATTCACAAGTCAAGCCGGCAGAGGCAAAGTTGAGTTAGAAAAAGCTACGAAAGACTAATGAACCAATCTCATTTTCTTGCTAGCCTCTTCTTTAATCTCGAGGACGAGATTCTGTTAAGGGGGTTAGATTTGTAACACCCTGAATTTGGGGGTATAAAACTTCTTTTCTAATATCCATCAAATTCATGTGTTACCTTCTTTTTCCTCTTTATTTTTCGTTCCCGTATTCATTTTTTTCCCCAAGTAATATGGAATTTTACTTCAAATATAGTTGTTAATAAAATTCTAAGGAAATAATGATTGTTGCATCATGTTGAAATACATTTATATTTGTTTGATGTTTTGCTTAGGTGTGCATCCATTTAATTCATGACTCTTTCTTGTGAATAAATTTAATTAGGTAGAAAAGAAAATGAATAAATAAAAGGAGGGTAGAAAAAAGAGAGAGAAAGAAGCCCAATACCCCCAGCCGGCCAAGACCTCCTTCTCCCCTTCTCTCTCTTCCTCCACAAAAAAAACGCAGCAGCATGTGCCATCGTTCCTTTCCTTTCCTCTCCTGTGTTACGTCGTTGCCAGAGGAGCTTCTGTTCAAGCGAGTCGTCATGTTTGTCTTGCGCCCTAGCTATCCTCGCCACCGCGCCTCGCTGGAGCTTCGCCAAAGCCGCACCTCGCCGGAGCACTGCACAGCACACCAGCGACGACACCATTTCCAGGTAAGCCCCATCGGCCCTCCCTGTTTTGCTGTGTGTTGCCTCTCTACCTCCGGCAAGGCCACGCTAGCTTCGTGCTCCCTATGCGCCGTTGTGCCCAACCCACCGCGCGCCGTCGTCGAGCCATCTCTGGCAACAGGCTAGCAGCGGGCCCTGTTGCCGCCTCACCGACGGCGGGATGCCGTCCCCAACCCCTGGTGTGATCTCAGTTATTTTGTTGCCGTGTGATCCAGTTTTTGCAAGGAAACAACCGTTCATGACTCTCAATGATGCGTGTGTGATCCACTTTTTGCGACGTGCAATAGAGGAAAGTGGAAACTGGTGCGGGCCCCATCTGCATGCCAAATATTTTTTTCCCTCACACGATTTTCCTTGCTGTGCGCCTATACGTTGGAGAGAAACCACCATGGGCCCCACTGCATGGATGCATGCACAACCAAATCTGCATGCAGGCATGCAAGCGTACTAGAAAAACTAGCCCCCTCACCAGATCCGTAGATGTGATTCTCAGCGTCCATGTCCTTTATAGTCCTTGGTGTGACCAGCTACCCGCTAATTAAATTGTGCTATGTCGGCTAGTTTATTAAACCATCATATCTTTTTGTTAATCATATGTTTCCCTCCCTTTAAATTATGTTAGCTTCATAACATTGTCATGTCATCTTACCACGACGCACATGTTATTTGCTTAATTAATTAATTGTTTATCTGATAGATATTCAAAATAATTTTTTAATTAAAGCTAATCTATAGTTTTAATTTGCGCTTTATAAATTTATGTTAATGTGATTAAAACAAACTCGAATGTTTTTGAATTAATATTTGTTTAATATAAACGCGATATCCGTTAATGATTCACGAGTGTCGCACTTGCTGTTCGTACGCGTTGTCGCACGTCATTTGCGTGTGTCGCGTGCGCCGTCTTCACATGTGTCGTGCGGCGTCTACGTGTGATAACAAATTGTTTTCGCTAATAAGCACTCATGTTAATAAGTTAATTCGTCAGATTATATATGTTAGATAATTAACTTAGGGTTCGCTCGACTAATATTTATTAGATTAATATTTCAATTAGATTAAATGTGTAGTGTTCAACTGCGTTTTTTTATAAACATTAACATGACCAGTATTAACTTAACTGCTTTGTAATTATTTAATATCTGTTTAGTATAAACATGTCACCTATTTAGTTTTCGTCTGTCGCGCGTGCTGCTCCGCACGTGGCGGTGTGCTGGTTCGCGCGTCGTTCGCGCTGGTCGCGCACACTATTTCGGGTGTCGTCAGCGTGCTATGCCGCGCTTGTCCGCGCGTCATTTGCACGATGTCATGTTGTTTCGCGTCGTAATTTCATCTCGCTTAGAATCTCTCGTTTTAATTAAATTATTTAATTAACTGACATTTGTTAGTGTAGCAGATTAATCGAACTGACTGATGTGTAATATTTATATTTGATAATATTGAACTAAAAGTTATAGTTAATACTTGCTTAGCGTTAACGCGCTAACTTCTCAACCGTAGCTTCGAGTTCGACGTTTCTTTCCTCGCGTGACCGTAGTAGCGCGCTCTATTCCATTTGCATAGTTTATTATGTTTTTATCTTGTATGGTGTAATGTTCTTATGCATATACATGTTTGTTTGTTTGTGCTTGTTCGTCTTCGCTTCGCGTTGCGATTAGATCGCGATTTGTTTCCGTGCTTCGAGGAATCGAAGATCAAGAGTTGGCGACCAAGTGATCTGGTTCTTCGAGTTCTACGAGATTGAAGACCCTTAGCATCTGTTTGGTAAAGGCAAGTGTCCTCTGACCCATTATGTCCTATTCATTTATAACTTACTACCCGCATTACTTACTTGAAACCTAAGGATTGACTAGCTTTACACTTTACTTTATCCTTGATGACCTTATGGGCTATTATGGTTAGCATTCTGCTACTGCCTTAACTTAATCAATGAACATGATGTGAATATTTATGATACTGTTATCCTGATGATGTTGATGATCTTGTGATACTCTAGGGGGCTCAGGCTGTTTCCTGAGTACCTCTCCGTAAGGACCTGTTCGTTGAGAGACCACCCGGGATAACAGTGCAACCATGAGGGTGGAATGGGGTGCCCTTAGCTAATTAATTAGAGGAACTAGAGGTGTAGTTGCTTCGCCGTCGTGCCGTCAATGGGGTCCAGGCACAGTGCTTGCTCTGCCGAGGCTGAGTGCCGAGGTTCTTTCGTTTTGCTTTTGTTAGTCACTCTCCTGCGGGGAGGAGTACTGTGTTTATCAAACTGGAGAAACCTAACGGGCAGCTATGATCTCTAGGGAATCTTTGTAAAAGCTACGTAGTGATGCCCTGCCGGACCACCTAGGTAGTGGTCAATGGGGATTAGCTCTCCCCGGGCAGAAAGGGAATCATGACTCATGGGTAAAGTGTGCGACCTCTGCAGAGGGTAGTGAAACTGATATATCAGCCGTGCTCACGGTTAAGAGCAGCCTTGGGATCCTCTTTGATTAGAGATACAGATGGTTCGAGATACAAGGATTATGTTATGGTTTTGGTTCGAATATGATGATGTTGTTCCTCGATGAGGAAAGGGTTCATGGGCTGGTTAATGATAAAATCTGGCTTCTACTAATGATAAATACCTGACCAATTAAAAGCAACTGCTTGAGCCTAACCCCACATAAAGCTAGTCCACTTCAGCCAAACGGGACATTTGCTGAGTACGTTGATGTGTACTCATCCTTGCTTTACCACAAAACACCAGGTTGCCTTTGGTGCAATCTATGCTCAGGTAAAGAAGAAGGCGTTGAGGCGAATCTCCAGGAGTTCCAGGACTTCGACGAGTTCGAGGATTAGGCTAGCGACCTCCCCCAGTCAGCTGCCTGTGGTGGGTTTATTTACGTTGGCTACGTTTCTGTTCTGTGTACTTTGATTATATTATGTAAATGACTCTAGTCTTTCATATTAATACTTATCTTTATTGTTATTCGAAGCATTGTGCTATGATGAGTCATTTATGTAATCGCCATGTACGTGAATTTCTGATCCTGGCATGTACATGGTTCGCATTCGGTTTACCTTCCAAAACCGGGTGTGACACAGGTGGTCAGCGCCGCAATCGTAGTCGAGAGACGAGAAGAAGGGCACGTGCTACTCGTCCAGAGGCCAGTCTACTTCACCAGTGAGGTGCTATCTGAGACCAAAGTCCGCTACCCACAGATCCAGAAGCTGCTCTATGCAGTGATTCTGATACGGCGAAAGTTGCGACACTACTTCGAGTCCCATCCGGTGACTGTGGTATCATCCTTCCCCCTGGGAGAGATCATCTAGTTCCAAGAGGCCTCGGGTAGGATAGCAAAATGGGCAGTGGAACTCATGGGCGAAACACTCTCATTCGCCCCTCGGAAGGCCATAAAATCCCAAGTCTTGGCCGACTTCCTGGCTGAATGGACTGACACCCAGTTACCGACGGCCCCAATACAGCCGGAACTTTGGACCATGTACTTCGACGGGTCGCTGATGAAAACCGGAGCAGGCGCGGGCTTGCTCTTCATCTCACCCCTTGGAGAACATGTTCGTTACGTATTGCGCCTCCATTTCCCGGCGTCAAACAACGTGGCCGAGTACGAAGCCTTGGTTAATGGCCTGCACGTCACCGTCGAGCTAGGGGTTCAGCGCCTCGACGCTCATGGCGACTCGCAGCTCGTCATTGACCAGGTCATGAAGAACTCCCACTGCCGTGATCGAAAAATGGAGGCCTACTACGACGAAGTTCGATGCTTGGATGATAAGTTCTACGGGCTAGAACTCAACCATGTTGCTCGAAGGTACAACGAAACTGCAGATGAGCTGGCGAAAATAGCCTCGGGGCGAATGTTAGTTGCCCCGGACGTCTTCTCCAAGGATATATATCAGCCATCCGTCAAAGTCGACGACGCACCCGAGCCCGAGGAGGCCTCGGCCCAGCCCGAGGTACCCTCGATCGCCGAGGGTGAGGCCCTGCGCGTTGAGAGGGAGCGGAATGGGGTCACACCGGCCCCGAACTGGCAGACCTCGTACCTGGAATATCTTCTCCGAGGAGAGCTGCCCCTCGATAAGGCCGAAGCTCGGCGACTGGCTCGGCGCGCCAAGTCGTTCATTTTGCTGGGTGATGAAAAGGAGTTGTACCACCGCAGCCCCTCGGGCATTCTCCAGCGATGCATATCCATTGCCCAAGCGCAAGAGCTGCTACAAGAAATACACTCAGGGGCTTGTGGTCACCATGCAGCACCTAGAGCCCTCGTGGGAAACGCTTTCCGATAAGGTTTCTACTGGCCAACCGCAGTGGCCGACGCCACTAGGATTGTACGCTCCTGCTGGGGGTGTCAATTCTACGCGCGACATACGCACCTGCCCGCTCAGGCACTGTAGACAATACCTATCACTTAGCCGTTTGCCATGTGGGGTCTGGACCTCGTCGGTCCCTTGCAGAAGGCACCCGGGGGCTTCACGCACCTGCTGGTTGCCATCGACAAATTCTCCAAGTGGATCGAAGTCCGACCCTTAACCAGCATCAGGTCCGAGAAGGCGGTGGCGTTCTTCACAAATATCATCCATCGCTTTGGAGTCCCAAATTCCATCATCACCGACAATGGCACACAGTTAACAGGGAAAAAGTTCCTGGACTTCTGCGAGGACCACCACATCCATGTGGACTGGGCCGTCGTAGCTCACCCGATGACAAATGGGCAGGTGGAGCGCGCCAACGGTATGATTTTGCAGGGACTAAAACCGAGGATCTACAACGACCTCAACAAGTTTGGCAAGCGGTGGATGAAAGAGCTACCCTCGTAGGTTTGGAGTCTGAGGACGATGCCGAGCCGGGCCACGGGCTTCACGCCGTTTTTCCTAGTCTATGGGGCCGAGGCCATCTTACCCATGGACTTAGAATACGGTTCCCCGAGGACAAAGGTGTACGACGACCGAGGCAACCAGACCAGCTGAGAAGATTCCTTGGACCTGCTGGAAGAGGCTCGGGACGTGGCCTTACTACACTCAGCGCGGTACCAGCAGTCTCTGTGACGCTACCACGCCCAAAGGGTTCGGCCCCGAGACTTCCGAGTGGGGGACTTGGTACTTCGGCTGCGATAAGATGCCCGAGGGCGCCACAAGCTTACTCCTCCCTGGGAGGGGCCGTTCATCATCGCCAAAGTTCTGAAGCCCGGGACATACAAGCTGGCCAACGATCAAGGCGAGGTCTACAGCAACGCTTGGAACATCGAACAACTACGTTGCTTCTACCCTTAAAAAATGTTTCAAGTCGTTCATGTATCTCGCTTTCTTTACATACGCAAATAAAGTCTATCCATCAAGGAAGGATCGGCCTTGCCTCGGCAAAGCCCAACCCTCCCTCGGGGGCTAGAAGGGGGGAACCCCCTCTGCGTCAAAATTTTCTTCGGAAAAGTTTTCTACCAAGAAAGTTTTTCTGCCAAAACGACTTTCGTGCCTTCGACTATATCGATAGTAGGATCCTACAAACGAGTGAGAGAGCACGTAAACGGCAAGGCCGACCGAGCCGAGGGACTCCTACGCCTCTGGGACACGGATACCTCACTCATCACCTTCCGCGAAAAGTAACTCTCGCTCGGATAAAGCGATTCTGCTACCGACGAACAAGTCCAAATGCTCGAAACGAGAGGAAAGAAAATGCAACTTTATAATCCAAACGCTAAATATGTTTAGGCCTCAGCGGCCGCAAAAAACATACGCATGCTTCGGACAAACTATTCCTGCAGGAATCAGACATCGGCAGGGGGAGGAGCGGCGCCCTCGGCGTCATTTCCACCCTCGACAGAATCTGGCCTGGCCTCAGACGGTGACTCGAGCGAGAGGATCTCCACCTCGAAGGAGGATGCCAACACCACGCTTGGGCCCGCGACGGTCGCGTCAAGCCTCTGGACCTCGGCTAAGGCAGCCTCATCTTCGTCGGGTAAGCAGTACCCCTCGCTAACCCGCTCCAGATCCACGTCGTAGTGGGAAGCGAGAACGGCGAAGGCCCGCCTAACGCCGTGGTGCAGCGCCCCGCAGAGTCTGCCGCGCACGTGGCCGCCCAAGGCCCGCAGGTGACTCTGGGGGGAGCTACCCGAGGGGACGTCATCGAGGCCGAAGGCCCAGCAAAGGGTCGAGATAGCCTCGGATATGGCCACGCGGTCGGCCTCCTTCTGCTCAGCCGCCTGGACAAGCGCCTTGCAATTCTTGACGGACTCGCTAAGAGCCGTCTCCAACCCTGCAGACAGCCAAACAAAATTCTTCAGACACGAGGTGAAGAATGAAGCTAAGTCAAAGCTACAAAGCAGGAGACACATACCTTCGGCCCGAGCGGATGCCTTGGCTAGTCGCCCTGTAGCCTCAGCCAGCTGACCCTTAAGGGCCTCAGCCCGGCTCGCAGCCTCGGTAGCTTGGCTCCGAGATTGGTCCAGCTCACCGAGGACCTGGCCGAGCTCCAGCCACCACTGCTACATCTCCTCGACCTAGGAAGCCACCTGCTCCCAGGCTGACGAAGCCTCGGTCCGCGCCGACGCCGCCTCTGCCCGCCGCTGCCACCGACCTTAGCTCATCATAGAGCAGCCGAAGGTCTGCCACCTAGGTGCTCCGTTGGGCGAGGCACTCATTGGCCTCGGCAAGCATGGTCCTCTGGGACCGCAGCGAATCCCAGACGTCTCTCTCGCGGCGGAGGAACAACGAGTTGGCGGTGCTCACGTCCGCAAGTTCCTGAGGAAGGAAAACAGGGTATTACAAAGAGTGCCCTGGTCATGCAAGGTCTACGCCTAAATCCTTACCTGGAAGACCCTGGGAACGTCCCTGGAAAGGGTCTCCATGGCCGATCGAACCGACCTTGTCGCGGCCTTGATATACTCACGGAAATTATCCCGAGTCCTCTCCTCCAGCTCATCGTCGAGGGAGAGGAGGGGCTCCGAGTCCGAGGTGGCATAGCTCCAGAACCGGAGCGGATGCCCACACCACTCATTGAGGTTGAGCCACACGGGGATAAGGCCGCTGCTCCCCAAGACGGGCCACGGTTCTGCGCGCACCTCGACCAAGGCGTTGGGTCCCCCGCGGCCAGTGCTTCAGGTACCGCCGCAATCGACGTGTTGGGATTCTCCTCGGCTAAGGAAGTAGGTCTCCGATCGCCGACCTCGGCAACGATGGCCGCCTTCTCCTCATGGTCGGGAATGGGGAGGTCGGGGACGACCACGAGCGGTGGCGCCTCAGCCATCCCGACATCAGCGGCGACGGACGGCTACGCGGATGAATCAGCAACGGCCCCGGCGGGAGTCGATGCCGGCACCAGCAACAAGTCAGCCGGGCTCGAGGCCGCGACCGCGTCAATGGCCTCCCCCGGCATGATGGCCGCTCCGGCAGAGGGGTCAGCCTGGGAGGCTTGCCCCATGGCAACTCGTGCTGCTTGGACCCCCCGCTCAAAGGCACCTTGTGCGGAGGCCAACTAACCGGCATGGCACGCCGCGGCACCGGCTGCGGAGGCCAGCCTCGTCTTAAGGGCCTTCCTGGGGGCCAGACCAGCCGAGCCCTGCCTCCGCTTGCTAGAAGAAAGAGAGAGAAAGCAAGATCAAGACACACAGGGAAAAAACTAAAACAGAGGTATTCTCAGATACTTACCCGCTCTGGACCAAGGCCAGTCGTGCCTGCGGGGAGGCCCCTCGGGCCCCAGTCCCCACAGGCACTGCCGAGGGATGCCCCGACACCAGCTTCGGCGTTGCTTCCGTCTCGGACGCTCGAGGCGCCGAAGGGGCGGCCTGCCTAGGCGTCGTCATGGCCAGGGGACCAACCTCCTGTACAGCCGGCACGGGCACTTGCTCTTGGAGGACGAGCAGATCGGCCTGACTCCCCGGAGTCGCCCCAGTTACCTCGGCCAAGAGGTCAAGTACCCCCTCGGCCTGCCTCCGCTCCTCGGACTGGGACCTCGGTGTCCCGGCCCCAGGCACTGATGGCGCCAGCCCACTAGGAGGCTGGCTCGGCGACCCCTGGCCCAGCCTTGGGTCCGGGCTGAAGCCAAGTCGAGCTGCCATGTCATCGTCCTCGTCATCATCATCATCACCGTCGTCATCGTCATCGTCAGGCGTCTCCGGCGACGACTCCCTCGAGAGCCCGTCCCTCGCCTGCCTCCGACGAAGCTTCTCCAAGGCATCCTGAGCCCGCATCCGCTCGCCAGCCCGGGCCTTTTTTGCGTCCTTCTTCTCCTTTTCCTTCTCCGCGGCGATTCTCCGCGCGGCTCGGCCCACCGCATCCTCTGGGACCAGTGGCCGGACGGGTTTATAAATCCTCATCCCCTGGGGACGAACAAAAATCCCAATAGTAAGGATCAAAGGTGTGAAGAACTCGACACAAAGTAGAAGAAGGATCGGACACTTACCAGGGACACATACCCATGGTCGGGGCGCATCGCGGGCTGGGTAAGGGCGCCAGCGTCCTGCTTCCCTACCGTACCTGCTACCCGCTTGGGGAGGTCGTCGGTGGAGAGGGAGGTCGAGGACATCTGCGAGCCCTCCAAATCGACCCCGGCTTCATCTCTGCAAGCCGCAACGGCCGCTCTGCCAAAGGGAGCACCCTCCGGCGATGGATAGCGGCGACGACCCCCGCAGCGGTAAGGCCCCCATCTCGTAACTTCTGCCAGGCCTACAGAATAGGCTGGAGCTTCTCCTGTTTCTCGCGCGTGGCCCCCCAGCGCCAGTTAACGCCGGCGGTGGTCACCACTCGTTGAGAAAACGGCAGAAGCCTCCCGTCGTCGTTGCGGAGATAAAACCACCGGTTCTGCCACCCCTTGTTTGAAGACGCAAGGGAGGCGGGGATGTATTGCTGCGCGCGCCCCGACCTCAGCTGGAGGGTGCAGCCACCGGCCCGCACCGCCATACAGACCTTCTTTGCCTCCATCGTTGCGGCAAAGAACTCCGCGGTGAAGAGATGGAGCCACAGATCCCAGTGAGGGTCAATCCCCAAAAAACCCTCGCAAACCGCCGCAAAGATGGTCGCTTGCGCAATTGAGTTGGGGTTGAAGTTGTGTAGCTCCACCCCGTAGTAGTGCAGGAGCGCCCGCATGAAGCGACTCGCTAGCACGCCAAACCCCCGCTCATGAAAGGGGATAAAGCTGACCACGTACCTCGGCGGCGGAGTCGGGCCGACCCCACTCTCGGGGTGTGGGGGATAGATATCCCCCGGGTCCACTAAAAGAGTAAAGGACCTCGCGAAAGGCCCAAGGGCCCAATAAATCGTAAGGTCATTCTTTCGTGGGCCTGGGGAGAAACAACCAACAAAGCAGAGCGACGTGAGACCAGATCGGTGCAAACCCGGACGGCCCACAACGTCGAGCGAGTAAATCGCAACAGAGACCCGACTTTCCCGCGCTAAAGCCCCCATGCAATGGAGCCATGCGAGGATAAGTCGGCGAGGGTTACGTAGGGATAAACTCAAGAGGTTCACTATCTTTTAGCTACTTGTTCCTATCTTATCCACGTGTACTGCCCCACGGTCGAGTATATAAGGCCTAGGGGGCACCCCTTCAGATCGATCGACATTTTTACTTAGCCACCCACATCAACTCTCTGTATTCTCGATCCAGAGAGCTCTCTTGTAACCACGTTCACCAAGCATACTACCAGGACGTAGGGTGTTACGCATCTCTAAGCGGCCCGAACCTGTAAACCTCGTCCACTGTCTCTCGTGCGATCTGCACGAACCATTTTGCTACAGTTGTCGACACCGTCCTACTCCTAAAACACCTTGAGGGGCAACCCCGGGTGTGCGGTCGGACCCAAAACACCGACAGCTGGCGCGCCAGGTAGGGGGTGTGTTGATAATCCAAGCTAGCTCAATGGCCGTCACCTTCTACAGCAAGATCACCCTGCGTCCCGGATCCGTGTTCTGCTTCGGAACAATCTCATTTGTAGCGGATGAAGAAGGAATTCTGCACCGTATCGCGGATCCGCCGGAAAAGAAGTCCCCCCAACAAACTCCGAAAATACCGGAGAAGCACAACCTCCAGCTCTCCGGATGAGGATCGTCTCCGGAAAACCGGGGGCCGAGGGCTCGCTGACCCGGAGAACTCCGCTGCCTACTTCTCCGACAAAAGAATGGACACAGATCGTAAGGAAGAAGGTAACCGGGGAGAAGCAAGTTGCTCTTTCCGTCCCTCATGCCTCAAAGGGGGACGGGAAGAAGGTCACCACGACAGCAGCACCATTCTACCCCGACGTCCTCTTCATCCGGAGAGCGGAGTCGCCTATCGTCTCCGACGACGAGCCGACTAAACCCGAGGAAGAACCGCCTCAACGAGAGTCCCATCGACGGAGGAACCGGCGCAGGAACGTTCGACGACATCACGCAGCCGGAGAGCGGAATCCGGAGCAGCCTGTCTCGCGAGACGAGGTCTCGGAGGTAGGAGAAACCCCGGAAGAACGCGTCTTCAGAGAACGAAGGAACTCCCGACGACGTGATCGCCGACGAGCTCAGGAACAGGCTGAGCAAGATGCAAGGCAGCGTCGGGAGAATCCATTCTTCGGGCGCAACCTGAACCCCGACTTCGCCCGAGCTATGAACACGCCGAGCGAAGTCGGAGGGGTACTAGCTCGGATAGCCGAGGGACTTCCACGGACTCCTGACGCCGATGGCTACCGACGGCTGTTCACCCAGGCGGCCAACCATCTTCTACCGCTTGCTCACCCGCCGAACGATCTACGACACGCCATCAACAGTCGCCGAGACGCGCGAAGCTCCATCAATGCTTCACGCGAGCGGCGGCATGAGAACGAGATTCACCGTCGGGAGGAGTATGATCGGGATCACGGCATCCCGACTCAGAGCCAAGCTACTAGAACTGAGTCGGCAACGGCCTCAACTAGCGGAATCACCCGGGGGCGGTCGAGGAACCACAATCACAACTCCCCTCCCCGGGACAGACATCGTCCCCGATGACAGGAGGACACATGTGGAGTGTCCGCTCTTACTCCGCGCCTTAGGGCCATCCAATGGCCTCCCAACTTCAAGGTATCCAATGTTGACAAATATGAACCTAAGCAGGATCCATGGGGTTGGCTAGCCGTCTACACCACCGCTGCTCGAGCTGCCGGGGCGTCCGAAGACGTGATGACCGCGTACTTACCCATTGTCCTCGGGCAAGACGCGCTGCAATGGCTGCGACATCTACCCCGACACTACATCGACGTCTGGGGCGACTTCAGTCGACGCTTCACCGCCAACTTCCAGTCCCTCTCCGACAAGCCGGCGCAACCGTGGGACCTCAAATCCATCAAGCGCCGGGGGGACGAGACTCTCCGGTCGTACCTCAAAAGGTTTCAGACCATGAGAAATCGTATCCCTGAGGTCACGGAGGCGGCCGTGATTGAGGACTTCTACAGAGGCTCCAATGACTCGGTTTTCGTTCGAGCCATACTACAGAGGGCACCGACTACCTCCGAGGAGCTGTTCCGGGAAGCCGACCTCTACATCACCGCCGACGAGCGGGCCCAGGACCTCATCGGAGGAGCAAAGCCCGCACCGGTAGCACCACGACGCGACACGAACCAGCAACCCGACAAGCGATGGGAGAAGAGGCCTCGCGAAGAAGTGCACGCTGCCGGACCACCTGCCTCTCGCGCCCGAGGAGGACCTCGTGGAGGCGAACGCACGTTGGACGACATCCTCGACGCCCAGTGCCCGTACCACAAGGACATGCGCCACACTCTTCGTAACTGCCGAGACTTCAAGCATTCCATCGGACACGGCCGACCTTTCCAACCTCTACCTCCTCCTCCGCCGAGGGGAGGACCAGATGAACCACGACAACCCCATCGGCAGGAGGAGGGAGGAGGAGGAGCTTTCCCACGCGTTGACAGGGAGGTCAACGTCATCTTCGGCGGACACGGATCGCAGGAGAACAGAAGACAGCAAAAGCTCAACGATCGCCAGATACTGGTGGCGACCACCGGCCCTCCCGCCCCATACCGGTGGTCGGAGCACCCGATCACCTTCACTCGGGCAGATCAATGGCTCAACTTCGACCATCCGGGCAAATACCCGCTTCTCGTCGATCCGGTGATCCGAGAGAGCCGGGTGAAGAAGGTGTTAGTGGACGGGGGGAGCAGCATCAACGTCACCTTCCCCCGGACACTCCAAGGCTTGGGAGTTCACCTCAAAGAGCTCCACGAGTCGGACACTCCTTTCTTCGGCATCGTGCCGACGGAAGGGGAATACCCGCTGGGCCACATCTACATGCCAGTCACCTTCGGAACTCCGGAGAACTACAGAATCGAGTTCCTAAGGTTTGAAGTGGCGAACTTCGACTGCGGGTACAACGCCATCATCGGGAGGCCTGGATTGGCCAAGTTCATGGCCATTCCGCATTACACATACATGATACTGAAGATGCCAGGACCGCAAGGGATCATAACTGTGCGCGCCGACTTCCAAGGCGCCGCAGAGTGTTTCCGAGTGGCTATTCAAGCAGCCCTCACCGCCAAGCCATCGACGGCTCCCTCCTCACTGGCGAACTCTAAGCCTGAGGAGGACCTCGCAGTACCGACGAGCGAAGCTCAAACCGCGACCTCTTTGCGGCCGACTGAAGAAACCAAGAGAATCAACCTGGGGTTCGCTGATGAGCGCAAGACGGCTATCATTAGCTCCAGCTTGGATGACAAATAGGAAAGCGCGCTCGTCCGGTTTCTGCAAGATAACCGAGATGTATTCGCATGGCAACCTGCGGATATGCCGGGAGTCCCAAGAGAACTGGCCGAGCATAAACTGAAGGTTTATCCCCAGGCAAGGCCGATTCGGCAAAAACTACGTCGTTTCACGCCTGACAAGAGAGAGGCCATTCGCACTGAGTTAGCTCGCTTGGTCGCAGCTGGATTCATTAGAGAAGTATTACATCCCGAGTGGCTAGCCAACCCTGTTCTTGTACTCAAAAAGAATAAAGTGGATTGGCGCATGTGTGTTGATTATACTGATCTCAACAAACACTGTCCGAAGGATCCTTTCGGGCTCCCGAGGATAGATCAGGTGGTGGACTCCACCGCTGGATGTTCTATGCTGTCTTTCTTGGATTGCTATTCTGGATACCATCAGATTAGTCTGGCGAAGGAAGATGAAGAAAAAACGGCATTCATTACTCCGTTTGGTGTTTTCTGTTATACCTCCATGCCGTTTGGCCTCAAAAACGCTGGAGCAACTTACCAGAGAGCCATTCAAACATGCTTAGCCGATCACTGGGGCAAGCGTGTGGAAGCCTATGTGGATGATGTGGTAATCAAAACACAGGACTCAAAAGACTTCATCGAAGACTTGCAACTGGTTTTCAACAGTCTGAGGCGGTATAGATGGAAGCTTAATCCCGAGAAATGTGTTTTTGGGGTACCAGCCGGAAAGTTGCTCGGGTTTATTGTCAGCCACCGGGGAATTGAGGCTAATCCAGACAAGATTGAAGCTATCATGAAGATGGAAGCACCTCGATCGCAGAAGAAGGTTCAACGGCTTACTGGATGTATGGCAGCTCTAAGCAGATTTATATCCAGGCTGGGAGAAAAAGGTCTGCCATTTTACAAGTTACTCAAAAAGGTGGATAAGTTTCAATGGACTTCAGAAGCGCAAGAAGCTCTAGATGCTCTGAAAAAATTCTTGACAACACCACCAGTACTGAAACCACCTCGGTGAGCCACGTCAACTCAACCAGCTGAAGATTTGCTACTGTATATCTCTTGCACGACTCACGTGGTAAGCACCACGTTAGTAGTCAAGCGAGTGGAAGAAGGACATGCCTATCCAATACAACATCCTGTCTACTTCATTAGTGAAGTCCTAGGCCCCTCGAAGAAAAAATACCCTCAAGTTCAGAAGCTATTGTACGCAGTACTTCTAACTGCCCGTAAGCTGCGTCACTACTTTGACGACCACAAAGTCATAGTAGTCACAAGTTTTCCAATAGGGGATATTCTTCACAACAAGGAAGCCATCGGTCGAATAGCCAAGTGGGCTTGTGAGCTGGGATCTCATGACATCGAGTTCCGACCTCGCACTGCCATCAAAACTCAAGCACTGGTTGATTTCGTATCGGAGTGGACTGAACAACAAGTACCAGACAACCCAGAGACTGCAGAAGTGTGGCGAATGTATTTTGATGGCTCACTAAAGCTGCAGGGAGCAGGAGCAGGGATTCTCTTCACTGCGCCTGGAGGCGAACACCTCAAGTACGCCCTCCAGTTGCTATTCCTAGCCTCCAACAATGTAGCCGAGTATGAAGCTTTGATCCATGGATTGAACATTGCCATATCGTTGGGCGTCAAAAGATTAATGGTATACGGAGACTCTCTGGTAGTCATCAGCCAGATAAACAAGGAGTGGGATTGCTCAAGCGATTCAATGGGAAAATACTGCACTGCCGTCGGAAAGCTGGAAGATAAATTCGAGGGTCTGGAATTTCATCATGTAGAAAGAGATCGGAACACAGCAGCCGATGTACTGTCCAAACTGGGGTCCGGTCGAACTCAGGTCCCACCCGGGGTTTTCGTGCAAGAAATTCTGCGGCCAAGTATCTCAATGGATCAGACAGAAGAATGCAACATCATAGATCAACCCGAGTCAGACCCTGATGACTGGAGGAGGCCAATCATTAAGCATATAAAGAATGAAGAGGAACCAGACGACAAAAATTTGGCAGAGCACATTGCAAGACAGTCGGCTCACTATACACTTATTGGGGAGACATTATACAGAAGGGGTGCATCAGGCGTCTTCATGAAGTGCATTCTCCCATCCACTGGAAAGCAACTTCTGGAGGAAGTCCATGCTGGGCAATGTGGAATACATGCAGCCTCCAGAACACTAGTCGGGAAGGTCTTCAGGTCAGGATTCTATTGGCCAACAGCAAAGAACGATGCAGCCAGTTAGTTCGAAGGTGCGAGGCCTGCAAATACTTGTCAAGGCAACAACACATGCCGACACAGCAACTGCAGACCATACCAGTAACTTGGCCTTTCGCATGCTGGGGACTGGATATGATTGGACCTTTCAAGAAAGCTCAAGGGGGATACACTCATGTATTGGTAGCAATTGACAAGTTCACTAAATGGATAGAATTCAAGCCCATTGCCTCCCTAACCTCTGCTAAGGCCATGGAATTCATACAAGACATAATATTCAGATTCGGGATACCAAACAGCATCATAACTGATTTAGGATCCAACTTCACAAGTTCAGAATTCTTTGACTTCTGCGAGCAAAAGAGCATTCAGATCAAGTATGCATCTGTAGCCCATCCAAGAGCCAACGGGCAAGTTGAGCGAGCCAACAGGATGATATTGGATGCACTCAGGAAAAAGATCTTCGATAAGAATGAAAAATTCGCAGGAAAGTGGATAAGGGAATTACCCTATGTTGTTTGGAGCCTAAGAACCCAACCTAGCCGAGCTTTGCATGGAAACACTCCTTTCTTCATGGTCTATGGGTCGGAGGCAGTGCTACCTGCTGATCTCAAGTTTGGGGCGCCAAGGCTGATCTTTGAAAGCATAGCAGAAGCTGAGACCACCAGGCTGGAGGACATAGATGTACTCGAGGAAGAACGGTTAAACGCAGTAATCCAATCAGCAAGGTACCAGCAGACTCTAAGGCGCTATCACGACAAGGCTGTGCGACAACGATTCTTCTCAGTAGGAGATCTCGTCCTCCGCCGAATTCTAATGGGAGAGGGACGACACAAGTTATCACCCTTATGGGAAGGACCCTTCGTGGTAGCAGAAGTCACTCGGCCCGGATCGTATCGCCTCACTCAGATGGATGGCACATAAGTTGGGAACTCTTGGAACATAGAACACCTCAGAAAGTTTTATCCCTAGCTGTACCTCAAAACTGCTGGGATGATGATGATGTACTCTGTAAAGTGGAAATATGTCATCAATAAAAAAGAGGTCTCAAGGATACTCAATTCATTTACGATTGACTTGCATTCTTACTTAACTCAGGGTGACCACTATGCCCTGCCAACGGAGCAATCGACTTAAGTCGGCAACGACTTAAGGCGGTGCAACATGCTCACGCTTACTTAACTCAGGGTGACCACTATGCCCTGCTAACAGAGCAATCGACTTAAGTCAGCAACGACTTAAGGCGGTGCAACATGCTCACGCTTACTTAACTCAGGGTGACCACTATGCCCTGCTAACGGAGCAATCGACTTAAGTCGGCAACGACTTAAGGCGGTGCAACATGCTCACGCTTACTTAACTCAGGGTGACCACTATGCCCTGCTAACAGAGCAATCGACTTAAGTCGGCAACGACTTAAGGCGGTGCAACATGCTCACGCTTACTTAACTTAGGGTGACCACTATGCCCTACAAACGCAGCGATCGACTTAAGTTGGCAGCAACTTAAGACCGGTGCAACATGCTCGCGCCTATATAATTCAGGGGATGACTTCCATATCCCGCAAACAAATTTCATAATCATCATGCGTCATTACTGCCAACTCATTAACTAATAAATTCTGATACAATGAGAGAGTAATTATGTCCTTCAAAAAACCAAGCAAGTAATAGGAGCACAGCAAGGCAAAGCACAGTTTCGTATATCACCTTTTCAGAGTCGAGCTGAGCATGAAGAGAAGAACTCAGTGCATTGGCATTATCTAAGGCAGCGGAGACCTGACTCAGCTCAATCTGACTTTGAGAGTACTTTTCCTCAAAATCAGTGCATCGCTGGGCCAATTCAGCCTGATCTCGAGAATGTTTTTCCTCAAGAATTGCAATCTGCCGAGTCATTCCTAGCAAGAGGTAATCAAACAAAACAAGGTCAGAAGGTAAAACAGTCCACAACAAAGGCGAAGAAAAGAAAAAGGGCACTAACCAGCGTTAGTTGCCTCTAACTCGGATACACGACGATGAAGTGACACTGGATTCCAACACGTAAGAGACGAAGCCACTTCTGGGACGGAAGCACCCTGCGATCTCAGCTGGCTGGCCATCCCATCCACCAAAACCTGATGAGAAGAACAGATGAGCATAATGACAAAAGTTCATGCAATGTAAAGATCAAGCTAAAAAACAGCACAGTACCTGGAGGTTGGAAAAGAACGAAGGGATCCCAAATCAGGAGAAATCAGCTGATAACCAGGCACAAGGCCACCACCCAAAGCAGCTTGCAACGGACCAGTAGGAATCAGCTCAGCGCCTTCAACAGAGCCGAACGCCCGATCAACGGGGACGCTTGTCCTCTAAAGCGACCCCCCTGGTCCAAAGTTTGGGCTACCACCATGCAGCCAGAGTGTGGAGGTGATCCCGCGTGAACGTCCATGGAAGTGCAGGAAGGAGACCCTGTTTGGGCACCCTCGGGGGCTGGGTCATAGTTGGCACCGCCCACTTGAGCCGGATCATCCCCGGCAGCACCCTCGGGGGCTGGGCAGTGGCTTACACTCTTCACCCGAGCTAAGTCATCCCCGGCGACATCCTCGGGGGCTGGGCATGTGTCAGCACCATTCTTGAGGTCCAGACTCTCCGCAGTAACCACCTCTAAGGTTGACGGGCCTTCAGCCACTTCCATGGAACCAGGACAATCCAAGTTAGCATCCCGACCCTCGAGATCGCGCTCTAAGGTCGACGAGGCACGGGATGACCTAAACCCAGCATCAGGCACGGCAGCGCAAGCCTCCATCGCATCATCATCCACTGGCTCTGATAACAAGTCCTCTGGGACCATATCCTCAAGAGTTTGATCAAAGTTGGCCAGGGACAGTTCTTGCAGACCAATGAGGGCAGACAAAGCAGGAGAGGGAACTCCACTACTTTCACCACTGGCGAGGAATTGCCGACTGTTCTTTCGAGTCAGAGGGACCTCATTCTCTTCCTCCCTGTCGTCTTCATCAGCAACACAGGCAACACCCCCATTGGGATCAGCGACAGATGGAGTACACCCATTGGGATCAACAACAGACATACCACACCCATTGGGGTCAGCATCAGTAAATTCAGGCACGGGAACCTCCTCAGCAGCAGGAACCGAGGGACCAGCGCCCCGATCCAAACTAGATACTTGTCGAAGACGTCTCTTTTTCTTTTTATGCTCATCAGCAGAAAGATCAGTTTGATTGGCTCGGCAAGGACGTCTCGGGCGAACACGGACAGGTCTCTGAACATCCAAGGTTGTACCAGCTTCTGGGAGAGGCGCCACCGCCAATGTCCCAGCAGGAGTAGCATCAGAAGAATCTTCAGCCAGCATATCAAGCATAGCACTTATTTCTGCATCATTAGGATCCAAAGGCACCTCAAAATGGATTTGTCGTTCGTCATCAGGAATCTCCTCAAGCGAGGCAACCAAAGCACTGACTTCTTCATCAGAGGGTCGCGTTCTAAGGCCCAAATTGCCATCAGTCGCAGGTGGATTTGATACGAAAAGAGTGAAGACTTTGGCAGGAGGCAAATTCCAGGCCGAGTATGCCACCGGAGCACCAACATTGGACACCTTACCCCTGAGAATCATTTCCAGTCGGCTCACCAAGTCTGCAGAAGGGATTCTCCTGTTGGTAACCCGAGTTGAGTCGGCTAGCCCTCGATACAGATAAGCTGGGTGGACCCTATCTTTCAGTGGCTGAATGTTCTTGAAAACGAAGTCAGCAACCACAGCTTCAGCAGTTAGACCTCTCTCTTTCAGCAGTCCAACTTCAGCTAGCAACACACCCGCTTCAGCTACCTCCTCATCTGTGGGAGACTCGGTCCAGCTTGGGGTGCGAACGTCTGGCTGTCTTCCCGACCGGGGGGGAGAGAATTTCCATAGTTATCAACTATGAACCACTCTAGACGCCATCCCTTAATGCTGTCTTTAAGGGGAATCTCAAGATATTCAGTCTTCCGTCCCCGGCGCATCTCCAAACTGGCACCCCCGACCAACTGATGTTGTCCCCCGGCCATCCCAGGGCGACAATGATACAGGTATTTCCATAAGCCGAAATGCGGCAGCACGCCAAGAAAGGCTTCGCATAAGTGAACGAAGATGGAGATTTGCAGAATTGAGTTAGGGTTCAGATGGGTCAGGTTAATGTGGTAGAAATCAAGGAGACCACGGAAAAAGGGAGAGATGGGAAGGCCAAGGCCGCGGAGAAGAAAAGGAGCGTAAACTACAGACTCGTGGGTATCCTCTGTCGGGACAGTAGTTCCGTGGCAAATCCGCCAAGAACAGAGTTCCCGCGGAGGAAGAACCTCGATGGACACGAGGTGGAGGAGTTCAGCTTCGGAAATGATGGACATATGGTTACCTGCAAAAGGCAACTAGCTGTTGGGATCGATTGGAGGAATCACCACAGCGGACGAGCTCGCGATCTTCCTCTTGGGCGCCATCTCGATTCTACCAGCGAGCAGATTGGAGGCGAGCGGCAGAGAGGTTTCGGAAGCGGGAATGCAAGAACTAGGGCACGGAAAGCAAAGGCGGCTAAAAGTGCAGCTCTTATGGGATATTCTCGGACCAGATACCGTTTTAAAAAGTACCCAGTCATCACCCGGCGGTTATTTCCAAAACCAGCGTGCCACGTGGTCATTCGGCAGTTATTTCCAAAAAGCCGATGGGCCACCTCATCACTCGGTTATCAACCTCAAAATAGCTCATGCGGCCCGCTATCACTCGGCGTTGCCTCTAAAACGCTGATCTCATGTTCAATCGCTCGGCATTACTTCTAAAATGCCGACGGCGACCTTCAATCACTCGGCGTTGCCTCTAAAATGCTGATCTCATGTTCAATCGCTCGGCATTACTTCTAAAATGCCGACGTCGACCTTCAATCACTCGGCATTGCCTCTAAGACGCTGGTATAGCATTCAGTCGCTCGGCATTACTTCTAAAACGTCGATACAGACTACAAGATTACTCGGCAGCTACTTCTGGAAGCGTCAGTATGATGTCCAAGTTATTCGTCTACTGTCTCAAAAGAATCAGTTTTATAATCAAGCAAAGCGAGTCATCAAGAAGAAGCCAACGTCATTCTTTCATTAAGGGAAGACAATAAGTTTACAAATCAACTCTTTGCGAGTTGATGCTTCCCTACTATTACTACATTACATTACTACTACTACTATACTACGCTATACTACTCTACATTACTACTACATTATTCTAACTACACTATACTAATATCTAAAGACCAGTGGCGTTTAGCCACTGGCCTTGCTGCTGCCGCCACTGCCGCCGACCCTGGTGCTGCCCTTGCCGCTGCCGCCTTTGGTGCTGCCCCTGCTGCCGCCGCCGTCACCATTCCTGCCGCCGTCGCCGCTGCCCCCTGCCACTGCCGTTGCCGTCGTCGTCGCCACCGTCGTCGTCGTCGCCGTCGTCGTCGTCGTCGTCCTCGCCCTCGCCGCCGCCGTTCGAGTCCTCCTCATCCGAGGAGTACTCCGACTCATCCGAGCCCTCGAGCCCGGAGCGCTCGATGGCCCGGATGTATGTCCAGACTTCCGTGGCTATCCCCTAGGAGTCGTCCGAGTCATCGGACGACGCCGGGGGAGAGACGGGAGCCGGAGATCCCTCGGACTCGGAGGAGAACTCCTCCTCCGAGTATTCCGAGTCACCGAAATCCTCCAATGGAGGAGTCGGTTCGCGCTTGCGCTTGTTGCTCTTGCCCATGGCGGAAGCAGACGAGAGAGAAGAGAAGGAAGCAGTAAAGAACAGCGAAGAGATGTGAAAAAACCAGAGGGGCAACAGTGTTATTTATAGAAGGGAAAGGCAACCGCTCACCTCCAACCGCGGTCACTGAACAGTCGCAAAGCATTCAATAAGCACTCCCACCCGTCTGGAGACACGTCAGGCGGCTGACGCCGTTTCATGCAACACTACACCCATTGGGACTCCAGTCAACAGCGCAAAGGATATGATTACACTCGCCGTCCCATCACATTACTACTCAGAAGCAGCCGGCTAAAACACTCAGCGTACCAAGCCGTCCCTTGCCCACACCCATTGGGGGGGACGCCCAGGAATTATCAGTATATTTTTCAAAATGGTCACATCTGTGCAGGGCACGCAGTGAATGCCTCAAGACAAAAATGAGATATCAACGAGAGTTAGAGGGAAGCCAAATATAGCCAGTAGAGTGCAAAATATGGTCGACAGACACGACTTGAAGACTAGACAGAGAACGTCCATCAAATGTCCAATCAGTCACAGAGCATATAAATTACACTACCTAGCAAGATACGGATGGATTGCGAACTCGGCTGCAAAAGACAAAATACATGCTGACCTCTGAAGCATAATATTGATGACATAGCACGGATGACATCATGCCAAATTTTTTTAGAGGCAGAAAGGATAATCTTCAGCAAAAGGACATAAAAAGAAGACCTTCGAGTGAATTATCCTCAAAAATCCACTTGAAGGTCGAGGGCTACACCCATTGGGTGCACCTCCGGTGCACCCCATGGATTATCATTCCAAGCCGAGATAGAGCCGACTTCTAAAGCGTGGAACTAGATTAAAGAAGCCAACCCTCAACCAAAATGAAGGAGCACAAATGGAAATAATCCATACAGAAGACCTTCGAGTAGATTATTTTCTAAAATCTACTCGAAGCTCGGGGGCTACACCCATTGGGTGTACCTCTGGTGCACTCAATGAAGTTCAGAATCCTACAAATTGGAATGCCGACCTCTAAGGCACAGACACGAAACTAGGCTTTGGTCAACGAATGATCAGAGCAGGAGAAGACAACAGGAAGTCATCTTTCTTCATATTACCTGCAAGATTGGACCTGGGATCTTCGGGTTGATTACCTCTAAATTAACCCAAAGATCGGGGGCTTGTGGGGGATAGATATCCCCCGGGTCCACTAAAAGAGTAAAGGACCTCGCGAAAGGCCCAAGGGCCCAATAAATCGTAAGGTCATTCTTTCGTGGGCCTGGGGAGAAACAACCAACAAAGCAGAGCGACGTGAGACCAGATCGGTGCAAACCCGAACGGCCCACAACGTCGAGCGAGTAAATCGCAACAGAGACCCGACTTTCCCGCGCTAAAGCCCCCATGCAATGGAGCCATGCGAGGATAAGTCGGCGAGGGTTACGTAGGGATAAACTCAAGAGGTTCACTATCTTTTAGCTACTTGTTCCTATCTTATCCACGTGTACTGCCCCACGGTCGAGTATATAAGGCCTAGGGGGCACCCCTTCAGATCGATCGACATTTTTACTTAGCCACCCACATCAACTCTCTGTATTCTCGATCCAGAGAGCTCTCTTGTAACCACGTTCACCAAGCATACTACCAGGACGTAGGGTGTTACGCATCTCTAAGCGGCCCGAACCTGTAAACCTCGTCCACTGTCTCTCGTGCGATCTGCACGAACCATTTTGCTACAGTTGTCGACACCGTCCTACTCCTAAAACACCTTGAGGGGCAACCCCGGGTGTGCGGTCGGACCCAAAACACCGACACGGGGGCCATCCACTCCGGCTGCGGCTCACCGGAGAGGAGACGCAGCAAACCATCGGCGACAAGGGCCTCTAGGTCCCCCACAGAAACAGTAGAGAAAGGCCACGGGTGGTGAGGCAGAACAACAGTCACCTTGTCAGCCATCGCCGAGCGGAAGCGGGTGGCGGTGGAGGGGATGAGGTGTGTGGTTTTCTTTTCTCTGGCTATTCTCTTAGGTTGCGTAAACCGAAGCAGAAGGCAAGCACAAACGGCAGGGTAAAGAACCACCCCTGGCCCCTCTTCCGGGTATATAAAGGCCCGGGCAAGGTCCATTCAAAACTTCGCCCGAACCCGCCGCGAAATTCAAACCCGAAGGTGAAACGGTCTTTCCGTTCCTCGAACGACTCGCGCACGCGCAACAGACGCCCCGCGAACCACCCGTCCCATCGCATTAACTCCTTGGCAGAGCAAGCGACACCTTTGGTAGGCGAAGCGGGCGACGTTTCACCTCCGTCATGATGAACGCGTCAAAAAAGGTGCGCCACGTTATTTAAATTCATATCCTTTTCCGTTTCCCCTCTCTCTCTCTTGCCACAGGGACCGGGAAAGGGGATATTTCAAAAGGATCCTTCTTCGCGAAGGAAACGGGCCCCAAGCCCTCCTACTGATCAGGGGTTTCGAAGGTTGTGCCCTGCGGGGTCCAGCAGCAGCCCCAGAGCACTCGGGCCCCCGAGCCCTCCTACTGATCAGGGGTTCGAAGGTTGAGCCCTGCGGGGTCCAGCAGCCGCCCCAGAGCACTCGGGCCCCCGAGCCCTCCTACTGATCAGGGGTTCGAAGGTTGCGCCCTATGGGGTCCAGCAGCCGCCCAGAGCACACGGCCCCCCGAGCCCTCTTACTGATCAGGGGTTCGAAGGTTGCGCCCTGCGGGGTCCAGCAGCCGCCCCAGAGCACACGGGCCCTCGAGCCCTCCTACTGATCAGGGGTTCGAAGGTTGCGCCCTGCGGGGTCCAGCAGCCGCCCTAGAGGACACGGGCCCCCGAGCCCTCCTACTGATCAGGGGTTCGAAGGTTGCGCCCTGTGGGGTCTAGCAGCTGCCCCAGAGCACTCGGGCCCCCGAGCCCTCCTACTGATCAGGGGTTCGAAGGCTACGCCCTGCGGGGTCCAGCAGCCGCCACAGAGCACTCGGGCCCCTGAGCCCTCCTACTGATCAGGGGTTCGAAGGCTGCGCCCTACGGGGCCCAGCAGTCGCCCCAGAGCACTCAGGCTCCGTGCCCATTACTGATCAGGGGTTCGAAGGCTGGCCCCTCGGAAGGGTTCGACAGCCGCCCCAGAGCACTCAGGCTCCGCGCCCATTACTGATCAGGGGTTCGAAGGCTGGCCCCTCGGAAGGGTTCGACAGCCGCCCCAGAGCACGCAGAGTGAGGGATGACCCTGGGTACGTCCGTTACATGGCTGAGGCTCGGGCTACGCTCCCGAGGTACCCTAGGACATTTCCGAGACCAGCGGAAACGATTTGTAATGGAATCCCACCGGAGGGAGGCACCGAGCCCTCGGACCCTATCGAAATGGGTCCGGGTCCAGCAAATCCCCTGCAGGTACTTTTGGAGCGCGCCTCTGGGCCACTAGCCGACCCTTAACGAACGGGGCACGGGCGTCCACTCGGATCACCCGATAGCAACTCACTGGAAACACCATGATCGGTACCCTCCGAGGGTAACGTGGCGCTTTCCCCCCTTCCTCCTAGTGAAAAGGCAACGAAGGGGCGTATAATAAAAGTCGAGACAGTCCTTGATCGTCCTCTCGCTCCGTGCAGAGGCTCGGGGGCTGCCCTCGCACCCGGCTGCGGGCCAAAACTGTTGACAGCGTCAACAAAACCAGCTCAAAAACTCGGAGCCTGACCATGCACCCGGGCTGCGGCCAGGCCGCATGGGGAACAACCAAGCCGACCGAGGCATCACAGCAAGAATTAAGACCTCAGAGGAGTCAAACCACTCCTCCGAGGCCTCGGGGGCTACACCCGGCGGGTGCGCTCGCGCGCACCCACCGGAACGAAACATAACCGAGAAAGGCTGGTCCCCTCGCAAATATCCGGCAGAACCTCCAAGCGAGTGCCTACACTCCCTTCAAGGCTCGGGGGCTACTGTTGGGTACCGTAATTAGGGGTACCCCCAACACTCCTAAACACGGCTGATGAACACCTTCAGAATGAACCATAAAGACTGATAGTTCGGGTCAAAGTCAAAGCTTCGTCTACCAAGGGACGCGATCTCGCCTCGGTCGAGCCTGGCCTCGGGCGGGAACAGTAGTCCTGGACGAATTCACGTCTCGCCCGAGGGTCTCCTCAGGCAGTGAGCACACCCTCGGCTCAGCCAAAGGCAAGCCTTGTCATGCAAGCGACCTTGGCCAAATCGCCTTAGCAGCCGACCGTATTGCATGCGCATTTAATGCTGGGATCGCCTGACACCTTATCCTAACACGCGTGCCTCAGTCGACAAGGTCAAAGTGACCGCAGCCACTTCGCCCTTTCACTGACCGATCTGACAGGAAAACAGCGCCGCCCGCCCCGCTCCGGCTGCTGTGCCAACCACCCGGTTGAAACCGACAATAGCCAAGTTCAGCCTCGGGCGCAACAGGAAGCTCCGCCTCGCCCGACCTTAGGCCTCGGCCTCGGCCTCGGGAGGAGATCGCCGCTTCGCCCAACCCTGGGGCTTGGCCTCAGCCTCGGCCTCAGGAAGAGTCACGTCCTCGCCCGACCCTAGGCCTCGGACCCTAGCCTTGGCCTTGGAGGAGCCGCCGCCTCGCCCGACCTCAGGCTCAAATCGACCGCGCCATAAGGGATACATCATTACCCTACTTCTAGCTAACTTAGGCTACGAAGGAACAAGATCGGCGTCCCATCTAGCTTACCCCGATAACAAGCAATGATGGTTCCCCGCATGCGTCCATGACGTCGGTGGTTCTCAAGCCCACTACGAAAGCAAGGAGACGTCAGCAGGATCCATGCAGCGCCAACAGCTGTGCTTCTATAGGGCTCATGCACTTCTCCAACTGGACACGTTAACACGTGCATGGCGACCAGGCACTTCCTCGCTGGCCACGTAGCACATAGCTACACCGCCATTGTACAGCTGGGCCATCTCCTTATGTCTATAAAAGGGGATGTCCAGGAGCACGGCAGGGGGGAGGACGGGTAGACGCACGACAAAGGGATGGGAGAAGACGGGCAGGGCCAGACCCTCTCTCTCTCGCTCTCTCCTACTCGCTCTCCTGCTCTCGCTCTCTCGCAATGCTTGTAACCCCTACTACGAGCACCCTGGTACAGGATAATACAAGGCTCATTTTCCCCTTGTGTTCCATCTCGCACCAACCCATCTGGGCAGGGGCACGCAGCGACAAATTTACTAGTCGGTCCAGGGACCCCCTAGGTCCGAAACACCGACACAAAGTCGTGTGCCCGGACCCCCTGAACCACAGTTCCAAATACTGGGACACCCACTGCAGAGTGGTGGAGCGTGTAGGCTTACGATACGGGACCAGGCTAAGCGGCTTCACGGCTCCGGACCACCCTAGTGCTTGGAATCGGACCTCAGGTTCCCAAACCACAAGACTATAGTTCCAAATACTAAGATACTCACCGCAGGGTGGTGGATCGTGCATGCTTAGGGTGCAGAACCAAGCTAAGCGTCTACACAGCTCCACACCACCCTAGGAGGTGAGTACCCATTCTCTAGAGCTGGCCCCCAGGCTGCCGGGCCTGGCTACTCAATGCGGATGTCGCCATACTAGCCAGGGAGGGAAATCGCATGGGTGGGTTAAATAATAATAATAACGGTTGTAAAACTTAAGTAGAATAAAACCATCAGAAAAACAAATCTGTGGGGCGAACTCCTTCCTTATAACTAGATATACATGAGCGTAGACCAACAGACCGGGTTTTTTTGAGGGCGGACCTCACCGGGCTGGCGTACATATATGCGCTACCTAGTTACAAGGAAGGAAACCGGATCCCCCAGCTCTGCTTTTATGGGAAAAACTTACGGAGATGCTCTATATTCCAAGGATTGGGAAGAGGTACTCAGTCAGCTGTGGCGAGGCAAGACACACCCGGGGCGGCATATTTCCATCACCTTGAAGGGTCCTTCCAGCTGGGGGAGAGTTTGTGGAGCCCTTCTCGGTTCAGTACTCGCCTTAGGACCAGATCCCCGACCTCGAGCTTCCTACTATGCCGAACCATTGGTGGTAGCCCCTGAGCACATGGTTGTACCGTGCATTTCGGATTGCTGCTCGCCACCTATGCTCGTCGATGAAGTCTACATTCTCACGCCGTAGCTGTTCCTGCGTAGATTCATCAAACGACTGGACCTGTGGGGAGCCCATAATGATTTCCAAGGGAAGGCAGGCTTCGGCCCCGTAGACCAGGAAGAATGGGGTCTCCCCGGTAGCTCGGTTGGGCGTGGTCTGGTTCCCCCACAGCACGGACGACAGCTCACTGATCCAATTTGCACCATGCTTCTTCAAGCAGTCATAGGTGCGCGTCTTGAGTCCCCTGAGGATCTCTGCATTTGCCCTCTCCACTTGGCTGTTGCTCCTAGGATGAGCCACGGATGCAAAGCAGAGCTAGGTGCCTATGCCCTCGCAAACTCCTAGAAGATCCGACTTGTAAACTGGGTCCCGTTGTCCGTAATGATACGACTCGGGACCCCAAATCTACAGATGATCGACTTGAGGAAGGCGACAGCAGCACCTTGGGTGATGCTGACCACAGGCGTGGCCTCTGGCCACTTGGTGAACTTGCCGATGGCGACAAAGAAGTACTGACACCCGCCGACAGCCCTAGGAAACAAACCCAGGATATCCACCCCCATACGGTGAATGGCCAGGAGGGCGGAATCATTTGCAGAGCCTGAGCCGGTGTGTGTATCTGCTTTGCGTGGAACTGGCACGCTTTCACAGGACTTTACCAGCTCGGCTGCATCCTGGAGGGCGGTTGGCCAGTAAAAGCCATGCCGGGAAGGCCTTACCGACCAGTGTGCGGGATCAAGAATGACTTCCACAGTCCCCTCCATGGATCTCCGTGAGCAACTCATGGCCCTCCTCCTAGGTGATGCACCACATGAGAATGCCGTTGGCACCACAGCGGTAGAGATCCCCTTCCATCACCGTGTATCATTTAGCCAACCGCACTATGCGCTCTGCGGAGTCATGGTCTTCAGGAAGGATATTTTCCTTTAGGTAATCTCGGATCTCGGAGATCCATGCATCAAGACCACTCTGAGCTGTCGGCTGCGGCGCTAAGGGGTCAGCGGAGTCCCCCAGAGCACACACAGCCTTCGGTGGGTCCTGGGACGCCACCGGGACCGCCAGCTTCGAGGGTGCCAGTCTTGCCCCCTTCGCCTAGTTCGGCAGGCTGGGCGGTGGGTCTCAGCAGCCATCTTTCGAAGACGCCCTCGGGCACAGGTGCCTGAGTTGATGCCCTCTGGGAGAGGTCATCTACCGCTGAATTGTCGGCCCGGGGAACACGTTGCAGTTCCAGGGCCGTGAAGTCCTTCTCCAGTTTCCTTACATGGAGGAGGTAAGCTGCGAGTCTGGGCTCGTTGCAGCTACACTCCCCATGGACCTACTTGATGATTAGTTGAGAGTCCCCCTTCACGAGCAGCCGGTGGATCCCCAGGGATAGGGCCACAGATAAGCCGAAGATCAGCGCCTCATACTCTGCCATGTTGTTGGTGGCCTTGAACTCGAGGCGCACCACATAGTTCACCTGATCTCCGCCTAGGTTGACGAGGACCACTCCCGCGCCAGCACTCTGCTGGAGGGCGGATCCGTCAAAGAAGAGCGTCCAGTGGGGCTCAGTGAAAACTGGACCCCTGCGCTCTGCAGGTGTGGGGCCCGGATCGGGGTCCGGGCCCCTAGGGGCGCTCAGGGTGGAGTCCACTCCACGATGAAGTCGGCCAGGACCAGACTTTTGATGGCGTGGCGGGGCTGGAAGTCCAGCTAGAACTCAGCAAGCTCCGCTGCCCACTTGGCGATGTTGCCAGTGGCGTTAGAGTTGTGGAGGATGGCCCTTAACGGGAAGGAGGTCACCACCACAACTCTGTGTGCCTGGAAATAGTGGCGCAACTTCCTAGACGCAACCAGCACAACATAGAGGAATTTGTGTGTCTCAAGGTACCTGGCCTTCGCTTCATGGAGGACCTCGCTGACATAGTAGACCGGCTTCTGGACGGTCCAGGACCCTGTAGCTGGTTCTAAGCTTTCAGGTCCTTGGCCTTCTTGTGTCACCCTTTTAGTGACTAGCACCATGGTCACCGCCTCTACAGCCGCCGTAATGTACAGATACAGCGGCTCCCGTGGCTCCGGAGAAACGAGGATCGGTAGGGATGCTAGGTGCTGCTTCGACTCTTGGAAGGCTTGTTCCGCCTCTTCGGTCCAAGTAAATGGGCCGGATTTCTGCAGGAGCTTGAAGAAGGGCAGTGCTCTCTCGGCCAGCCTCGAAATGAAGCGGCTAAGGGCAGCCAATGATCCCGCAAGCTTCTAGACATCCTTGATACGAGCGGGAGGCCTCATTACCTCAATAGCCTTGATCTTCTCTGGGTTAGCTTCAATGCCCCGGTATGAAACCAGGAACCCTAGCAGCTTTCCTGTGGAGACACCGAAGACACACTTCTCCGGGTTTAGCTTGGTGCGGGTTGCCCGCAGCTTGCCAAAAACCAGGGTCAGGTCTTCTACTAGAGTCAACCCCTTCCTAGTCTTGACCGCGATGTCATCGACATAGATATCCACCTTGTCCCGAATCAGATCCCCGAAGGTCTTACTCACTGCCCGAACAAAAGTTGGCAAGGCGTTTTTCAGACCGTAGGGCATTACAACATAACAATACAGTCCATCCATCGTTACAAAGGCGGTATGCTTCCTATCCTCCCTAGGACATCCGGATTTGATGGAAACCGGAGTAAGCATCCAAGAAGGACAAAAGGTCGCACCCTGAGGTAGAGTCCACGATCTGATCTATACGCGGCAGTGGATACGGGACTTTGGGACATGCCTTATTCAGGCTGGTGTAGTCGATGCACATCCGAAGCTTCCCGTTTGCCTTTGGCACGATGACTGGGTTGGCCAGCCACACGGGGTGATGAACCTCTTTGATGAAGCCGGCATGCAACAGCTTCCGGACCTCCTCACGGATGAAGTCCTACCGCTCCACGGACTATCTCCGAGGCTTCTGGCTCACCGGTTTGGCGTCCGGGTAGATCTTCAGATGGTGCTCAATCACCTCCCTGGGGATACCAGGCCTTTGCGACGGCTCCCAAGCGAACACGTCGACATTTTCCTGGAGAAAGGCGACGAGCGCGAGTTCCTATTTTTCTCCCAGATTCCCCGCGATGCGGGTGGTCTGGGAGGGGTCCACGCCGACCTGGATGGTCTTCACGGGTCCGCCGTCTGCTCCGGACGACTGTACCTTCGGTGCCTTGGAGGACACTTTAGCGCCGGAGTAGCTTTTCGACGCGATATACTTCTCCCCGCGTCGCCCGGCCGAGCGATCTCGGCCACCAGAAGCGTGTAGCTTTTCGACGGCCGCTAGCACGGCGGTGCGGTCGCCCCGCACGGTGAGGACCCCTGCGGGGGACAACATCTTGAGGACCAAATACTCGTAATGGGCAATGGCCATGAACCGGTATAGGGCCGGCCTGCCAATGATGGCATTAAAGGGGAGGCTGACCTCCACGACATCGAACTGGACGTTCTCCGTGCGGAAGTTTTCCTCTGTTCTGAAAGTAACCAGGAGCGTGATGCTCCCGAGGGGATACACGGGCTGTGGGCTCACCCCGGAGAATGGGCGAGAGGGCCCTAGCCAGGATCCTGGGATCTGCAGCTGCCTGAATGCCGCATGGCTGATGACATTGAGGCCGGCCCCTCCGTCGATCAGCACATGGTACAGCCGCATGTTGGCAACGATAGGGGCGGTGTTGAGCGGTAGTATGTCGGCCCCCGCCATGTTGTCGGGGCAGTCGGACGCCCCGAAGGAGATGGTGATGCTCCTCCACTGTTGGTGCGGAGCAGCCTTAGGGACCCCTGGGACTGCCGAAAGAACCTCCCATCGCAGGGACTTGACATTCCTGTGGGAGGTGAGTTCCCAGCTCTCGCCGTATATTACGTACAGCTTCTTGCGGCGGTCGTTGTCGTCACCAGAGTCGGAGTCTCCGGTGAAGACGTCCTTGAGGTCCCCCTCGGGCGACTGGGTACCCAAGGTCTCGTTCCCCCATGGTCACAGCTTCTTCGTCGGCCCTCTCCTTGCCGGGTCGGCGACGGGGGTGGCGAGCCATCCTTGGAGGACTGCTCGCGTCGCTCGCTGACGCGCTTCGTGAGTTTGATAATCTCGCGGCAGTCAGCGACACTGTGGTGGGCGTTGGGGTGCACTGGACATGTGCCACTGCTGCCTCCTTGAGGCCGTGGGCGCTTGTTGTGCTCACCCTAGCCCTCGGCCGCGGCAGCGGCTACCGGAGCAGCAACCTGCGGCTTTTCGTGCCCGCGGTTCTTGTTCTTCTTTTTCTTCTTGCCGCCGCCCTGGGCGACGGCACCCGAGCCGCCCGTCTGGGTAACCCCAGTCTGTGGCACCGAGTGCCAAGCACGGCCCTCGGTGGCTCTGGCGCATTTGTCAGCCAGAGCGAAGAGCGTGGTGACGTTGTCCACATCATGCGTGGCCAACTTCTCCAGCATCTTTTCATCACGTACCCCCTGGCGGAAAGCAGTGATGTTGGAAGCATATGAGATACGAGGGATTGTCCTGCATACCTTGGTGAAGCGAGAAATGAATGTCCGAAGGGTCTCCCCGGGTTCCTGCCTCACTACATGGAGGTGTGCCTCCACACCATGCTGCTGGTAAGTGCTGGCGAAGTTCGCCACGAACCACGTGCAGAGCTCTTCCCAGGAGTAGATGGATCCTGGGGCTAGGTTCATGAGCCAAGTCCGGGCTGGCCCAGACAGAGCTACATGGAAGTAGGTTGCCATCACGGCGGTGTCTCCACCTGCTGCCGTAATGGCGGGTGACATAGACCTGCAGGAATTCCGATGTGTTTGTCGTACCGTCGTACTTCTCCGGCAGGTGTGGCCGGAACTTGGATGGCCACATCGTACTTCTTCATGAGCCAAGTCTGGGATCGGGCACCCCCTGGGGCCTGTGGTGCAACCGCAGCAAAGTCTTGCTCGAGGTTGCGGCCCTCGAGGTTTTGGCGGCGCGCTCTCGCGCCCTCTCTAGTGAGATACGGGCATCCTCGCCCGCTCGCCTGCGGTTGAGCTCGTCCTGCAGGTCTTCAGGCCTCTCCAGAGAGGCTTGAGCATTTTCTACTGCTCATCTGCGGTTGAGCTCCGCCCGTAGATCTTTGGTCGTGCAGCCCTCACCGAGGGTGAACGCACCAAGGCCGATGCCCCGTGCTGGCGCCGGGATGATCGAGGCCTAGGCTTAGCCAAGCCAGAGTGGGCCATGCCAAGGAGGCGATCCACGTCGTCGCGCCACTGATTCATAGCCCCTGGCGAGGCCGTGGGGCTTGGTGGGTGGCGCAACAACTCCCTGGCTGCAGAAAGCGCCCCGGTGGAGCAACCCCCGATAGAGTTCGGGACACCAGTGTAGGCGTGTGCTGCCGTGCGGGGCGCACAGCTGATGCCCCAGGTGCAGGGCGGCTGGAGCTCAATAGTGCAGAAGATGCAACCTCCTCCTCATGAGGAAGTCCCCTGAGATCACATCGCGGTGCTCGACGATATGGACCATGACCCGAGCAGGAAAACAAGCAAAAAACCTAATGCCACGCCCCTACCTGGCGCGCCAAATGTCGGAGAGGAAATCTCCGGTCGGGTGGTGGAGTGCACCCGCCCTAAATCCTAAGATGAGGAGGGGCCTAAGCGTTTTGCTTGTTGTGAGATTTGGGAATGAACACGCAAGAACACGCAAGAGTTTAGAGTGGTTCGGGACACCGGAGCGTAATATCCTACTCCACTGTGTGTTGTATTGCTCGTGAGCTTGAGTTGTGTCTTAGGTGACCTAGGTCTGTATGAGATGTAGTGCGCCCTCCCTTTTATAGTTCAAGGGGGGCACGTACAAGAATTTGAGTCCCGACACGTGGGCCCAGGGACAAATGGAAGGAAGGAACTACTGCTTGCAACGCCAGGGTGATCTCCGTGCGCCATAATATCTGTAGTGCACACAGTATTGATATCTTGTGGCAGCGTCCTCAGTAACGCGCGAGGTCATGATGGGTGCGGCGTATGCGGCAACACAGGCATACTGTTAGCCAACGGGAATAGACTGGCACGCCGCCTGCAGGACTGGCCTGGGCGCCGCCTGCAGGATGGCCTGGGCGCCGCCTGCCAGTTGAGTGGACAGGACACATTAAATGCTGGAAGGGGCACATCGCCTGTCAGCGGGGTAGGTAGTTAGGCGGCGCGTCTTCTCGCAATAAATGCAGAGGTAGCACCGGTCCCAGAGGCCTTACGTTAGGCTCAACCCGTAGGCTCACGTCACGCACGGTGGGCCATTTGGCAGCATCGGGTCACCGCCTGGGCGGGAAGCAGAAGCGTTGTGCGGACAGGTCCGCACTAGGCTGGGCCTAGACACATGTCGCCCCCGGACCCCTGCCCGAGAAGGGCCTGGGTATTCTCCGCCCCAGAGTCCCGGGACCCGGCTATGGGTAGTCCGGACCCTACGCAGAGGGGTCCGGGGACCCGTCCCGGAGGTCCGTTCTTCATGTACAGGGGTCCGATGCTTCCCCCACAGTGGGTTTAGACCCACTGTGTGCATTTTGGAGTACGTCTCTCTCCCTGGCCATGTGGCGACCTCAGAGCCGTCCATGTGGCGGGGCAGAGAGTTGTTCCCCGCGCAACCAGAGATCGCTGCACGGACATAGTGTCTTCATACTGTAGCAAGGGGTACCCCTGTTTCAGGGTACCGACAGTGGGCTATATAAACTCAGATTAGTAATGAGTTAGATACATGGCACTCTGCAACATCTTGTATATCCACTGTACAGGTGTCTTCTCCATTAGAGAAGCTAACATCAAATGCTTTTCCTGGCATATGTATCAGGGATTGAGGAAAAACAACGATATCGTTAAGGGCTTGTTCGGTTAGCTCTCAATCCATGTGGATTGAGTGAGATTAGATGAGTTTGAATCCCAAACAAGTCAAACGTTTCTTAATTTTTTCCAATTTCATCCAATCAATGTGTATTGGAAATAACCAAACAAGGGCTAAGTGGGCAGTTTTGGAAGATGATGTAGGAGCTATTTCTGGTATTGGAGTTAAGGGAGAGAAAAAACTGATTTGAGAGGACAAAATAGATTCCCCCCTCACGGCAACCCAAGGCGAGGAAGGCTGAGGATAGGATTGATCGATGGCTGCGAGTGGGAGATATAGGTGTTGTTGATTGCCATGCGTATTGCAACCATCGCTTCTTAGATCATGGACCAACGACTTGTTCGTCCTTGATCTCTCTCGGATCCAAATCAAGTCCTACAAATCTTAGAAAACGAGAAGCAAAGAATACCTGACACACCGAAGGTATTCAAAGCCATCAAGTAGCTCGTCAGACTCAAAATTTGGATCCTCCTTCCACAGAGAAAATTGGATTTATGCCATTATCAAACTACGGATTCGCTCGAATGCCATTATGAGAACACGCTTCGTTACTACGCCATTTTCCAAACACTGGATTATAGATAAAATGCCATTTAGGGGGTTATTGACAAAGTATCAACTAATTGGGACTATTTTTACCCCTAAACTAAAACAGCTCCTCTCTATTCTCTGTCTCTCGCGTTTCTCTCTCTGTACCGCACCACATCAGACATTGCCTCCTCTCTATTCTCTCAGCCGTATCTCCTCCTCTAATCCTCTCCCACGGCAAGCACCAGGCATGCTCCTGCACGCACAGGCAAGCTCCAGCACGCACCATGGGTTAGAAGCAAGCTCTAGCACGCACGAGGGCAAGCTCCAGAAATTCAGAACTGAATGAACAGCAAGGGGCAGGGAACATCAGAGTGAAAAAGTAGCCGATCTTAACTGAATGAACACAATTTCAGAAATTCAGAACACAGTTCCCATTCTTAACTGAATGAACACAGTTTCAGAAAGAACACAATTTATCTGATAGCATAACAAGGTTCAAAATAACTAGCTTACTAAAATCTTAGATAACACAGAAATCAGCAGCTTATTACAATCTTGTCACATTTTCTTCAGCTTCCTTGGTGTGAGCTTCTTCACTAGCATCTTCTTAGGAGTTGTATTCTTGGGAGGTGACTGGATATCAATCTGTCCATCTCCCAGTAGCATAGCAAGCCGACTGAAAAAATAAAGAGGTAGGGTGGAAGCTAGTTATTTCAGTCACCTCCCAAGAATACAACTCCTAAGAAGATGCTAGTGAAGAAGCTCACACCAAGGAAGCTGAAGAAAATGTGACAAGATTGTAATAAGCTGCTGATTTCTGTGTTATCTAAGATTTTAGTAAGCTAGTTATTTTGAACCTTGTTATGCTAATCAGATAAATTGTGTTCTTTCTGAAACTGTGTTCATTCAGTTAAGAATGGGAAACTGTGTTCTGAATTTCTGAAATTGTGTTTCATTCAGTTAAGATCGGCTACTTTTTCACTCTGATGTTTCCCTGCCCCTTGTTGTTCATTCAGTTCTGAATTTCTGGAGCTTGCCTCGTGCGTGCTAGAGCTTGCTTCTAACCCATGGTGCGTGCTGGAGCTTGCCCTGTGCGTTGCAGGAGCATGCCTGGTGCTTGCCGTGGGAGAGGGATTAGAGGATGGAGATACGGCTGAGAGAATAGAGAGGAGCAATGTCTGAGTGGTGCGGTACAGAGAGGAGAAAACGCGAGAGACAGAGAACAGAGAGGAGCTGTTTTAGTTTAGGGGTAAAAATAGTCCAATTTAGTTGATACTTTATCAAATAACCCCCTAAATGGCATTTTAGCTGTAATCCAGTGTTTGAAAATGGCGTAATAACGAAGCGTGTTCCTCATAATGGCATTCGAGCGAATCCGTAGTTTGATAATGGCATAAATCCAATTTTCTCCCTTCCACAGCAAAAGCAGGCTTCAGAATTCCTCATAGTCATCATCATTGTCATCGCGCACACGTCGGCCCACAGCCACGCGTGAGCCTCTTTTCGACGGGGCGTCCTTGAGCACCTCAAGTTGTGCCCTCGCGTACACCGTCTTCCTTCTTGCAGATGTATGGTGAGCTTGTGATGGAGGCCGCCATGGCGACGAGGAGGCTCTGCCTGGAACTGGAACGTTCGTATTGGCGACTAAGGGAAAGAGACCATGACATGACTTCACGGATGAGTGAAATGTGCGATGTACGGTGAAGTGTGGGCGTCGTCGGAATGGATGAGCACGAACGATGCGACGGATCGGTGTCCAGTTCCGAAAAATACTACTGATTAGTTTGACGTACGCGCTTCTAAATATCTTTACTACTCTATAAGAGCATAGCGTAGACGTCCACATTATAGTTGGTGCACGGTTCTGCCTCGGTTGCCCGCCGTCAACGCCCGCGTTTCCACCGTGCCCCCGCCATCCTCGGTCCTCCCTACCGCCCGTCATGGAAGGCGCCGCGGATCCACCGTGCCCGCCCATGGTGCCTCCAGCATCCACCCGTGCGTCCGCGCCCCCTGCGCCCGAAATCTCGCATCCGCATTCAACGCGCCCTTCCATCCTCGCCTCCTCGCCGTCGTCGCCTAATTCCACGCGGCCTTCCATCCCCGCGCTCCGCTGCCCCCTTCCTTGCTCCACTCCTAGAGTCTCCATAACAAGCCACAACAACAACGACGGCAGTGGAGGGTACGGGCCGAGCGCTCGCGTGCGTGCCTTCGACGCCAGCACAAATCGTCCACCCCATCACGCACACTTTTGCATCAGCGTCGGATTTGTTAGGTTTTGGGGTTTGGGGCTTGACTCCAAAACCTGCTGCCGCTGCTCGTGCAGGAAGCCTCGAGCTCCCGGTGCTCCCCTCCTCCACCACTCGGGGTAAGTGGTTTCCCTCACTGCTCCTGGAGGTCGCGTGCTCCTCGATTCGGCCGATTTCGCCTGATTTGCTGTGTGGTCTCGAGGAATGCTGCTGGTTTAGGGGTTCTTCGCGTGCACGTTCGGCCAGGCCTCGAAAGTCGATGGCCATGGCTCACTGTCGCTATCACTTCTTCCTCATGGTTGCTACTGCTCCAGACTGACTATTCAAGTTCTAGCTCTGTTCTACAACTACAGAACGAGAGAGAAATGGAAACCTTGCACAAGAGGTACAAATGCTTGCACAAAAACTTGAGAATGAGCTGCAGAAACTAACAGGAAGGGAGAAGCAATGCGCCAGATTTAGTTTGGAGTGGTGATGCTGATGTATTCCTTTTGCCGTTATTTCTGAACAAATAATGCTCGATTTTTTATTGGAATTACCTCCATATGATTATTTTATGCAGCTTATTGTGTATTAACTTGTTGATTTCCTGATACTTGGTGTCTTGGTCACCAATAGGAGAATGATGAGCTATTCCAGTTGAAAGAGCAGTTAGAAAAATACAAGGAGGAAGCACAAGCAAATAAGAACTACATGGTTCTATGTTTTCCTGATACTTGCGCCAGATTCTATGTTTTCTCCCTTATTTTTGACAATAATTTCTTGGTGACTTATTTATGACGATAACACCTTGAGTTTGCCTTCCATGAAAGCTGCTTATTTACAATAATGCTAGCACAAAATCTTGACAATGTGGCTGCAGAAACTGACAGGAAGGGAGAAGAAGCAAAATCGTCGTCGACCACGGGCAGATTGCAGATTTAGATGGTGGATAGCGATTGATCATGCCTGACGATAGACACATACAAGCCATTTCTTATTAAGAATTTGTCGTGTTTATATTAAATACCATGGCCAATATTTTGTCAATGACCATCTCTGAACATCCCTTATACTGACTTCAATTCAGATTATAAGCTTTAATTTATAATCTTGAATTCAGCTTACAAGCTTTAATTCAGCTTCATGTTACAATCTCCAATTTACAATCTTTGGTTTACAAGGTTCAGTTTACAATCTTTAAAATAGTCATTATGCACAGCTGACTTGACAATGTGGCTGTAGAAACTGACAGGAAGGGAGAAGAAGCAAAATCGTCATCGACCACGGGCAGATTGCGGATTTAGATGGTGGATAGCGATTGATCATGCCTGAGATGGATCAAAAGGGCACCACACTGGCCATGCAAGGGGACGATGATAGACACATACAAGCCATTTCTTATTAAGAATTTGTCGTGTTTATATTAAATACCATGGCCAATATTTTGTCAGTGACCATCTCTGAACATCCCTTATACTGACTTTAATTCAGATTATAAGCTTTAATTTATAATCTTGAATTCAGCTTACAAACTTTAATTCAGCTTCAGGTTACAATCTCTAATTTACAATCTTTGGTTTATAAGCTTCAGTTTACGATCTTTAAAATAGTCATTATGCACAACACCAATTTTTTCACATACTAATCCTACAGTACAAAAGTGCTTCAATGAATTATGCCTGTGATAGAATTTTTTTTCCAAGGGGAATGTTATGCATATGCCACCACTCTGCCTTAAATAGAACATCTGGCATCTTGTCTTTGTTGAACTACTTAGAGGTATGGATTTCTTCAGTTTAAATTGACCAGTGGATCAGAAAACCTTTTCTTCCTATCTTAATTGCCAACAATTGGTTTTTTTGCAGTGTCAAGGTTCATCTTCTTACCTTGAAACTGAGGTACTTCATTCCTACTAGATAATTGCTGCTAAAATATGGTTACATTATTAACGTCTGGCTGTTTCGTCACGCAACTACCAACATATCTATATCTTCTCCGTGATCTGCACAACAAATTAGATAATCTGAATCCTTCAATCAAGCCTTTTCTTAGTACTTCTAAAGCAAAATATACTCCTACTCATTGCCATAAGAGCACACAAGATTTTCTTGACAAAATCCAGCCACTATTCTTAGTTTTAAGGAAGCATCTGGATGGAGCAGTTTCAATGATCAAAGATGGTAACCTTCTATTCCATAATTTCTGCTTCGTGTTACTTTTACAGTGTTTGAATTAATAATTAATGATTTATTTTGAAAAATTCTACATTACCAATAGTTTTTGTTCTTCTAGCACAATCTAATTTGTGTCTGTCCTGCAAAAATCGTGTATTTTATTTTTGTTTCCAAAGTATAGTAAAGTTTTGTCATGTACGGTAAGCCGTACACAAGGCGCAGGCGCGCACGCGACATCTGGCGGGCAGCAGAGCGCGCCAAAAGTGCAGCAGCGCCACAGATGGCAGGCACTCAAGTTTAGGAAAGCAGCAGCCTCTTATGGCAAGGGATAAATAGGAAAGTATCAATTTGGCTCTTATGGCAAGGAATAAGTAGGAAAGTAGCAATTTGGCACTTATGGCAAGGAATAAGTAGGAAAGTAGTATTTTGGCAGGGAGGATAATTAGGGAGCTTGCTCCATTTGTGTGGCCGTCGGCCCTATATATCCCCAGGTGCGTAGCACTGTTGGAGGCAATAAAGTATCAAGTCATTTCCCACCTCTCTCTCTCAAGCCTGCGGTTAGGAGGAATTCTCCTACCGGAGAAGACGGTCGAAGGCTACGAGTTACGTAGCCGAGGCCCGGCGAGTCAAGGGTTCGACGCTCTTGACAGCTTGGTATCCCGAGTCCGGAGATCCTTGCCTCACCCAGTCCCGCCCACCGATCCACTCACCACACCACCATCCCCGACCACGCCCACTAGCGGTTCGCCATCCTCCATCCACATGGCCGAGCCCACTTTAGCCGACGTCATCGAGATGATGAAGGCCATGCAGGCCGACATCACCAGGCTGAAGGAGAAGTCCGATTCCTCCTCCTCAAGCGGCGCCCAGCCCGAGCGTCATCGCGACATCGATCGCCCGCCAAGGTTCCAGAAATGGGACTTTCCGAGGTTTGATGGCAAGACCGATCCACTCCTCTTCATCAACAAATGTGAGTCGTATTTTCGACAGCAGCGTACGATGGTGGAGGAACAAGTGTGGATGGCCTCGTATAACCTCGAGGGCATCGCACAACACTGGTACATACAACTACAAGAAGACGAGGGCACCCCATCCTGGAGCAGATTCAGGGAACTGCTCAACCTGCGCTTCGGGCCAGCCCTCCGTTCAGCGCCGTTCTTCGAGCTCACTGAGTGCCGACGCACCGGCACGGTCGAGGAGTACTCCAACCGATTCCAGGAGCTCCTACCCCGTGCTGGCAGGATGACGGAGGAGCAACGCGTCCAACTCTACACCGGCGGCCTGCTGCCACCGCTCAGCCACGCAGTACGGATACTCAACCCCAGCAACCTCAACACTGCTATGAGCCTAGCGCGGCAGGTGGAGCAGATGGAGCTAGCCAAGATCCCGACACCAGCCAAGACAGTGCTGCGTGGCTTCCTACCGCCGCCACCACCGCGGCCAGTGACCCAGGCGCTACCGGCGCCACAGGCCCCCTTGGCGCTGCCAGCGCCGCCACTGGGCGCAGCAACGGGCCGTGGCGACGGCTCCAGGCGCTTATCTCCAGAGGAGATGGCGGATCGGCGCCGCCAAGGCCTGTGTTTTAATTGTAACGAGAAATATTCTCGTGGCCACAACCGTTTTTGCAGGCGCATTTTCTTCTTGGATGGCATCGAAATTGAGGAGGCCGAGGCGGAAACGGGTGCCGCGGAGACCGATGCTCCCTGTTTCTCCCTCCAGGCCGTGGCCAGGGTCGCGCCAGGGGACACCATGCAGATCACCGTCACCCTCGGTTCGGTCTCCCTTGTGGCACTGCTCGACTCGGGAAGCACCCACAATTTTATATCCGCAGCGGCGGCGCACCAGTCGGGCATCCCCATCCAGCGCCGACCCCGCCTCACGGCCATGGTGGCTAATGGCGAACGGATCACCTGCGCAGGCGTCCTTCGCAATGCGCCGCTCCACGTCAAGGGCGAAATCTACCCGGCTGACCTCTTTGTCATGCCATTGGCCGGGTACGACGTCGTCCTCGGCACACGATGGCTCGGGGCGTTGGGGCCAATCGTGTGGAACCTCGCCAATCGCCGCATGACGTTCCAGCGCCAGGGGCGCTCCATCTCCTGGACAGGCACGCCCAGTCCCAAGGAGCCCGCGCTGCGCGCCACCACCGGGACGGACGCCCTACTGGAGGCCCTTCTCGCCTCGTTCGGGGGGCTCTTCGCAGCTCCGATGGGTTTGCCCCCCAAGCGCGCCCACGATCATCGCATCCTCCTCAAGCCCGATGCGTCACCGGTGGCTGTCCGGCCGTACCGCTACCCGGCTGCACACAAGGACGAGCTGGAGCGGCAGTGCAACGCCATGATTGACCAGGGGATCGTGCGACGCAGCGACTCTCCATTCTCATCGCCCGTGCTCCTGGTCAAGAAGCCCGATGGCTCGTGGCGCTTCTGCGTCGACTACCGGGCCCTGAACGCCCTCACCATCAAAGACGCGTTCCCCATCCCGGTCGTGGAGGAGCTTCTCGACGAGCTCCACGGCGCCAAATTCTTCACCAAACTGGATCTACGGTCGGGCTATCACCAGGTCCGGATGCGGCCAGAAGACGTGCACAAGACCGCGTTCCGCACACGATGGCTTGTACGAGTTCCTCGTGATGGCGTTCGGACTCTGCAACGCCCCCGCCACGTTCCAGGCACTGATGAATGACGTGCTCCGACCATTCCTCCGACGGTTCGTCCTGGTATTCTTTGATGACATCCTAATTTACAGCAGCACGTGGGCCGATCACCTCTGCCATCTACGGGTCGTCCTCGAGGAGCTACAACGCCATCAGCTGTTCATCAAGCGTTCGAAGTGTTCTTTCGGAGCACCATCTGTCGCCTACCTCGGCCATGTCATCTCGGTCGCAGGGGTGGCCATGGACCCGGCCAAGGTGGCTGCCATTCACGACTGGCCGCCGCCGCGCACGGTCTGGGCCGTTCGAGGGTTCCTCGGCCTCACCGGGTACTACCGCCGCTTTGTCCACAACTACGGCATGGTGGCTGCCCCCTTAATGGCCCTCCTCAAAAAGGATGGCTTCGTCTGGGATGACGCGGCCATGGCTGCCTTTACGGCGCTCAAGGCAGTCGTGTCGTCCGCCCCTGTCCTTGCCATGCCAGACTTCGGCAAGCGGTTCGTGGTGGAGTGCGATGCGTCCTCCACAGGATTCGGTGGGGTGCTCGTCCAGGAGGGACACCCGGTCGCGTTCTTCAGCCGACCTATTGCACCCCGCCACCGCGACCTCGCCGCCTACGAGCGCGAACTTATCGGCCTGGTCCAGGCCGTCCGGCACTGGCGGCCATACCTATGGGGACGACACTTCATCGTCAAGACGGATCACTTCAGTCTCAAGTATCTCCTCGACCAGAGGTTGGCCACGATTCCCCAACACCATTGGGTGGGCAAACTTCTGGGATTCGTCTTTATGGTCGAATACCGCTCGGGCGCCACGAACACCGTCGCCGACGCACTATCCAGGAGGGACCCCGACGAGGGCACGCTGATGGCCATTTCAGCACCCCGTTTCGACTTCATCGAGTGCCTGCGCCAGGCCCAGGCTACGGATCCGGCCCTCGTCGCCATCTACGAAGAGAACCGCGCAGGCACGCGCGCAGCACCATGGTCCATCATCGGTGGGATGGTCGCCATGGAGGGGCGCCTCTATATCCCAGCCACTTCGCCCCTACTACGGGAGATCATGGCCACTGTACACGATGACGGCCACGAAGGCGTCCACTGCACCCTGCATCGACTACGGCGCGACTTTCATTTTCCCAACATGCGTCGTATTGTGCAGGAATTCGTCAGGGCGTGCGGAACGTGCCAAACATACAAGTCAGATCACCTACGTCCGGCTGGTCTCCTACAGCCCCTGCCGATCCCAGATGGGGTTTGGTCGGACATCGGCATAGACTTCATCGAAGCTCTGCCCCGCGTGCAAGGCAAGACGGTCATTCTCACTGTCGTCGACCGTTTCAGCAAGTACTGCCACTTCATCCCGCTGGCGCACCCATACACGGCGGAGTCGGTGGCGCAAGCATTCTGCGCCGAGGTGGTGAGGCTGCACGGCATCCCGCAGTCCATCGTCTCGGACCGCGACCCCGTCTTCACGTCGGCCTGCTGGAGGGAGCTAATGGCCCTGACTGGAACCAAGTTGTTCCTGTCCTCCGCTTTCCATCCGCAAACCGACGGCCAGTCGGAGGCAGCCAACCGCGTCATCGTGATGTATCTTCGCTGCTTCACCGGCGACCGACCCCGACAGTGGCTCCGGTGGCTTCCATGGGTGGAGTACACCTACAACACTGCCTACCAGTCCTCGCTCCGCGAGACGCCATTCCGGGTGGTCTACGGCCGCGACCCACCGACCATCCGGTCCTACGAGCCGGGTGACGCACGCGTGCCCGCGGTGGCGCAGGAGATGGAGGAACGGGCCGCCTTCCTCGACGACGTTCGCTACCGTCTCCATCAGGCGCAAGAATCCCAGAAACGCGCCTACGATCAGCATCACAGGCAGGTCGTCTACAACGTCGGTGACTGGGCCCTTCTTCGTCTCCGTCAACGACCATCGGCATCCCTGCCACGTTCCACCACAGGCAAGTTGAAGCCCCGCTACGTCGGCCCTTACCGTGTAAAGGAGATCATCAACGAGGCGGCCGTACGCCTACAGCTTCCATCCGACGCCAAAATCCACGACGTCTTCCATGTGGGCATCCTTAAGAAGTTCGTTGGGGCGCCACCAACGGAACCACCTGCGCTCCCGGCCACACTCAACGGCGCAGTGGTGTCCACACCTTTCCGTGTCTTGGCGGGTCGCCTGGCTCGCGGCATTAGGCAAGTTCTGATACAGTGGCACGGTGAACCAGTGACGTCTGCGACCTGGGAGGATTTTGAGGATTTTCGGGCAAGCTTCCCCACTTTCCAGCTCGAGGACGAGCTGACTTTCGAGGCCGGGAGAGATGTCATGTACGGTAAGCCGTACACAAGGCGCAGGCGCGCACGCGACATCCGGCGGGCAGCAGAGCGCGCCAAAAGTGCAGCAGCGCCACAGATGGCAGGCACTCAAGTTTAGGAAAGCAGCAGCCTCTTATGGCAAGGGATAAATAGGAAAGTATCAATTTGGCTCTTATGGCAAGGAATAAGTAGGAAAGTAGCAATTTGGCACTTATGGCAAGGAATAAGTAGGAAAGTAGTATTTTGGCAGGGAGGATAATTAGGGAGCTTGCTCCATTTGTGTGGCCGCCGGCCCTATATATCCCCAGGTGCGCAGCACTGTTGGAGGCAATAAAGTATCAAGTCATTTCCCACCTCTCTCTCTCAAGCCTGCGGTTAGGAGGAATTCTCCTACCGGAGAAGACGGCCGAAGGCTACGAGTTACGTAGCCGAGGCCCGGCGAGTCAAGGGTTCGACGCTCTTGACAAGTTTGAAGCAAGAATTATCGACTAATTGTGTTGTTATAAAAAAATACCTCGTTCCTTTGATTTATATGTTTGCATGTGTACCAGCAATCTATGTGTGTCAAACTGTCAATATGTGATTGTAGGACGAGACAGAGAGATAATGGACATCAGTCTCCATCTACCTAAGAGTAGTTCTATTGCTGATGCCCTTGCCTATTTCTTTCAGTCGGAGATATTGGAAGGCACATACAAATATAGTTCTATTGGAGGACACTTTAGGCTTGATCATAACATTTTCAGTGGAAACAAAATCATGTAGTAAGTTCCACCAACCCCTTCTTTTGCAATTTGTCCCTGTAGGCAAATCATGTAGTAAGTTCTATTGTTGAGGCCATCGGTAAACAAAGTGTCTATTATGCAATAATTTTACTGCAGGATCATACTGAAACCTAGGTGGATGTTTTTTTTATTTCAATTGGGTAATGGAGGTGGATAATGTTAGTCTGGGTTGTTCATTTTTTCACTATGTTTCTATATAGTAGTTCTAATTACAAGTGAGGACCTCAGGCTGATTTATGTCCCAGCAATAAGTACAATGCCTCTAACGATCATTTCATTAGATTTATTATATGCAAAAATAATAGAGAAGAATTTAACTACATGGTTCGGTTAGTAAACACAATAGAAAAGATTTTTTGCTGATTACTTGCTGTTGATTTTGTATAAACTGAACCAATGGAAATAAGTTGTGTATAAACTGTTGCGAAGATACTTCATCTTTAGTTAAGTTATAAGCGCAGCTTCAGATGGTTTGATGCAATTCTATTTGTGCAACAGGTTAATCCTCATACCCATCAGCTAAAACTCTGTGACTTTGGCAGCGCGAAAGTTCTGGTATGGTCATAAACAAGCAATTGATATTCACAGGAATCTTCATCCTTGTTGCGTGCCTAATTTTTTTTGTACTGTTTTAGGTAAAAGGCGAACCAAACATTTCTTACATCTGTTCTAGATACTACAGAGCTCCAGAGCTCATATTTGGTGCTACTGAATACACAGCAGCCATTGATGTTTGGTCTGCTGGCTGTGTGCTCGCTGAGCTGCTTCTAGGACAGGTAAGTGATCACTCCATGTACGTGGGTCATCAGTGGACTACCCCAGCTTATGTCTGCCTACAATCTGATTGTTCTTTTTAATAGCCTCTGTTCCCTGGAGAAAGCGGCGTTGATCAGCTTGTTGAAATCATCAAGGTAAACTACTATCTTTGTCCCAATTAAACTCCTGCATATCGTTGCTTTACCTCCAATTTAATCCCATCATCTCTCAGGTTCTGGGCACACCCACACGTGAAGAAATTAAGTGCATGAATCCAAATTATACCGAGTTTAAATTCCCGCAAATCAAAGCTCACCCGTGGCATAAGGTAGGGATTTTGTATTGGATTTTGTGCCCTCTCTTCCTATCCCTAACCTCCACCCGTGGCATAAGGTATCAAAACAGAGCTGAAGACATGCCGGCGGATTTCATGGTGAAATTGATCCCTGAGCATGCACGGAAGCAATGTGCCTTCGTAGGATGGTGATCTCTGGATAAGAGGATGACGACTCGATGATTAGCTGAGGACCAAGTTAATGTCTGTTAGAAACTGCCGAAGATCGACATTGCCAGATGTGGTGTGGTATAAGATAGGCAATATGTGTGATTATTTTTTGTTCGAGGTTATCACCCCCCTTGCCCCAGAAAAGATGAGAAGATGTTGATGTAACAAGCCCTCTGTGTTTCTGTAAGTAGATGAGTGTTGCTGCATGCCCCCTGGGTACATGTATCGGTTTGAGCAGAATTCTGTTTGCCTGAATCGTGCCATCACCACGCAGGGATCCATCCCTTGTGTGACGATGTTCAGCACTTCAGCCCAACATTTGTTTATGGATTCAGGCTATTCGTTCATTTGTACTCCTCGCATCCTATGGATGCTTAAGCAATATTTGCAATTTTTCTATTTCGATACGTAGTTATTTTAACACCTAAAAAAAGTTTGGGTTGCCATATTCAGTATATTGTAAAGAAAAAAAGAATAATAACCACAAGTACCAGTAAATTTGTCGTCGACGAACAATAGTCTTTTTAAGGAATCAAGCTGAAGTTGTATGCAGGTTAATGTAGTGAGCCTATAGATTATTCTATACTATACTTAAATCACCAGTTTTAATGATCGTCTCACGCAGTTATTTCAAATTAATCCGATGCACGTCTATAGATGGCCAAACGGCGGTCCGACATGGGCCAGACGCTCGCGGGCCACAACTCTGGCCCAGGCACGTTGTCATGTCGACCTGCTCGTGTGCCTGTTTCTATTTTTGGATAGTATTAAAAGGCTCTTCACAATTTTGTCTGAATCTACTTGTGTGCCTGTTTCTATTTTGGATTACAGATGATGGGTTGCTGACACGTGCCCATTTAGAGACATCATCGAAGCTGGTTTGTAGTGTCACCAATTTTATTTATTGCAACAGAGCATATCACCTTGGAGCATTAAGCGTGTTTCTAATTAAAGGTTCAAACCCAATTGAAGCCACTCCTGGATAGTTAGCATAACTTTTATGTTAAAACTCTACACATTTTTATGTTTGTACACTAACATTATAACATATGTTTCTTCATTTAATATTTTATCAAAAAAAATTTGTACCGTCGCAACGCACGGGCATTCACCTAGTTAGGCTTTAAGAATTTGGTTGCGGCTCACGCAGCTAGCTAGGGTTGGTCGTAATAGTTGGACGACCGGGATGCATGCGGGCGTGGGCAGCAGATACGGACGGTCTAGATTGTCTGGAGGCAGAACCAGAGAAGGCAGGCTACCTCCTTGCAGCCTTAATATCTCTACTACATATTAAGACAACAAGGGTAGTCTGTCTCCCTCGTTCTGTCGTTCTGTCGTCCATCGATCTGGACCGTCCATATCGCATCGTGCGTCTACGTCTCCCACACTCCATCCCCCTCCACCGCACGACCATCCAATCTCTAACCTTCCCCCGCACGTTCCTCTCTCTGCTGCGTTGCCCGCCCCCTGCCCCTGCCATGATAGATGCCTCGCGGCCTCCACCGCCCACACGACCTCTCTCCGCTTCCCCTCCTCCCTTTGCCTCCACCGCCCCTCCCCCAACGTAGTCGCCACCGTCGCGCCACTCGCTCCCGCAGGATCTAGATCCGGTGGACGTAGCTCTAGGGCCTCGACACAGGCAGCTTGGGAACCGCCCTCGGCCTCGGTGTCGCACAGCCCCACGAGGATTGACCTCGCCGCATGGCGATTGTGGAGGCGTGCGACCCCGCAAGGATCATCCACCCACGCGATCTTGGTCCACCGCGTACTCTACGACGGATGGCAAGAAGCGTGGCATCTTGCTCCTCTGCTCCCCTCCATCACGCCTTTGTCGAGCCTCCCCATAACCCGCATCTGAGCCACAGCCTGCGGCAACGGTGAAATGGCGGCGCTAGACTACATCTTCAAGTCGAAAGCCACCCCTGACCTCTCGCCCCTTTCTTACAGTTCCTTACGGGAGTGGGATTTATCATTATTTAGTTCTTCATGTCTTGCACGAGGTAGACATGGAGGAGCTCTGGATCGAGGAAGTCGATGACGCTGAACATGGAGGAGGCTAGGAGAGATCGGGATAGGACGACAACGTCGGAGGATCTTGGGTTCGCCACTAAGGTCAGGTGAACGGTACCTCTGCCTCTGCCTCTGCCTCTGCCAATCTATTGTATCCTCTCCATTAGTGTTTTGTGATTAGGAGGTCACTGTTTGGGGATCTAGGGGAGTAATTACTGTGCCCCTGGCCTTTGATTCTGTTTCGGCGTTCTCAATTTCTCTGACAGTACCAAACACTACCACCAGCGCTAGCATCCTGCTAATTGCTCTAACGAGATGTGTGAAAGGATCTATGGGATTCCGTCATGAATTACTCTGCAAATGTATCTATTATGAAAATCAGTACAAGAACTTTAGAACAGTAGTACATAGAACTGTAAATATTAAGTTTGAAAACCGGTTCTTTAATTAATTAGTACCTGAAGTATTGTTCTGAGAATTTGAACTAGATGGGAAGGTATTCTCTTATTTGACGTTCAACAATCTGGGAATTTTGTTCATTATCCCTTTGGACCATAGATAAATGTTTATCAAGTACTTCTGCACTACAAGAAAGCAATATGGTAGCATAATACTGAAGAGAATAAAAAAAATGTCAATAAAGTAAAAGTTGAGATATACAACAAAATTCATCTGATTGCTTTTATAACCCATCTTTTAGAGACAATAGACATGGTTGAATTTCCAAAAATCAATTTTTCCTACTGGATTACCTATATATGGTCCAAAGGGGTCATGAACAAAAATTACATACCTAGAAGTTTGTAGATTACAGATTCCACATCTTTACCAGAATATCCAACCTGAAAAATAGTATATTTGTCACACCAGGAAGAAGAAAGTAGCAACAACATTCAACATGGTTCTTTGCCTAACTCCTATATAAGTGACAGCGAAAATAGCATGACGGATCAATGGGGCTACGTATATCAAGGAAAAACACAAAACATGTGTGATGGCAGCCAACATTATCTGTGTAATTGTTGTTGCATCAGCAATCACGAACGGCACATTCACATACTGAGCTAACGTTTTCACTAAAAATGTTTTACCTGTTCTATACAGAAATGGCAAAGGCATCAGCATCAAACATTACCATTATTTAGCCATAGATTACATGAACATGGTAATTATGCTGCATTTGGTCATAGATCTTCTACCAATTAATTGCCGATATCATATATCACCAATATCTTGTTCATATCGGTTTTGTGCATTCGCAATTTCTCATTAAATAACTCACATTTAGTTCTTTCTTACATTTATAAGATGGTCATCCAAATCACCTTAAAATTTTAACTGTGTCTGCAACTATATACAGAGCACACCGTTGAAAGGATTCTGAAGCTCTACAAGGGATCTCCAGAAACAACTAATTGAATTCTCCTAGGTAACCACAAGCTTTCGAGTTTCTCCTTAGTATTGTGTTTTTATCCATTTTGCTACATGCAAGCATTTTTTTATTTCTGTATGTAAGGTGCAGAGAGATAAAAACGGAAGTAGCCCCCATCAGGGTGAATTTTGTGCAATTTAGGTTGTTGTTTGTTGTATTTAAATAATTGCAAGTTTTGTCTTCTCAAAGCTTGTAGTGCTATTACTACACCTTGTTGCTCAGCATAAGCTCTATCTTGTAGCTGCTGAATCAACCTGTTTTACCTAACTAAAAATCATCGTAGTAACTTTTTCATGTGAGGATAGTGCGCTCCAGTAAGCTGGATAGCCCAAGAAAATGTGAAAGGGTCATGTATTCGTGTTGGCTGAAGCTTGTAAATGATAGGGATAAATGGCAAGAAAACAATGAACACTCTTGTATTAGTAATAACGTATCGAGACAGTGTCAAACAAACATAGTAGTACTAATTGGATTAACATTAAATGGAATTTTGAAAATTAGTGGAGGTCTAGAGCCATAATTATGATGATAAATAGACACTAGCTATTGGAAATAATAACGGTTCAGTTCTAGACCCATGTTCCAATGTTCCTGTGAAGATAATCTATGCCTGACTACACAAAACAAACTTTCCATTTGAAAAAAACATGAAACACCCACATCTCTACTACTTATTAAGGCTACAAGGGTAGCCTGCCTCTCCCTTGTTCTGCCCCCCGTTAATCTGCGTCGTCCACGCACGTAATCTGTATCGTCCGTCATGGGTACGTTTCCAACGTCTGTCGCTCGCGTGCGTCACCCCTTGCCCCCAAGCAACCCTAGCTCTCCCATCCCCTCCGCGTCTGCATCCATCGTCGCTCTCCTCTCGCCGTCGCCGCCGCGCCGCAGACGTAGCCAGCCACCCACCGCTCGTGCCTCCCAAGCCGCGTCGCGCGTGGGCCACAGCTGCAACTGCCCCCTGAGCAACCCTAGCTCTTGCTCCTCTCACAGTTGTCGCCCCAAACGTTGCAACATCAATGGCAGCGAGCTCATTCTCCACCAAGGGGAGACCTTCATGGGCTTCTGTGCCGCCTGCCTCCGCGAGCGCCTCATCGGCGATGGGCACCGAGGCACGCCTACCCCCCTTATCTTCCCTTCCTATTATGCGAAAACGAACTCCCAAACCCTAAGTTATGAGCTCAGATCCAGGAACCGCCAGCGAGGGGGTCATGGCGTGCTTGACAGCGCAGGAGGGCACGAGCGTGCTCCGATCCTCATCGGTGAGCCCAGCGTCGACAAGACGAACGTCGTGGAGGACCTTGCGCAACCCAGTCCTCATCGGCGAGCCCGACATCGGCAAGACAACCATCATGGAGGGCCTCACGCAGCGCATCGTTCACGGTTATGTGCCCAACAACCTCCTCGACGTCCGCTTCATCGTGCTTGACATGGACGCACTCGTCACGGATGCCAAGTACCACAGCGAGTTCGAGGAGTGGCTCAAGGTCGTGCTCTAGGAGGTGGTGCAGGTCGACAGGAAAGTCATTCTATTCATCGACGAGATACACCTCGTGCTGGGTGCAAGCAGGGCAGAAGGTTCCATGGACACGGCCAACCTGTTCGACCCAATGCTGGCAAGGGGGCCACGCTGGAGGAGTACCGCAAGTACGCTGAGGCTGTGCATGTTCCATTCTCTTCCCTAAATTAGTTCTTATGCATACATTCTAACACTGCTTTATTTCATAATTGCAGCCTCATGCTCTCTGTTTGACCATTTTTCTAACTTGTGTTTTGTAACACCATAAAAGCCATCAATTAAAATGACAAATTTAGATATTATATTAATCAGGGTAATGATTTTTTTAGTGTTTAAATTATTTATTTGCATCGTTTTCTTTGCATGCATTGATTTCTTATCGGATGTTTAAATATCAATCCATTTTAAAAAGAAGTACTAGTAATTAAATAATAATTAAGTATTATAGTAATTATTAATCTAAAATCAAGTACTCCATTTATAGATATTTTTGGTAATTTTTATGATTTTTAGAGTTCTTTAAAAATGAATTTCGGAATAATAAAAAAAACCACCCAGCCGGCCGGCCCACCAGGGCCCATATTCCTAACCCTAGCTCCCACGCGCCTGCTCTCTCCAGCTCTCCAGCCGCCGCCGCCCCTTCAGCCCTCTCTCTCCCTCACCTCTCTCTCTCCCTCACTTCTCTCTCTCTCTCTCTCTCACGCGTTCTCTCTTAGCCCCAGCCGAGCGCGCCCCACCGAGCGCGCAGCCGCCCCTGCGCCTGCCCCCGCGCGAGCCGCGCCGCCCTCCAGCCGCGCGCAGGCGAGCAGCCGGCCCCACTGCTCCCCACGCCGAGCGCGCTCCGCCGCGCTCTGCCTCCCGCGCGAACCGCCCGAGCAGACCCACGCCGAGCGACCGAGGCCGCCGCGATCGAAGCCGTGCCCGACCCGATGTTCCGCCCGCGCCCGAAGCCGAATCGCCCAAGCCCCATGCACCGCGCGTCCGTTCGATTTCTCGCCGTTAATGGAACTTCAACTCCTCTGTTCCTTCCTCCTCCCATTATTTCTCTCCTTGAAACCGACGCCATTAAGCAGTGTAATGGAGTTAAACGCCGACCGTTCCCTCCCTGGCCGACCCTCCCACTCCTCTCCCTTCTCTATAAATTGAACGCAGAGCTCTCTCTCCATTCTTCCCTACCCGAGCTCGCCCCATCTTTCTAGCTCTCCTCGCTCGCCAGTACGCCGTAGTTCGCCGGAGTGTGCCGTTCGTCGCCGTAGTTCGCCGGAGTGTGCCGTTCGTCGCCGGGGTTCGCCGGAGCGACACACTCGCTGTCCGTAGTTGAGCCCCGCTCTCCGTCCGGCCGAAACCCATCGATCCACCCCGTCACACGCGCGAACCTAAGGTTGATGACGACCCAATTTTATTTTGTATATTTTTGATTCGATCCATGAGTTGCATATTTTGTTTGTTGTATGAACACATGTGAGTCGCGACATTATGTATATGTATGAGCGTTATGAAATCGTTTGGTAGTTTCAAGCGATTATTCGTACACCTTGTTATTTCATGTTAATCGATGTTGAATTTTGGTTTAGAGAAATATGACGTAGATTTAATTATCACACGTCGGTGATAAAAATACTAGATAAGAATTTATAGTTAAAATTGGTCGCGATAAATTTTTGAAACTAATTGGAGAATTATAGGTGCATTTTTGATGGATTAGAAAAATGGTATAGAACTCATGTCATATGAATAAAATAGGATTGTTAGATGATTTATCCGATTATTTAATTAATATCTTCTTTTGGAAATAAAAGAGAAAATATCATTAGTAGATGGAAAATAGATTTGTGCTAGTTAAATAATCTTGTTCGCAAATTGAGCATTTAGATTTTTTTTAGACTAAACAAAATATTAGTTCATGTAAAAATATCCTCACTTGTTTTATAAAAAGTCCAATTACCAATTTGTGTAGACTTTTAGAATATTAATATTATTAGATTCATTTTGGTCATACTAACTAATTTGTGTTAAAAGTAATAAAAGGTATTAATTATTTATTAGTATTAAAAGATAATAAGTACTATTTAATTTCATTGATGGTGTTAAAATAGATTAATTTTAGTTAAAATTATATTTATTGCACCCACTCCTAAATTCACCATTAGGATTCACATTAATAGCTATAATTAAATTAATAAGTATTTACGCGATTAGTACGTAATTAAAATATGATTAGTGCGATGTGTTAATATGCATGTAATGGTGTATGATTATGTAATGGTGCATGTTATTTATGGGTGTATACTTTATTTTTGTATGTGCGATGTGCGACTATAATAGAAGCGGACTGTGTGGTAGAGAATCCGAACTCGTTCGAGGACGACCCGCAAGACGTTGTTGAGCAAGGCAAGTGGATTCTCCCTCTGCATATTCTGTTTGTACCTATTCATTGCATATACAACGTTTACTTTTGATATATTGCATAACTTGATGGGTTTACCTAATTAAGGATTTCCTAGATTTACTACCTGTATTCCTTGTTTAACCTGGGGAAATAATTAAGCTTTGCAGAATTTGTGCTACCGCTCAACTTAATGATTTCTTAATGTCACTCATTAATTGGTTTTAATGTTCCAAAGATTTAATTGGCAATTATGACTTTAACCCGATGGTTAAAACGATATTATTTCAAATTAATTGGAACATGGAGTGACCACCCAGGATAACAGTGCAACCACGAGTGCTATCATGGCTCTGGCTTTGGTAAATAGCTCTATATGCTTAGTGCCTAGAACCCTTACCTGAAAGATGGGCAAGAGGGAGAGCGGTAGGTGCTGGCAGCCCACGTTAACATGGGGTCGTATTCTTGGCTAAGGTACTTCACCCAGGGGGCCACCACCATCGTCTTAGAAACCTTAGCGGGTTGCTTCGTATTAAGTGTATTTTGTGAAAACCTCATAATGGATCCCTAGCCATTCACCTCGGCAGTGTCTAAGGGTCCAATCAACCCGGGCTAGATGGGATACATGGCTTGTGGGTAAAGTTGTACCACCTCTGCAGAGTGTAAAACTGATATATATCAGTCGTGCTCCCGGTTATGAGCGACCTGGACTCCTCACATGATAATTGAATTTAAAGATGGAATTAATTTGAAATCCGATGATCTGCCAATAATTTGCTTAGGTGGTTTCACTTAAGTGTTTTTGTTATATTCATATTTCTTTGTTTAATTGGGATATTTGGGATTCACTCTTATTAGTAAGACAGGTGTTGATAATAAAATGTTGACCAACTAAAATGTTTACTGCTCAACCTTAGCCTCACCTTGTTATACCTGCATTAATTTTTCCCCCACTTGCTGAGCCCTGACCATAAGTGAGCTCACCCTTGCTAATATTTTGATCAGAGGGTGATGCCGGAGACTTTGATGGAGAATTTATCGTCGAGGAATTCTAAGTCTAACGATGCGCCGGTCAACTTCCTGTGGAAGATTGCCCAGTTGTTTATTCCCGCTTAACTTTGATGTGATACTTGTTTAAGACACAATGTTTCAGATGATGTAATAAAGTTTTATACTCTCTTTACGCCTTTATTGCATTGTCTTTTGATATATTACACTTGTGACATCAACATATGTGTGGAAATGGATCCTGGCACACATATGGTATGCGCTTGGTTCTACCCCCTGGAACCGGGTGTGACAGAAGTGGTATCAAACCTATGCTGACCCTAGGTTGTTAGATTAGTTAGAAATGGAAAGCCTAGTTGTTCAAAACTTGCTAATTTCATTCCTATAAATTCCTTTATCAGTCTTACCTCTTTGAAATTCAACTAAGTTGACTCTTCTCTTGTAGATGGTTCGCACTCTCCAAACCACCCGCGTCAACACCAGCTACGCCCCTCAGCCCCGGCAGATCCCGGTCTACCCAGTGGTAGTTGAGGAAGTTCCAGCGAATCTCCCTCCCGTCCGAGTGGAGAACGTAATCAACCTGGAGGACAGCTCGGAGGAGCAGCTGCCGACCCCCACCCGTTGGCCGAGTCCCTGGCCTACGCAGCTGGGTCATCGACGTCAGCATCGTCGGCACCAGCCTTCCAAGCACCTGCACCTGGAGGCGACGACCCCGACGACTCCGAAGACGGCGATGACGAGGACGACGACAACGAAGACGATGGAGAAGACGGACACATCAACGAGGAAGCTGACTACGCCCAGCAGGACCACTTCATGGGGATTGGTCCAGTTGTCGAACATTACACATCAATGTTCGAGATAGGGCACTTCCCCAACCTGCTGCAAGCAGTGTTGCACGAGCTAGGAGCCTACGTCTGCCCCCTGTACGAGACGAGGCGGGTGAGCGAGCCTCCCCGGGCTTGCTATTACATCACCCGCATCCATGTCAAGGTAATGGATGCAGGTGACAGGGGATTCAGGACTCTGTCTGCTCACGAGTCCCTGATACCGCTGTCCACCTACGCTGCCTCTGTCAGCGACGCTGCCCGTCGGACCCTGTGGTCGCTTAGCCACACCTACCGGCAGCAGCTGCAGAACACAAGGTTCAGGCATCTTCCTCAGCGCCTGCATGGAGAGAACCAGACCAGCATTGTCCAGGTGAGCCTGGTGAGGATCGCCTCAACACCCTAGCTGGTGTAGTGGCCGGTCTCAACACCGACCTGGACAGTGCCACTCTGGACCTCTACAGTGCGCACTTGGAGCTGGAGAATGCCCACGCCAGGATTGCAGCCCTAGAAGCCCAACTGCAAGGACTGGATCCGCCAGAAGCTCAGGTCCCCGCCGTGGCGCTGTCTCCTCCCCGCAAGAGGCTGCGCTATGGAGAGCTCGGATCCGTCACTAGGCTGCTTTAGGAGTGTTGATCATGATGTAATAAGTTATACTTCGCGTTAGACGATAAAACTATATTTAAGTTTTTATATTAATAAATAGCAACCACGTGATGGTGATTGGTTGAAATGTTTGATTTGAATCTTTGTTTGAGTGCTATGGTCTTATGGAATGATGGCCATAAGAACATATAAAATTTGTAAAACTTAAGCTATTTTCCCTCTAGAATCTTTTTTACTCCTCACTTTTCTAAGGACTTCACTTCCTAACAAATCAGATGGTGAACCAACGTCAAGGACCTAACAACCGGAACCAGCGTGGACAACAAGCACCACCACCACCGCCACCACCTAATCCCAACATGGAACAGTTCATCGCCGCCCAAATGCAGATTCTGCAAGGACTCACTGCTGCGGTTCAGCAATTACAACAGAACCAACAGAATCAGCAACCCCAGCAGCAGCAGTATGCACCCCCGGCCAGAGATAAGCATCGGGACTTCATGAGTCATCACCCGCCGACATTCTCTCATGCGGTTGATCCCCTGGATGCCGATGACTGGCTCAAAGTCATTGGGAAGAAGCTGGACATCACTCAGTCCAACGACCGAGAGAAGGTCTTGTATGCCTCGGGAAGACTCGAGGGAGCTGCGTCCGATTGGTGGGATGCCTTCACAGCGGCACATCCCAACGCTGATACCATAACCTGGCAGGAGTTTCAGGAGAACTTCCGCGCTCACCACATCCCCTCTGGAATCATGAAGCTGAAGAAGAAGGAGTTCCTTTCCCTTACTCAAGGGAATATGTCTGTCAGTGAGTATCGTGATCGCTTCACTCAGCTTTCACGTTATGCCCTGAGGAAGTGGACACTGATGAGAAGCGCCAAGAGCGTTTCCTGGAAGGGTTGATTGGACCTCTGAACTATCAACTTCAGAGTCACACATTCCCAACTTCCAGACACTCCTGAACAAGGCAATTGGCCTTGAAAGCAAAAGGAAGGAGCTATCTGACCATAAGAGAAAATTCCAAGGTCAGTCCAGCAGGAACACTCGTCCGAATAATGCTCAAGGTTCGCAGTTCCGCTCTGGAAATCAGGGTGGAAATAATTATCAAGTGCAACGCTCTGGACAGCAAAGCCAGAGAAATAATCAGAATCAGAATCAACAAAGGAGCAACCCCCAGACCAACCAGAGGTCTGGTGGAAATTCACAGAACCGTCAAGGTGGCACCAACAACACGCAGGCCAGGAACAACGCACCTGTCCAACCCAATGGATGCTTCAAGTGCGGTGAGCTAGGC